>CM068835.1:1337500-1350000 GCA_028554795.2 Sinohyriopsis cumingii
CATGGCCATTCTCGTCACTGTCTGAATAGCTACTCAAGTCAATTCGAAGCGAACGCGGTAAGAAAATAAGTATAGCCAATGAAATGGCTTACAACGGGTGGTGCATTGTTTTGTTCTAGGACTGTGTGGCATAATAATCCCTATGTTCTTGCGTTGTTACCATTACAGTGCAGACACTGAAATGTGAACTTACAAGCCCTCTTTGTGTGTGTGTGTTGTACCATTTCCTCTTACCACATCAAAATACTGCGCGTCACAGTATTGGTTCGCGTTTTCAAGCTGACCATTTTTTTATATCTCACTTAAACATTTCGACATAAACACTCACACTCACATCGGTAGAATCAGAACAAACGTGTTACAGTATTGAGGGGCATGTTATCTTTTTTTTTCAAACTAATAAATTTGGGGTTTGTATGAAGTAAAGAACCGAAAGTACAGTGAAACTCAAGGATGATGACCCAATCTGTCTGTCTATTGATGCGTGTATTTACTTAAGAAGAAATATGACCTCTAAAACACAAAGAGATACGGCAAGCATGATTAGATTAAACACAACGATGTTTTTCCTTCACGCCTGTGTAATTTAGAGTTTCAATCGTCTTTGAAGACAAACTTGGTCTCCTTTTGTAGGGCTTGAAATAATAAAAAAAGCTGAAAAATCTTAAGCACTTTGCTATAGATAATTTCATCAACAGACTAAACAACATAAATACCGTTACAACAATAGAAAGCCTTAAATCTTCTATCAAAAAGAAATGCATGAAAAAAATTAAAGATTAACGATTACGAACCAATGAAACCGAATTTAACAAAGGCAATGACATGTGAAGAAATGCCTCTCACTTTGGAAAGGTAGGCGAATGTACTCTGTCATGCACCATCAACTTGAAAAAAATTATAAACAGAGAGAAACCTGAATTCAAAATTCAGTTGTTTTTTTTTTCTTCAAAATTATTTCGTTTCTTTTTTCTTTTTGTTTTGGAACAAATCTAAGCACTAATATAGAGTGGAAAAGGGAAAATGCACATACAAGCTTTGATATTTCTGAAAAAATGAGGGGATATTCCTAACGTTCATAACCACCTATATATGCTTGGACTTGTCTGTGACTTATCCACAAAACAAGATGTACATATTTCTGGTCAAGCTGCAAGTGTGTGCGTGTTTTTGAAAATGGTAAAAACTTGGATATACAATTTTCTCGTGACACTTATAAAGTGAAGAGTCTGTGCAAGTGTCAAAAGCCAAAGTCATATAAGTTTTGTATTTTGTACGGCTTGTAAAGATTTCCACTTTAGGAAATGTGAAGTATCACAAGTTATTATCACAAACAGAAGTGGAACATAGGGGCTTGCAAGAAAGAAAATAACCCAGACAGTTGGTGTCATCAAGAGTGCTAGAGACGGTACCCGAACTTGCTTGCTTGCTTACTTGAATTAAAGTGATTTTCGCTCTAATGGAGCATGTATCACTGGTTTAATAACGCACCGCGTGATTTTTAATTACTCCTGGGGAAGGAAAGAGAGCCTCATCCCCCAGGCTTTTATGTACTCACAGACTATTTTTAAATTTAGCCACTCAGGTGTAGGACTAACTAGTCCTTAACAACCTGACTGAAAGGCTTTACACATGAGTGGGAATTGTCTCACCACACACTCATTTTTCTGTCCGAGCGTGGTAAAGGAGGAAAAAGGTGCTCAGCAAGACAGCCATGGATGTTAAGTACTCACCAAAACGCTAGCCCGTACTTATTTCAAATCAAGTCGTGTCACCAAAAAAAGACGACGTGTACGACATCAAAGGCATTGTCAAACGCAGAATGCCTCATTGCTACCTGGCTAGGTCTGCATTTCTTGCTCCCGCTGCTGTTGCGTATGTTTCTTCCCTCCACACCGAGTTCTGGGCCTAATTCTTTTAATTTCGTTGTACCCGAACTTACATTATCCATATTATCACCAACAAAAAAAAAAACAAAACAAAAACGCACAGACCTAAAAGAAACACTCACTCACTTTTTTACAGAACATTACTATTTTTAAAATTTTGATAAGCGACGGAAACGAACAACTTAGAGTCACACTTTCTAACCAAGATAAAGAAATCATGTGCTGATAGACTCACTTCTGTATTTTTTCTTCTAACTGACTAACATGTCATAGGCAATGAATGTTATTTCTTTTCGAGAGTATGGGGTAGCCCTGAAATGTTTTTGGGAACTTGAAGCTATGGCGATCGCTTAGGTTATAAGATGGCGGCCTCCTCTGACGACAGGCTTTCTCACAGGATAAGATCTGCTTCTTCGGAAAAGAGAAGAAGAACTCTTTGGTGTCGATACGACAATCGACAAAGCCTCTGTCAGGTTCATGCTGCTGCTGTTGCTGCTCTCTCTCTGCCGTTTGTGAAGTCTGTACTTCTCCATCCATTCTTCTTTCTCCTTCTTGAATTCCTCCTTGAAGAGCTCTTCTTTCAGGTCTTCAGTGACTTTCAACATTATGATATTGTCTATCTCTTCAGGTCTCGGTATCAGACTTGTCATGACCCTATGCAAATTCACATAGGCTTCGTTCAACTTGGCTAATCTTGAGCACATCTACGTAGGAAGATAAGTTAACAATGGATGGGCAGACTGGAGACTTCCCCGTTTTTATTGTCAAAGCGCGGACGTGAAGGAAAACATTGCTACACGGTTTTCGAGCCGGAACGTTCAAATAGTGTTATGGGAGGGATAGAAAGAAGTCAAAGAGCATGAATCAAGATTCCTATAGCCAAACAAACCACAAAGGCATTTTTTTCTTCAAAACACAACATTTTTTTATTCATACTAACAAACAGCTCTAACATTTTTTTAACAATAATCTAACACTATAACATCAAACATTTTTTTCAAATACCAAACATTTTTTTTCAATTCACACTCTACTTTAAACAGGGCTGACAACGTTGTGAATGAAATTGTGATTTCCACTGTTGGAAGTCATCAGGCCATTGATGGACACTACGTTTCCTAGCTTGAGACAAAAGATAAGCATAATGGTCACAAAACCATCGATCTACTTTCACATCGTTTCTAGCAGAAGAACGAGGATCAAAATGAGTCACTAAATGTTCTAAGGAATAGCCCAGGCTGCGATGATGCAGAAAATACACACAGTACTGTCCACACACCAAGGAAACGGTGCCTTGTAATTTCACATTATTGAATCGGGTGGTCTGAGCATTTCTTCTCATAAAGTCGATGATATCGTCTTCCAAAGGGGGCAATCCGTACGAATCGAAATATTTCACACATCCTTCTTGAGGAAAGTAAACGGCTACCCAGTGGGTTCCTGGGAGATGACTGTCGTCCGTGTTAATGACATAAGCTTGATGGTTTTGAGGTTTGCGATGAGGGAGTTCATCTTTAGCACAGACGACAGGATTCCAAGAAGCAGTGTACGAACTGTGGTTCAAAAGGTAATAAAGTTCTCAGGTATCCATTTTTTGTTTTTTTCTTAAGTCATCAATTCGATCCTGACTTTCTGCTTGAAAATGTCTGACAAGCAACCGTTTTCTTCGCCTTGTCTCCCAACTCTGATCCAACAGAGCTTCGATGCGATGGATCTCTTGAGTTGTTAATGGAGGACAATAATGTTCACGCAAGCCTTTATACCACTGTTGTAACACGTCTTCTTCCGAGATGAGACTCCAAGCTTCGTCCAGATATTCGTCCAATTTTTCTTCTTGACTCAGCATTAGGCATTTATCGTGTTAAATTTGACTGGGATGATCGTTATGACATCCATAGCAATCTTTCTTGATCAATTCCTTAATTTTTTTTCTGTCAAGACTATAGCATAACAGGAAACTATATGTGATTCTTGTTCTGGCCATCTAGACTTCATCATGATGATTTCTTCGTCTTTGTCTTAGGGTTCTCCTTCCTCAGGATCTTCACATTCCATGTCCAAAGAATCCGTACTATACAAACATTGATAAAAGTCTTCCATGACTTCTAATAGTGTAGAATGACTTCTCTCAAACTGTTGGTTTATATCGTATTGTCCAATTCAGCATACAGGAGGACGTTCACCGTATTATCTGCGCGTAGATTTTCTGCAAACTGAAATTCCACACGCATCTGGCCGGATTTTATAGGGTGAAAATGTCCCTCTTCGCTGTCTTGACTTACAATTCGTTAGAGAACCGTTTTCGAAAATGGAGTTTCACTGTAACTTTCCCTTTGGAGAAGGGAATATTTTGTCCCAGATCTCCTTTTATAGCAATGTTGACAGTGTCTAAATACGACTTACTGACGGGTAAATAGTGAGGATGTACAAATTCACGGTGTACGTGATAGGTGTTTGCACCTTCCTGGTCATTGTTTGTGGTACTATCCACTTTGAAAGGAATGACACGCAGTAACGGAACAGAGGTGTGTCCCACCACGTTGTACTCCACCACATCGGAATACACAAAGATCAAATTAAGCCCTTGGTTCAGTTCTACCGGGTTTCCAAAAGCTCTGTAAAAATCCATATTACTTTTGATCTTGGGGCTCATATTGTTTGCGACCATTTCTGCATGTCCACCCAAAATTTCAAACAAACTACCATTGAACCTGAGTGACAATGTGTCCGTATCTTGAAATTTGATCACGAGACGATGAGCCACTTTATGGTACTCAATCTTCACACTTTTTTTGGCTCTGTTCAGTGCTTTGCCAAAGGCTAAGTTGAACCTGTCCGCAATAGTGTCCACCAAATGTTCACCACTAAAATAATAACCTGAAGGAATTTTCAAGGTGTAGATAATGAAGGCTGGATTGCTGGCTGCTCTTGTGTCCCCTAAAAACCCGATTTTGTTGATTTCTTCCTCCAATTGGGCATTCAGGATTTCCACCTCGAAAGTGTTTTGCTTTTCGGTGATGTTTTTGATTTGTGTTGGGTGAATGATTTCCACTAAAGCCACTTCCCAATGGGCTTCGTGATCTAACTGGATGGTCTGAGGTAATTTGACCGTGTAACAGCACAACGTGTTGTTGGGAAACACCTCCATGGAACTGTCACTGGGTAAGGTTAAGTAAAATTGGCTGTTATTGCTCATAATTCAAGAGTTTTGTGGCTCTCCGAGGCGATACTGGAAGTCAAAGGAGTGTCTCCGCCCAAAATGGAGTTGTTGTTGGAGTGGTGGCTGGCACTGACGCTGGACACAAGGTTCCCGTGGTTCCCGTTCGAGGAGAATTTCAGGGAGGGATTGGGAAGCAGGTAACCGATGTAACTGCTCAATACAATGGTCCACAATTGTTTGTCTCCTTGTTGCAAACTCAAATTGGCGATGGCTGCCCCGATGACACAATACACCACGAAGATTTGGCAGAAAAAGACGATTTGCGTTTTAGGCACACGTTCTCTATACCTCACCCACAAGGGTTGTTTTTGTAAATCTTGCAGAGAAGAATTGGGTGAAGGAGTGATCGCAGTAGCTGAATCTGTATGAAAGGGCATGATGGTCACTTCTTTTTATAGTCGATGACGTGCGAAGCGTCGATCCAAGAATGATAACTGGTCGGATATCCTTTCCAACGTACTTTAACTTCTTTGACGTCGTTTGCCCACTTTACGGTTTCTGCTAGTTAGCACTCCACCCACCTCGAGAACACAAATAACATCTAGTCAACAGCCGACTATACCTAACAAACAACCCGTCCCGGAAAGAGTGGTGGCAAAACAAAGGTCCAATTATGTTAGACAAACGGTATGGCAAACTCAAATGTAATTATCGGTGGCACTACGTTCTTTTCTCACTCCGATACTACAGGCAATCTCAGCTGAAATAACAACCACAACAACAATAACAGCGACATACACCATAGCGGCTGATTTGAAACTATCTACCTCAACTGAAGAATTAGTATCAGAACCAGAAAAAGAAACTGAGGCGGTTGAGGAGGAGGAGGGGGACGCTCACCCTCGTTGAAAAGTACACCGAAATGGGGCTAGATCAAGCATTGTATGACGTAAACATAGCAGGGCAGTTTATTAGAGCCATACAATACGTTGCCTACAGATCTCTAGACACCTTTAAACCAAGACCTTCTCAATGGGGATTAGGGGTCAGAGTTCTTCCCCAATTCTACAGACAAACGTACACTGGATACCCCCTCAGTCAACTGGTAGAAGCCGCTGCTTACATTATCGCCCATCATGGCTACGCATTTCCTGATATCAAGACTCATGAGACTAGGAGTGCGGGAAAGAACGTGAAAGCAAAAGAGAGACGTGTTACCTTCTAACAGAAAAAACAGACTTTTTTTAGGGCTCCAAAAGATTTCTTTTTATTAAATAGGGAACCATATTTGGCTTGGTATCCCTCCTTGACTAAACTATTCTCGAAACAAACTTGACCCATTGGAACACTGCAACAAACTTAACTTTTTAAACCTAACAGTGACCAAACTGGTATATGTCGCTTAGACATAATAATTTAAACAAGATCAGTATGGCTATTTTTATGTACACTAAGTACTAACATTAGATAGATATGTTAGGAAATTTAACAGACTCGTTAGATTTGAACTAATTGCACAGGTGGTTAACACATTATTGGTACTTATTACACTGGTCAACAGTGAAATCATTACTGACTTGAAAAGGCCCTAATCTGTAGTATTTTGGTGTGCCGAACACGAATATAACCGTGAAAAATTTGTATTGGCTCTCGTTTTGAAGATATTCATATACCTCATTTTCTATGTTTCACTGTGTAAATTTCTCCAGTAGGACTGCAGCAACATCCGGAATAATGATGTAACATTGCATAATACCATCATGCTCACATCATCCACAGTTGATTGCATCATTTTCTGATGCAATGCAATACTAATGCCATGCGGCTGCTGAAGTAAGTTGACGTCAGCAGTGTACTATACATGTGTAGGCCTATTATACTAATGCCAGGCGGCTGCTGAAGCTGACGTAAGCAGTGTACTATATAAAGCCCAATCAGATAGGTTCAGCATTTAAAATATTTTAGACGTTGTGCGAGACAGTTCAAGCTACTGTTACATAAAACTTATTATTTTATCCATTTACGTACAATAAAGAACAGTAATGCCTCGAAAGTGTGTTAATACCGCGGACAATTTTTGCTATATTTGTGGGGAAGTGACATTTGCCAACCAGAAGAAAAGTATCAATTCTCAAGTGAAGAAGGCATATCATCTTTACTTCGGATGCAAGGTTGGTGACCAAGACAAGCCTTGGGCTCCGCATATATGCTGTGCTACATGTACAACACAGCTTTCACAGTGGTTGAATTGCAAAAGGTCATCAATGCCGTTTGCAGTCCCAATGGTGTGGAGAGAGCCAAGCAACCACCTAAATGACTGTTACTTCTGCTTGGTTCCTCCTCTTTCCGGCGGAATAACGAAGCGAAAGAAGTCGAGAATAGTCTACCCAAACATTCCGTCTGCATTGAGACCAGTTCCACATGGTGAGGGACTTCCTATTCCAGAACCTCCAGCAGAATATTCTCTTGATTCATCTGACGAAGACAAAGGTGAGTCGACCTGTTCTTCTCCTGGTCCATCAGCATGCAGTGATCCAGATTTTCACTGTGGTGCATCATCAACCCCACACAGAATAACACAGGAAGAACTAAATGACCTGATTCGTGATTTGGACTTATCAAAGAACAAGGCAGAATTGCTAGGATCAAGACTCCAACAATGGAATCTTCTAGAAGAAGATGTCACAATTACTGCATATCGAAAGCGCCACCAGCAATTGGAGCCTTTCTTCAGAAAGGAAAGTAATCTGATATTCTGTTCCGATATTGAGGGCCTCATGAATGCTTTAAAAATCACTCATGACCCACAAGAATGGAGACTATTTGTGGACTCTTCGAAACTGAGTCTCAAGGCTGTGCTTTTGCACAATGGAAACATTCTTCCATCTATTCCAGTAGCGTATGCTGTCCACATGAAAGAGACATACGATAACTTAAGGCAGCTACTGAATTCCATTGAGTATAACAAGTACAGCTGGCACCTCTGTGGTGATTTGAAGGTAGTTGCCCTTTTAATGGGACTGCAGCAAGGATATACAAAATACATGTGTTTCTTATGCGAGTGGGATAGCCGAGCAAGGGAAATGCACTACATGAGGAAGGAATGGACTCACAGGCAGAATGTAGCCATTGGAGAGAAGAATATCCAACACCCAGCTCTGGTTGAGGCTCAGAAAATCTTGCTACCACCCCTTCACATCAAACTAGGTTTGATGAAGAACTTCGTGAAAGCCATTGACCGGACTTTGCCAGCATTCCGATACCTGCATGAAAAATTCCCTCGACTCAGCGAAGCAAAGATTAAAGAGGGAGTTTTTGTGGGTCCTCAGATTCGAGAGCTTTTCAAAGATGACCGGTTCAACAACTTGCTGGAAGGTGACGCGAAACAAGCATGGAATGCTTTTCGCCTAGTTTCTACAAACTTCCTCGGAAATGTTAGGGCAGAAAACTATAAGGAACTAGTAGAAGACATGTTGATGAAGTATAAGAAACTTGGCTGCAATATGTCTCTAAAGATTCACTTCCTTCATTCCCATTTGGATTTCTTTCCTAGCAACTGTGGCATTGTTAGTGATGAACACGGCGAACGTTTTCATCAAGATATCGCAACAATGGAACAAAGATACCAGGGAAAATGGTCCACTACAATGCTGGCTGACTACTGCTGGACACTCCTCAGAGATGCTCCCGAACAGCTGTACAAGAGACAGGCGAAGAAATCTAAGATGTAGTCAATGACTTGATTTTTTATAGGTAGGCTATTACAGTTGACCTTTTACTATTGGAATGCATTTCGTTATGTAAACATTAATTTCTTGCAGATTACAAACAAACTAGAGCCAATTTTGCAATTTGACTGTCATATTCGTGTTCAGCACATAAAAATTGATAAGAATTGACTAATTTTATTTCAGTAACATGACTTTTGTAAAAATTTGTTGTCCAGTGTTATTGTCGATTAGCAAAAAACGGAACTTGATTTGAAATAAGTACGGGCTAGCGTTTTGGTGAGTACTTAACATCCATGGCTGTCTTGCTGAGCACCTTTTTCCTCCTTTACCACGCTCGGACAGAAAAATGAGTGTGTGGTGAGACAATTCCCACTCATGTGTAAAGCCTTTCAGTCAGGTTGTTAAGGACTAGTTAGTCCTACACCTGAGTGGCTAAATTTAAAAATAGTCTGTGAGTACATAAAAGCCTGGGGGATGAGGCTCTCTTTCCTTCCCCAGGAGTAATTAAAAATCACGCGGTGCGTTATTAAACCAGTGATACATGCTCCATTAGAGCGAAAATCACTTTAATTCAAGTAAGCAAGCAAGCAAGTTCGGGTACCGTCTCTAGCACTCTTGATGACACCAACTGTCTGGGTTATTTTCTTTCTTGCAAGCCCCTATGTTCCACTTCTGTTTGTGATAATAACTTGTGATACTTCACATTTCCTAAAGTGGAAATCTTTACAAGCCGTACAAAATACAAAACTTATATGACTTTGGCTTTTGACACTTGCACAGACTCTTCACTTTATAAGTATCACGAGAAAATTGTATATCCAAGTTTTTACCATTTTCAAAAACACGCACACACTTGCAGCTTGACCAGAAATATGTACATCTTGTTTTGTGGATAAGTCACAGACAAGTCCAAGCATATATAGGTGGTTATGAACGTTAGGAATATCCCCTCATTTTTTCAGAAATATCAAAGCTTGTATGTGCATTTTCCCTTTTCCACTCTATATTAGTGCTTAGATATGTTCCAAAACAAAAAGAAAAAAGAAACGAAATAATTTTGAAGAAAAAAAAAACAACTGAATTTTGAATTCAGGTTTCTCTCTGTTTATAATTTTTTTCAAGTTGATGGTGCATGACAGAGTACATTCGCCTACCTTTCCAAAGTGAGAGGCATTTCTTCACATGTCATTGCCTTTGTTAAATTCGGTTTCATTGGTTCGTAATCGTTAATCTTTAATTTTTTTCATGCATTTCTTTTTGATAGAAGATTTAAGGCTTTCTATTGTTGTAACGGTATTTATGTTGTTTAGTCTGTTGATGAAATTATCTATAGCAAAGTGCTTAAGATTTTTCAGCTTTTTTATTATTTCAAGCCCTACAAAAGGAGACCAAGTTTGTCTTCAAAGACGATTGAAACTCTAAATTACACAGGCGTGAAGGAAAAACATCGTTGTGTTTAATCTAATCATGCTTGCCGTATCTCTTTGTGTTTTAGAGGTCATATTTCTTCTTAAGTAAATACACGCATCAATAGACAGACAGATTGGGTCATCATCCTTGAGTTTCACTGTACTTTCGGTTCTTTACTTCATACAAACCCCAAATTTATTAGTTTGAAAAAAAAAGATAACATGCCCCTCAATACTGTAACACGTTTGTTCTGATTCTACCGATGTGAGTGTGAGTGTTTATGTCGAAATGTTTAAGTGAGATATAAAAAAATGGTCAGCTTGAAAACGCGAACCAATACTGTGACGCTCAGTATTTTGATGTGGTAAGAGGAAATGGTACAACACACACACACAAAGAGGGCTTGTAAGTTCACATTTCAGTGTCTGCACTGTAATGGTAACAACGCAAGAACATAGGGATTATTATGCCACACAGTCCTAGAACAAAACAATGCACCACCCGTTGTAAGCCATTTCATTGGCTATACTTATTTTCTTACCGCGTTCGCTTCGAATTGACTTGAGTAGCTATTCAGACAGTGACGAGAATGGCCATGCTTTACTGGGTCTATCCTATAGGCGATTTATATAAAAAAATATTTTTAAAAATTAAACTAATGCACGGACAATCGTACCATGGGCGATCCCATGGAAATTGTGTCCGTCTTATTGCAAAATACATCAACATTTAATTTAACCGTGCAGATCGCTAAACAAACCTCTGATAATACACATTTTGAAAAGTGTTGTGTGACACGGATCGCCATTGTCGTTTGGTGTCTGCTTTCTTCTTCGAAAAGAGATCGTTTCGTCTTGACTATAAAAATTTAATTTGACTAAGTTTTACGCACTACTTGAACTCATACATTTACGTTGTAGGTGTAAGCCGTCGTTCTCAGTTTTCTGGAAGTTCGTTTTTGCGTTTATCAGATGTGATACTATTTTTTATGGACCGAACGAAATTTCTTTTGGCATGAATCAGGACTCGTGGTTTTGTGGCAGAAATGGAGAGCATTGATTAAAGCCCAGTTATGTCGTCTTCGAAATCGCTGACACGGATTTGAACTAACACTTCAGGTTTTGTGTGAGGCGATACGGTACATCATTGCCTTTTACTTCCTCAATGAAATCGTTTCATCTTATTGCAAAATTACATTTGACTAGGTTTCATACGCAGCAGGTCTCTGTTTATAAGGAGAGTGTCTTAGCGTCAGAGTATTCATTCCGCTCTCAAACGATCAAAGATGGAAGAGTCAGCATAGATCGACCTGCTGGTCAAATATTTGCTAAAAGTCATACGAAAGCATAATTCACATGCGAAAGTGGCAACAAAACTTACTCTTTTGGTCGTTGATTTGATGAGAGTCATACGAAAGTGTGTAAGTGCCAATGAAGTTTGCTATATCTGCAAAGGTAAATGGGTATTTGTCTCCAAAATACCTGCTTCGTCTAAGAAAGAGAGACAAAAGTCAAGATACCTAATATCGTTGTCAGGAGAAAGGACACTGGAATTCAGAGTGCCCTACGAGAAAAGAGAATAAACAAAAAACAAGACGAAACAGAGAAGAGGGATTCAGAAGAAGAAGAAGAAATTGAAGATGATGAAGAACTTGTACCAGTAAAGACATGGAAATGGAAAAATTGACAATGTGAGCCGATGCGTTGGCCCTGATGTGAAATTTCATACTACCTTCTAAAAGAGAATAGACTAGAAAGAAAACGTAAGTGTCTCTTGGTCTTGACATTGTATAATAAGGATGGCGTGTTTTGTTTTTACTCACACTTTATGAAATTGTGCTCTTTCACCTCTCTCTATCCCTCTGGATCATGTTTTAGTTAGAATTGAAATGGAAGGATGTTTTCCTTCACGCACGCTCTTTAGGCATGCAAGTCCGTAAACAATAGTCAGTCTATTCATCCATCATTTTTGTGTCTTGATGTTTCCTAAAGCACACACTGATGCCATAAAATAACGGGTTAAATGGGTTTTGTAGTGTTGGGAGTGGGGGTGGGGTGGGGTGTAGGTGTTTGGCAGAGTTGGTCATTGCAGGTGAGGGCTTAGGTGCTTTCAAAAAACTTTTTCTTCTTCACTCTGTGTTGATGGAATATAATGGGTTATTTTCTTCACTCTCTGTTGATATTATATATAAAGGGTTATTTCTTCACTCCGTGTGGATAGTGTATAATGGTTTTCTTCTTCTTCCCTCTGTGGTGTGCGCGCGCGCGCGCGCGCGCGCGTGTGTGTGTGTGTGTGTGTGTGTGTGTGTTA
>CM068835.1:1352500-1828241 GCA_028554795.2 Sinohyriopsis cumingii
TATCCCCCAGGGGTTTCCGTAATGTTAAATTTCCCATTGTCCCTAGACAGTCCCACGATCTATTCCCCATGTTAAATTTCCCTTGTACGTAAAGTGACCCACGATTTATTCCCATGTTAAATTCCCCTTGTACGTATAGTATCCCACGATTTATTCCCATGTTAAATTCCCCTTGTACGTATATGTTCCCACGATTTTTCGCCATGTTAAATTTCCATTGTACGTATATGTTCCCAAGGGGGTCTGTAATGCTAATTTCCATTGTACGTATACTATCCCTATTCACTACTCATAATCTCAAAGATGTATCCGTGTATAGTATTGAAGCCATAAACTCAAGATGTATCAGTGTATAGTATTGAAGCCATAATCTCAAAGATGTATCCGTGCTCATTGTTTACTTGGTTAAGAAAGGAATGGAGAGAGGAGTTCAAAATTCAAAAAGTTTGAATCATATCAATCTGTGAATTTTTTTTCTCACGGGAATACAAATACTGGACAGAATATACAAGTACCGATATGTCAGCATCCTTTTTAATGAAATATTGGCTCTAAAACTTTAACATAACACAGGAAGTTTCCCTGTTTTAGGCCTGATTATGAACAATTTAAAGTGTTCGTTTAATATGAACCATATCTGGAGAACGCCCTACATGCATACCAGTCTTATTTTGTTGTTTTAATTTTTATGTATCATCAGTATTTGTTGCGGTAAGTTAGCTTTCTATTAGCAAAATAACTTACTTTTTTATTTATTTAATTATCTCCGAATTAGGGGTGGAAGAAGGTGGACTTCCTTTACATTTTACCTCGTTTCCGGAGCAGCAGCTTTGGGCGTCGGCGTTATGCAGTATATAGGTAATGCTATGTCTGATCCTCCTGCCACCTTCCTGCTCCCTCCTTAAAAACTAAAAATTATATTTTATACTTTGAACGTGCACATTAACAGAACTTAATGTATTGATATTCGTTTGAAACATACGTCCAGTTTGTTGTGGAAAAAAACTATTTGCTTTACTCAGATCCAGATGCTGTCATATGACAATAATTCAGTAATACTTGAAGTATGACTTGAAAAATGCGGCAAAGAAGTGTCCTAAACTTTTCATGGCAGAAGTTTCTTCCACAAAAGGAAACATCCTTTTTTCATTAAAGTTACAGGGTATTGCACGATAATTACCGAGTTCATCACCTCTTAAAATGAACGAATATTGACTTCTGGTTGATATTTGATTTCACGGGTAACGCCGATAATAAATGTATCAATACATTTGAAGACCTTAAGTGATCGTCATCAGTTATTTTTAATAAGACGCGAATACATCTGCTTTTTGGACGATACATTCTATCTTGGTTCATATTTAGAAAAGTAACGATTGGTTGATTTGATAATCAGTATGAATCAATGGCTAAGACAGTCGCGATAGGATTCACGTTATTCTCTTAATATTAGTGTCTACGAAATCAATATTTGCAGATTTTGAAAAGGGCTGGTTGATTCAAGTATTTGCCGTAACTTCAAAGATGTTTGTCAGTGCGGCATGGGGTATGTCAACGCTTTGGTGTAATGAACTGTACCCAACAGTTGTCAGGTTGGTTGTGTTTATGTTTTGTTTCCAGTTCTTAGTACTTGTACATTCTGAAGAACAAAATAAGATACAATCTAATACTAAATACGTAGAATTTCACTAAAATATAAAATAACGAGTCAAAGGAGCTTGCTCATTTGCTCTTGCTCTTTCTTATTATATTGAGAAATTTAACATTCGTGGTCAGCACCACTCCTAGCAGACGTAATATTTATGAAACAGAACTTTTATTCAAAAGTAATATCTGAAAGGAGTGAATGGCTTTTATACTTCATGACACGAATAGCTTGCTGGCAATATTATTATTATTATTATTATTATTATTATTATTACTTCGCTCCAAATTAATAACTTTCTCCATTTATGTGTTTCAGAAGAATCGGAGGGAGCACCATCGAAAGTATTGGGAAAATTGGTTCCATGATTGCGCCTCAGATATTGACACTGGTCAGTAATTTTAGGGACTGATAAGAATGAAAATGGGACTTTATCGGTCTATTGGATTTTAACATAATGTTTGGAGACACGATTCGTGCCGGGGGGTGGGGGTGTATATTAAAATTACGGATGACGCTGACATGTAGAAATTTTGCACTAAATGTCACTATGGAAACTAATGGGATTTAAAAAATAAGATAACTCAGTGAGGAGAAGGACGAGTTCTAACTAGTAGTATTTAAGGGTAGAAAGGGGAATTTGAACATGATGTCTATGGGGAACATGCATACTTCTCTTGACCGATAAACACCGTACCTATTTACAGACAATAACTTCTGTAACGATGAATTTTTGTCTTTAACCAGGATAGGATCATTAACATACTCGAGAATTACATACAAATATCTACTGTCATGCTTATACTTGCCATCCAAACATACCATCAAACATTATATATATATATATATATATATATATATATATATATATATATATATATATATATAAGTAGTGAAAGGGGGCACTTTACGGACAATGGGAATTAGCATTACAGGGACCCCTGGGTCAGATTACGGACAATGGAAATTTAACATGGCGAAAAATCGTGGGTCAGATTACGGACAAGGAGAATTAACATGGCAAAAAATCGTGGGTTACTTTACGGACAAGGGGAATTTAACATGGGGAATAGAGTTTGGGCTTGTTTAGGGACAAGGGGAATGGAACATGGGATTTTTTTTTAAAAAAAAATTTTTTTTAAAAAAGGGGTAGGCAATTCAAAGGCTATCTCTTTTCGAGAAATATGGCTGGCCCTGAAAAGGGCCTTTGGTTTATGTTAATATGCCCTTAACATAAAGGGCATTTGCGACATCTTCTTTTCCTCAAACTTCGTCTTACAGCAGGGCCATACATCAGAGTCCTCTTGAGGCAACCTTGTCTCTCTATATAGACTCTTCTTATCCACAGGCTGCTGTTGGTTCTGTAGACAACGGTCCACTTGGATCGGACATACATGAGCATGTCCGTCCTGAACATCATTGTTGACACAAGGGTTGAAGATTCAACGTCGGTCCACATGTTGAGGCTCCGAGAATAGGTGAATCAATGCAGTGAACTGCGCTTATTTATAGGGACAGAAAGGATTGAAACGGATTGAGTTCATTCACCAATCCGAACACGCGTTACAGAATTCAGTCAGCCCGCATCCAATCCGAAGAGAGCAGTCTGTGACGTCACGTAGTCAATATAGATTCGCTAGCGCTTGTGTGCAGTCAATCTATGCGATAGTGATTCAACATGACGGAAACTCAGAAAACGATCCAGTGGGGTGCACCAGCAGGGGAGACCGCCCAAGGGAACCCGGACTTACTTTCAGAAGAGGTGAATTGGGATTTTGTGGATTTTCTCTCCTCGCAAGAATTTGTTCCGGAACCTTCGTTACCTTCTTCATTACCGCAAGTGGAGAATTTTAGACAGAGACAGAAAGAAGAATTGGAGAAATTTATACAACGACAAAAGGAAGCGGAACAGGCTTTTCTCCTACAGCAACAGCAACAAGAAGAAGAGGTAAGAAAAAAAACAACAGCAAGAAGAAGTAGCAGCAAAGAAACAAGAGGGTGAAAATCAAACGGTCACGGTACTGTTGGACATTTTAGCGGAGTTAAGAAGTCTGAAACAAATGTATCAGACTTCTTTATCACGACCGAAGAGAATACGACCTTCCCGAGCCAAACATGTCAACCCTGTGACTAAGCCTACCGTACCACCCTTAGTGATTTCAACCCAATCATTATCATCATTACGCAGTCCAGAAGTAGGCCTTGGCCGTGGCAAAGGCTTAAGGCAGTTAAAATTGATTGCTTAAACTCACCCCTGCACCATAAAGAAAAAAAGGCCCTTTTCAGGGCCACCCACATTTCTCGAAAAGAAATACAATTTCAATTTGCCAATAACTCAAAAAAACTCACCCATTTTACCCTTATATTACGTGTCTGTGTATGAGTGCGTGAGTGTAGCTTCTTATTTTAAAATCAAAACTCAAAGACTCTTACCTTATATCATTCATTTATTCTTTTCTCCATTTTTTACAATCCAATTCACAATTCACAACTCAACACTTTAATTAAAAGTTCATTGATTTCTTCTTTTCTCCTTGTTTAGTCTCTCTGTTTTTTGAATTTCTTCACCGTCACACTCTTTTCCTCTTCTTCTTCCTCCTCACTTTCATCCCTTCTTCTTTTTTTCTCCTGTTTCTTTTTCTTCACCTGTCTTCTTTCTTCCTCAGAAGAATCCCTCTCTTCCTCTGAAGAATCCCTCTCTTCTTCTGAAGAATTTCTCTTTTCTTCTGACTCCTCTTGTTTCTTTTTTGGGCAATCTGGAGACCAATGTCCTTTTTCTTTACAATAATAACAGGTATCTTGACTTTTGTCTTTTTTATCCCCTGTTTTTTTTTCTTTTTTGACGGTCTGGACACTCTGAAGACCAATGCCCTTTCTTCTGACAGATATAGCAAGTATCTTGACTTTTATCTCTAAAGGAAGGAGAATAGTCCGTAGGCTGGTCTGAAGAGAATTTTCTAATGACCCCTCGCAAAGCTCTGACGAAACGTTCCATCTGGTTAGTCTCTTCCATCGTTGTGCTCGGCTTGAGAGTGAAATGAATAGTGAAAGGACAAGACACACACCCTTTTATATACGCTGGTCTGCTATGACTATAAAGTAGTTTATGGTGTTTGAACTTGAGTCATTTGACTTTTTGCTTTCAAGATGAAACGATCCCATTCATTCGAGAAGAAAGAAGAAGAAGGAAGTAAGAGGCAGAAACGTGATCTATCGCCTCGTACCAGGGCTGAAATCTTGGCACAAATTCATGCCAGTGATTTTGAAGAGGACATGAGTGAACCAGAATCCGAACCCTCTAAACCAAGTTCACCACCCTTAGTCAACCCTGAAAAGTACTATTCCATTCGAGAGACGGAAAAGCGCTCCTCTAGAAAATTTAGAACTACGGCTTACAAATACACGGTGAAGTTTAAAGATTTCAAGGCTGAAGTGCCGTTAGAGAAAGCAGAAGTGTTCATCACCGAGGTGTGGGATTCTTTGCTCACTGCACTCAAGCGACAATGTCAACCCAAAGAAGACGATCGCTTGAGACTTTCCATACAACACGACGGTTTGAAATCCCCTGTTTGGATCGAGTTTAGCACCCCTGCAGAATTAACTGCTTCCAAAGTCAATGACAAGATTCAACACGTACAACAATCTAATGATCAGTTTGACATCACCGATGGTAAAGCCACACTGGACATGACCCACGTCTCTCCTCCTCAAGGGACAGGACGCAAAAAGATGTTATTGGTGGACGACCTTCGCAACACCAAAAAGAGTCTCGTCCGAATTAACAACCCTCATGACCAGATGTGTTTAGCCCGTGCCATCGTGGTGGGACGAACCTATGCCAACAAGAACGACACGGTAGAATGGAAAAGAACCTGGGACACTATTCAACGTTCCGACCGAGCCAAACAACGAAACGAAGCAGAACTCCTGTTACAACAAGCCGGACTGTCCAAAGACACACCCTGTGGCATTCCTGAGATGCAAAAATTGCAAGATGCCCTAGCTCCACGCTACACCTTGAAAGTGCACCCTCAAGAAGTGCGCGGACCTCTGTTGTTTCGAGGCCAAGATTTTAAGGACGGAAAATACATTCACCTTTATCATCACGATGACCATTTCGATACCATTACCAGTATCACTGGATTCCTGGGATATGCTTATTATTGTGAGAAATGTGACTATGGTTATAATAATCGAGAGCAACACAAACATTGTGGATGGAAATGTTCAGGATGTTTGGCCTCTCCACCCTGTCTGAGCGAAGAACCAGTGCCTTGTTCCACTTGTCTGCGCACGTTTGTCAGCCCTACCTGTTACCAACAACATTTGAAGACGCAAGGTTCACAGAAGAAATGCGCTTGGCAACTCCTGAGATTGTGCCCTACGTGTGGACAAGGCATACGTACCAATAATACCAAGGCACACGTATGTTCAGGAAAGAAAAAATGTCACATTTGTCACCACATCGTGGACTTGGAACACGAATGTTACGTGCAAAAATACCAACCCCCACCAGAGAAAGAGGACGGTCACAAGAAGAAAGGCAATTTCATCTTTTTCGATTTCGAATGCATGCAAGAGACCGGCATTCACATTCCTAATTTTTGCGTGGCTCATCGAGCGTGCGAGAAGTGCATTCAAGAACCTATCTTCAGTCATTGCCCTCACTGTAGCAAGATTCCCGGAGGGCGTGAAAAAATCTTTCGGGGACCAAACACGTTAGCCGATTTTGCCCAATGGGTCTTAGACCCCGTCGACAAGACGTGGAGCCAAGAGGACATCGAACGTTACGGAGATTGTCATCGCCATGCCACAGTGATGGCTCACAATTTCTCCGGATACGATGGACAGTTTCTTCTCAGATACTATACGGAACAAGGCACCGAGCGTCCTAAAGTGACTTTGAACGGAGCCAAAATCATTTTCATACAAGTGGGACAAGTACAGTTTAAAGATTCGATGAGCTATTTGGCCATGCCTTTGAGTCGAATGCCTAAAACGTTTGGAATGACAGAAATGGCTAAAGGGTACTTTCCACACTTTTTCAATACGGAAGCCAATCAACACGCCGTTCTACCCCATTTACCTGAGGCTCACTATTACGACCCCGACAACATGCGTACCGAACAACGAGAAGCTTTCTACGCTTGGTACCAGATTCACGCCTCGGACCCTTTCGACTTTCAGGAAGAAATGTTAAAGTATTGTCGTTCCGACGTGGACATTTTACGGCGTTGCTGTGGAAAATTTCGAGAACTGTTCATGGAACACGGAGGGGTCGATCCTTTGAAAGAAGCTTGCACCATTGCCAAAGCGTGTTCCTTAGTGTATCGACAACGATTCATGCCTGAAAAGACCGTGGCTGTCATCAGTCCTCAAACGACCCACTTTGTCAAACGTCAATACTCGGTCAAAGCCCTACGTTGGTTACATTACTTGTGCGACAAGGAAGACAAGTGGATTCAGCATGCTCGCAACGGAGGGGGCGAAAAGACCATCGGAACGTATTCGGTCGATGGCTGGGACTTAGAAAACGCCAAGATCGTGTACGAGTTTAACGGTTGCTTATTTCACGGATGTCCTGTTTGTTACCCTGACCGTGGCACTAAAAATCAGTTTTTGCAACGAACCATGGAAGACTTGTACCAGGACACTTGTCAGCGTCGCCTAAAGTTAGAACAGCAAGGATACCAAGTGGTGGAAATGTGGGAACACGAGTACGATCACCGTATGAAAACCGATCCCGAGTTTAAACGCCTCGTGGAAAGTTACCAGTTCATGGACCCGCTGAACCCGAGGGATAGTTTGTACGGAGGAAGGACCAATGCCACCTGTTTGCTGTACCAAGCCGACGAAGAGAAAGGAGAAGAAATCAAATACTTGGACGTGTGTTCGCTGTATCCCTACGTGTGCAAATATTGTCGCTTTCCTGTAGGGCACCCGCAATTGTTGACGGAACACATCGACCTGAAAAACATTCGACAATACGAAGGCTTGATCAAGTGTAAAGTTTTGCCTCCCACGAACCTATACCATCCCGTCTTACCTCACCATTGTCAAGGCAAACTGATGTTTCCCTTGTGCCGTACTTGTGCCGAAACGTGCAACCAAGACCAACCTTGTCAGCACACCCAGGAAGAACGGGCCTTGACGGGAACCTGGGTCAGCGTAGAATTGTTCAAAGCTCTGGACATGGAATACCAACTGTTAGAAGTGTACGAAATTTGCCACTTTCCCAAGACACAACAATACCGCAAGGGTGATCCCAGTCAGAAAGGCATTTTCGCAGACTACGTGGATGCCTTTTTGAAACTGAAGCAAGAAGCCAGCGGCTATCCTTCCTGGTGTCACACTCCCGAAGACCAAATACAATTCAAAGAGAAATACTACGAACAAGAAGGCATCCCTTTAGACCACATCGAGAAAAACGAAGGCAGGCGATCGTTTGCCAAAGTGATGTTAAATTGCTTGTGGGGTAAAATGGCACAACGACCGTGTTTACCGAAGACGGAATATTTGACAGAACCTTCCCGCTACTTCCAGATGATTCACGACAAAACCAAATACATGAAACACGTGGACGTCGTTCGAGAGAATTTGATCTTGGTCAATTACGAAGAAGATCTGGACTTTGTACAAGACGACCCTTTTGGAAATGTCATCATTGCGGCTTACGTGACAGCCCATGCTCGCTTAAAATTGTACGAAGCTTTAGAACTGTTAGAAGAACGCGTCCTGTACTTTGACACGGACAGTTGCATTTACATCCATCACCCGATTCAACATCACCCTAACATCGAAGGAGACCGTTTAGGAGCCTGGACAGACGAGCATCCCGACGACAAGATTCTAAGTTTCGTCAGTGGCGGTCCCAAAAATTACGGCTACGAATACCGGGACAAACAAGGAGAAGTGCACACGACGTGCAAAGTGAAAGGACTGACTCTGAATTATCGTACCAGTCGAGTGGTCAACTTTGGGGTATTGAAAGAAGCCTTGCAATCGGGAGAGGATGGAAACTTTAAAGTGACCACCTATCAACCGAAAAAGATTGTACGTTTACCCACTCACCACATCGTCAGTCGACCCTTGGAAAAAGTCTATCAAATCGTGTACCAGAAGCGAGTTCGACTTCCCAATCATTTCACCTTATCGTATGGACACGTTGGTATAAAACATTGGTTGTAAGAGGATAGTTACCCCACCAGAAAGATGACTTCGCCACAGCAAGAATCGAGTGAGAAACCCGATGAGAACTCCAAGTTCAAACCCTACCATTTTCCAGTCTTCTTACCTGACTATTGTGATTGTGCCCGTCGATTGGACACGTTTCAGAAATGGCCTACGGATAGGGAAGGATTACCTTCTTCGCATGTTTTAGCTAGAACAGGATTTGTCTACTTGGGACCTGAGTCAGGATTGGGATACGAGGTACAGTGTTTTGCTTGCGGACTGAAGTTACGAATGGATCTATGTATCTATAAAGATTCAGCTATTCTGGAACATACTCGATGGTCTCCGCACTGCCCTTACCTTTCTATGGCCTTTCCACCCATCACACTACGGTGCAATGTTGACGGTACCTTAGAGACGGTACCTTCCGAAACAAGACATAAAAAACGTAAAAAAGGAAAGATGTACAAGCTGGAGACTGCATTGCGACTAGTATAAAAAGGGGGCTATGGTCAAGATCGATAGTTCATTGTGACTACCAAGACCGAGCGAACAAGATGAATACTTTGAAAAAGACATCGTTTCAGTTTGGGGATTGTAAAAAAGTTGTATCTTCCTCTAGTGTGACTAATATTGGATGGATAAGACCCAGGCATTGCGACGGAAAATGTCCGGAAGGAAACTGCGATTGTCCATGTGGTTACCATTGTAATTGCGTAACGGAGTTTGCAGACGAGTGCGATTGTGAGCCTTGCGATGGGACCGATGCTGTACGTTGTGACCTGAGCGATGCCGTAAAGCATCATGGGAACTTTGTTCTCACTGCCCCTGTCATGGAAAGTGATGCTGTGCGTGTCAAACCTGAGGGATGCGAAAGCGATGCCGCTCGTCCTCTTAGACATTTTACCGGGTTTAAAGGGGAATGTCAACCTTCACGTTTACCTCCCTACGGATGTCATCCAGCCCTGAGCAAACTCCTGTTCCTGTCACCCAACCCTCATCGAAACGAACCTGTGAAAGACGAATATTCGTTTCCTGTGCGTTTGTCGGAATACTGCGACTTTGAAAATCGTCTTCAATCGTTCAAAGGAAAATGGCCAAAGTATCTGGGAGGACCGACCCCCGAAGAATTAGCCAGAGCCGGATTTTTCTACTTGGGCGAAGGAGATAAAGTCAAGTGCTTCAGTTGCGGTGTGTCACTTCACCACTGGGAACCGCAAGATTCGGCCTACGTAGAACATGCTCGATGGTCACCGAATTGTCATTACTTACCTTTAGTGGGACCGAGACATTGAAGTAACTTCTTACCATAATAATCTGTTCATGGATACTTTACAAGAGAACATTCGTGCTTTGCCTGTGGAATTGAGAGAACGCATTTACCGAGAGCTGGTCAAAATACAAGTGAAACGTAAAGAACAATTGCATCCGTTACGTCACCGGTGTTTGAACCACTGGTACCTGAAGGCTATACAAGGACTGATTCAATTGAAAGTGTTCCATTGGACAGACATTGATCAACGATCCTCTAGTTTTAAAAAGGATTGGTTTGGTATGGACGATTGTAGTTACATCATTGTAAACGTACTGCATCGAATTCCAGAGGAAGAGTTAACGAATTACCAACATCTTTCACACAATGTCAACTTGGTGAAAGAGGAAACTTCTGAACGAATTGTAATGTGTAGATTAGTGACTCAACGATTTAAATTCGACACTGAAGTGAAACCATGTTTGTGCAAAGAGTACATTTCTTGTGTCAGACCAAAGAGGATTTAGTATGACCTATTCATGGATACTTTACAAGAGAACATTCGTGCTTTGCCTGTGGAGTTGAGAGAACGCATTTACCGAGAGCTGGTCAAAATACAAGTGAAACGTAAACTCAAAGTGATTCATCCGTTTTTAAATTATGCTCTGTTCCAAAGTACAAGAAGACTGATTATGAGTGGATATTACATTAGGCACAAAGTTAAACGAGGCTATTGGCTACCACCCAACGATTCCAAAAACAGTGTATATACTTATGGATACTTTACAAGAGTACATTTTGGGCTTGCCTGTGGAGTTGAGAGAACGCATTTACCGAGAGCTGGTGAAAATACAAGTGAAACGTAAAGAACAATTGCATCCGTTACGTCACCAGATCTTTAACCACTGGTACCTGAATGGTATAAGAGAACTGATTCGTCAGAAATTGTTTCAGTGGTCAGACCTTGTTCAACACTTTGAGTTAGTGAATGATCGAAACGTTCATTATTTTGGTTACTTCGAGATTCACCTACAGCAATACATTGAGGAAGACAAGTTAAAGGATTATCAACATATTTTACGTGGAATCTACTTAGAGGAAGAGGAAACTTCTAAACGAACTCTGAAGTTTCGGTTACAGTATGCAAGATTTAGATTCCCTACTGGAGAACGAAGATCTCTGGCTAGAAAGTACGTGTATTGTTTCCGAAACAAAGAGACTATAAAAAGAGGCTGCCATGCCACGACTTATGTCACATGTCATCCAACAGATTCCGTGGAAGGAACTCAATGACCATATTCAAACCGTGGATCATTACCATCGATTATTACAGGAACTGTATCCATTCAATTTTGGACGACAAGTGGTGTGTGTCTTAGTGACTTGTTTTTTGGGATTTCGTTTACCAGCCGATTCTTTGTGGACTCTTTACGATCAGTACTTACCACCTCCATGGCCTTAAATGGTCACGAAAAACTCCTTTTGCTCAAAGCCTTGCGTTTTCATCTGGATACTTCTCGACCTCAACGGAAAAAAAAGATTCGTCAACTTTTAGCTACCCAAGACGTGTATGACGATGTGTGTGTAGCTTGTGACTTACATCCCCATTGGACAGATGTCCGTGCCTGGAAAGAATGGGATTTTGAGGCTTGGACCCAAGAAGTGGCCCAGTATGCACGAGAGTTGTTCAAGGAAAAAAGTTACTTTTCAACCCGTGTTAGTGACGGTGCCAGAAGAACCCGTCACCCAAGACAGGACTGTCGTGGACATACCTGAAAGACCTTTTCGGGAGGACACTTGTGTGACTTTACCCCCTGTTGAACTGGTTAGAACATTACCCAAAACATGTGGTTGTTGTACAGACACTTGTGTTTATTCCACGTTCATCGTTATCATGTGCCTTTTATCCTTGTACTTAAGCCTTTGGCTTTTATGTATTTTTGTCTTTCGTATTCATGTTTGAAAAAAGACATTCAATAAACGTGTTCTGAAAAAGTATATAAACTCTTGTCTTGTTTGTTTTTCGTGTCACAAGTGACATTTCTCACACCATGGCTACCTCTGCTGTCTCTGCTCCCTCTTCCTCTACTGTCAAAGTCATCGACGAACACTTAGATCGTGCCAGTTGGGAGGCTTTGTATCTTCGCCATCCCTTTAACATGCTCATTGCTGGACCTAGCGGTTCAGGCAAAACCGAATTCGTCAAACGTTTGATCGAACATAAACATCATTTGATCGATCGGCCCCCTCAACGGATCGTGTGGTGTTACAAAGAGTGGCAATCGGCGTACAACCTCTTGCGTGAAAGTCAAGGCGATTCCATCGTGTTTGTGGAAGGCATTCCTAAAGAAGACGATGGCATCGTCTCTGACTCCCGTCTAACCCATTTGGTCATTTTCGACGACATGTTAGGAGAAGACGAAGAAGAAATTAAATTGTGGTTTACGCGCAAAGGGCATCACCGTAATGCCAGTGTCGTTTACATCACCCAAAATTTGTTTCAACAAAGTAAAGCCCATCGCACCATCAGTCTCAATGCGCATTACGTGGTCTTGTTTAAAAGCCCTCGAGATAAATCGCAAGTGCAAGTCTTAGCCAAACAGTTAGGAACGCCTTGGCTGACTCAGGCGTACGACGATGCCACTCAAACGCCACACGCCTATTTGCTCGTCGATTTGAAACCTACGACCCCCGAGGATTTGCGATTTCGTACCCACTTGTTTCACCACTGGTGCCAAGACGGAGGGCCTGTCCTGTACACGTCTCCGTCCTCGACTTCATTTCACTCCCCATGAAAAAATCTATAAAAACCTCAGACCCTTTTTCGTCTGTCTCACACAGTGTGAACATGACGTCCCTTCAGTCGCATCTTCCCGTCAAATTGATTCGTGCCTTGTATGGCATCAGCCGAGAAAAAGATCCACAAACACGAGCTCGTGTCTTAGAAGCTAGTCTCAAAGAAGTCTTACGATGGTTCACGGTGACGGTACGTCAATTACTCCAAGGAATCATTCAGATTCCTCATCAAACCCAACGCTTTTTCGATCGAAACAAAGTTGCTTTGGTCCAACTGGCCGATCCCCGCATCGACACTCAAACCAAAAAGCAAATCATTTTGAAACCTGGAGGGAGCGGTACTCTAGGAGGGGTCATCATTCGCTCACTCTTAAGATGGGATCCTAATGCCCCCAAAGTTATCCCTAAGACAAAAGTCCAACGAAGCCCCAAGAAGAAAAAGAAAAAGACCAAGTCCCCAAGAAGAACTTCTCCAGTGGCGGGACCCTCCTCTTACCAGACACCACCACCATCACCCCGGAAAAAGAAAAGAAGCCCCCAGAAAAAGAAACAGAGAAAAAGTCCTCAAAAAAAGAAAAGTCCACAGAAGAAAACTAGTCGCAAGAGAGGCACTTCGGCCAGGACGCAACCTTACACTCGCAAGCCGCGACCTGCCACAGCGTCTCCGGCAGCCTCACGTTTGTCCACTTCTCCGTTGATGTCACCAGGAACTGAAGAGTACTTGGAGACGTTGATTACACCAAGAACTTCTCCGTTGATGACCCCCAAAAGAACTTCCCCAGTGGCAGGACCTTCCAATTTAGCGCAGTGGCTGCTGCTCACAAAGTACCTTCTCCCAAAATCAAAGTCCATGAAAGATCGGGCATGTTACAAAGTTTACTGGATTTGTCCAAGCAAGAACTGGCTCGATTTAGTCCGTTACGTACCCCTGCACGACGTGTCATGCCTGTCCTCAAACTGATAAAACGTAAAGAGAATCAGTGGCGACGCGTTCCAGTATAAAAAAGGCCTGTGACCGAGTAGGGTATCAGTGTTTTTAGGTGCTCCTAAAGACTCAAAGATGTCACCCTCCAGAAAACCCCAAGGAAAGAAAAGAAAAGGACTACCACCACGTTTAGCCAAACATGGAGACCTGTTATCTGTCCTGTCCAAAGCTTCTCCACCCCTACGAAAAAAACTCATTCAAACGGCCTCCAAAGAGGTCATCGATACCGTGTGCGAATGTTGTTTGAACGTTTTGAAAGGCACGATCCCTTTGTCCAAACACCAGAAACAATGCTTAGGCAAACATCGTCACGTTCTTCGGAAAATGGTTCAAAAGAAAATTCCCATTCGTCAAAAAAAGAAGATGTTGGTCCAACGTGGAGGCATTTTACCTCTCTTGTTAGGCCCCATACTGAAAGGAGTCTTGGGAACCATGTTGGGAGGACTGATGGGAGCAAGATAAAAAGGCCTTCGGAAGTCCCAAGATCTCAGAATTCACCCCTGACAACCCCATGGAAGGACGAAAACTAGCTTTAGTGCCTTACAAACGATGGATGGAATACCATCGGTGGCAAGAACAACGCACCCCGCATTTACCTCCCAATCCCAATTTGAGCGAGATGTCCCAGTTACAACACGAATTGCAATCCTTGCTGGATCGCCAAGATTTGTCCGAAACAGAAAAATCGCAAAAGTACGGTCAACTCTTGCAACGACTGCAACTCTTTCACCAGAAAGCTTTAGACGAAACAGCTCTACCCACTTTGAAAGATTTTAAGACCTTGATGAAAAGTCCAGCACCATCACCAGTACCAGTACCAGTACCACCAGTACCCGTAACCAAGACAGAAAAAGAAGAAGATGAAGAAGGGTTTCAAACTCCACCAGAAAAAGTACGCAAGTTAACAACACCACCTACCTCCAGAATTGGATGGATTAAAAAGATGATGGCCACCCCTTCTTCCTCACAAGAGAAAAAGAAAGTGAAGACAGAAGTGAAGACAGAAGTGAAACAAGAACCGATATCCCCTGCTCAGACATCCTCCTCCTCCTCTTCGACACCTATTGCTGGCCGCACACGCAAAGCCTTGCAATCCAAGAAAATACCCCAAGAGAAAAAGAGTAGCCTCTTCCAAGAGTGGGTGCCTTATTAAGACACCAATCAACACAAAAAAATGGAAAAAGTCTTAGCTAGCATTTACTACGATCCCTCCCATCCTGCAGGTTACGCAGGAGTTCAAAAATTGTATCGTGCTGCCAAAACGCGACTGAAAAGTCTCCGTTTACCTCAAGTGCAACGATGGTTACAAGAACAAGCTACCTACACTTTACACAAACCCATTCGACGCAAGTTTGCCAGAAGTCGCACCCGAGTGGAAGGCATCGATCATCAATGGCAAGCCGATTTAGCCGATGTCTCTCATTTGGCCAGCTACAATCGTGGCTACAAATATCTGTTTTGTGTCATCGACGTCTTTTCCAAATTTGCCTGGGTCGTACCCTTGACTTCCAAATCCAGCAGCGAGTTAGTGCGAGCCCTGCAACGGGTGTTGAAACAAAGCGGTCGTCGCCCTCTTCGATGGCAAACGGACAAAGGCACCGAATTTCTGAACCAAGCTTTCCAAAAAGAATTAAAGAAACGTGACATTCATTTTTTTACCACCGAGAATCCCGAAACCAAAGCCAGCATCGTGGAACGTTTTCAACGCACTTTGAAAGAACGCATGTGGAAATATTTTACGCATCACCACACTCTGAAGTACATCGACATCTTACCGCACCTGGTGCAAGCGTACAACCAATCTTACCATCGAAGCATCGGACGTGCCCCGCAAGACGTGACTCCCGACAACGAAGTGCTGGTGTTCGAGCGCCTGTTCGGTACGTCCCCGACGAGGGCTGTCCCCAAGAAAAGTGGAGAGTTGACCGTAGGAGATTGGGTGCGCATTGGCAAAACCAAACGCACTTTCGACAAAGGTTACTTACCTAACTGGACGACCGAATTGTTTCGCGTCACTGGACGAGTACATGGCCGTCATCCTGCCGTCTATAAATCGGAAGACATGAACGGAGAAGTACTCAAAGGAACGTTTTATTTGCCCGAGTTACAACGTGTCACCAAAAAAGAAGACGACGTGTACGACATCGAAAGCATTCTCGAACGCAGAACCCGTAAAGTGGGCAAACGACGTGTCAAAGAAGTCAAAGTACGTTGGAAAGGATATCCACCCAGTTTCGATTCTTGGATCGACGCTTCGCAAGTCATCGACTATAAAAAGAAGAAGTGACCATCATGCCCTTTCACACAGCAGCAGACGCAGCTACGTCGACCACTCCTTCTTCCCCTAGTTCTTCTGTGCAAGATTTACAAAAACAACCCTTGTGGGTGTGGTGTGGAGAACGTGTGCCTAAAACGCAAATCGTCTTTTTCTGCCAAATCTTCGTGGTGTATTGTGTCATCGGGGCAGCCATCGCCAATTTGAGTTTGCAACAAGGAGACAAACAATTGTGGACCATTTTATTGAGCAGTTGCATCGGCTACCTGCTTCCCAATCCCTCCCTGAAATTCTCCTCGAACGGGAACGTTGTGTCCAGTGCCAGTCACCACTCCAACAACCACAACCAGAACCCCATTTTGGGCGGAGACACGCCTCTGACATCCACTAACCCCTCGGACAGCCACAGAACTCTGGAATTATGAGTCACCAAAACCAATTTTACTTAACCTTACCCAGTGACAGTTCCATGGAGGTGTTTCCCAACAACACGTTGTGCTGTTACACGGCCAAATTACCTCAAGCCATCCCCTTAGATCACGAAGCCCATTGGGAAGTGGCTTTAGTGGAAATGATTCACCCGACCCAAGTCCACAATGTCATTCCCAATCAAAATTATTTTAAGGTGGAAGTTCATGACAAACAATTGCAAGATGAGTTGGATAAGATTGGCACATATACCAATAGAACCTATGATGACAAAACTAAAACGTGGACCTACAACTTGTCCATTCTCCCAGGCTATTATTTCAGTGGTCATCATTTGGTCAGCGCCATAGCCTCCAGGTTTAATGGCGTGTTCCATAAAGCTTTGAGTAATGTCCAAAAAAGTGTCACCCTGGAATACCACAAAATAGCTCGTCGCTTTCTGATGAAATTTTCTGAGGGGTCCAAAAAATTCATGTCTTTCTTATTTTGTCCTGAATTGTTTGACATATTGGGCGGTGACACGGAGCTGAGGAAGATAGGAGAACAAAAAAAAGCCCCGAATTACCAGTCATTTCCGACAACGATATTTTTGCGAGGTATTTTCGTTTCCCGGTAGAACTGAACCAAGGACTGAATTTGATCTTTGTGTATTCCGATGTGGTGGAATACAACGTGGTGGGACACACCTCCGTACCGTTACTGCGTGTCATTCCTTTCAAAGTGGATTCTGCCACGAACGCTGACGAGGAAGGTGGAAACACTTACCACGTCCACCGCGAATTTGTCCATCCTCACTATTTGCCGGTCAGCAAGTCGTATTTGGACACGGTCAACATTACTATAAAAGGAGATTTGGGACAAGATATTCCATTCACCAAAGGAAAAGTCACGGTGAAACTCCATTTTCGAAAACGGTTCTCTCACGACTCGTAAGTCATGTATCCAGTGTACCAAGGGGTGGCTCGACAGCGAGGACACGGTTTAGGAGACATGTTAAAATCGGCCTTTCGTTCGGTGGCCCCAGTGTTGAAACCGATGGTGACAAGCGGATTGCACGCCTTGAAAGATGCGGCACTGACACAAGGCAAAGAATTTCTCCAAAATGTCATCATCGACAAACAAAACCCTAAAGAAGCCTTCATGAGGGCAGGCAAAAATGTCTTGCTGCAAACGGGCAAAGACATTTTGGGCCGACGAGAGACACCTATAAATGCCCTGCACGCTACCGAGTCAAGCATTCAGCAAGGACAAGGCAGAAAGAGACGACGAAGAAGAAAACACCCTTTCACCAGACTTCAAGCGAGAAAGGCCAAGAAAAGAAGAACCGTTCGAGACTTAGACGTTTTCGATTATTGAAACACAAAACAAAATGATGCACCGAGAGTCTTGCGCCTGTTCCAAGACGGAACTGGATCTGTTTGCCATGCCCCCCACCATGATGACCATGCAAGAATCCCAATGGGTGGAATTTAATCCCATCTCCTCATTGACCGATTCCGCTCCCATCGAGTTTGAAATCAAAGGACAGCCCGAAGATTACATCGATCTGAATAGCAGTTACTTGTACTTGAAAGTCCAAGTTCTAAAAAAAGATGATAAAGGAGTAGAAGACGATGATAATATAGCTCCCGTCAACAATTTCATGCATTCCTTGTTCAGCTCAGTGGATTTGTACTTGAATAACAAACTGGTCAGCAGCAGCATGGATACATACCCTTACCGTGCCTACCTGGAAAATCTCTTGACGTACGGAACAGATGCCAAGACAAGTCATCTCAATGCCTGTGTGCTGTGGGTAGATGACACACCAGACAAGTTCGACGCAATAGATCCAAGCAATTCCGGCTTTGAGGCAAGAGAAAGCAAAATCTTAGAGAAGAAGAGTTTAGAACTGATGGATCGTTTGCATTTGGACATGTGGTTGCAAGAGAAATATTTGCTGAACGGGGTGAATGTTCGCTTGAGACTGAATCGCAGCAGTACCACTTTCCATTTGCAGGCTCTTGATCTTACTAAGGCTCCTAAAAGCATAATCCAAGAAGCCAAACTCTACGTACGACGCGTAGAAGTGTTACCTAATGTGGGAAACGACATCAGTCAGACGTTGAGCAGAACGACCGCCAAGTATCCCATCCGACGCGTGGAAGTGAAAACGTTCACCATTCCCGCTAACCTTCAATCCATAACCCAAGATCATCTGTTTCAAGGACAGCTACCCAAGCGTTTAATCCTTGGTATGGTCGAGAATGAAGCCTTCAACGGAGCCATCGCTAAAAATCCTTTCAACTTTCAACACTTCGACGTGTCCAAGATCGAAGTCAGTCGCGATGGCAAGACCTTGTGTACCCGACCTTTCGAACCTAAATTTGGTGACAAAAATTACTTGAGATCGTACTTGTCCCTGTACGAAGCCACCGGCCAGTTAGGAACCAACACCAGTCACGGCATTGAGTACGACGAATATGACGGAGGCTATACTTTGTGGGCTTTCGATTTCACTCCAGACCAAGGCAGCGACGAGGGACATTTCCACCCTATAAAATCTGGCCAGATTCGTGTGGAAATTCAGTTTGCAAAGCCACTGGACAAGACAGTGAACGTCATCCTGTATGCAGAATTCGATAATACCATAGAAATCAACAGTTTGAGAGAAGTCATTCTAGATTATTAGAAAGCCATGGAAGACTGTTATCCCTCTTTCCCTAGTGGAGAAACTTTGGAGATGGAATGTAAGGAGACCGTGGAAGGAGAAGAATCTCAAGACAAAGACGAAGAAGTTTTGATGAAGTCGAGATGGCCAGAACAAGAAGCCCATTTAGTCTCCTGTTTTGCCAAACACTTGGTCGACAAAATGACGGAATTGATCAAGAAAAATTGTTATGGATGTCAAAACGATCATCCCAGTCAAATTCAACACGATAAATGCCTGATGTTCAGTCAAGAAGAAAAATTGGACGAGTATCTGGACGAAGCTTGGAGTCTCATCTCGAACAAAGACGTGTTGCACCAGTGGTATAAAGACTTGCGTGAACATTCTTGTCCAGCATTAACCACTCAAGAGATCCATCGTATCGAAGCTCTCCTGAATCAGAGTGAGGAAACAGAACGAATAACCGTTTATTCGTCAGACATTTTCAAGCAAAAAGTCAGGATCGAATTGACGACTTATTATTACCTGTGAAGAAGAAAACAAACACAAATGGATACCTGGGAACTTTATTACCTTTTGAACCACAGTTCGTATACGTCTTCTTGGAATCCCGTCGTCTGTGCTAAAGATGAACTCCCTCATCGCAAACCTAAAGACCATCAAGCTTACGTGATCAACACGGACGATAGTCATCTCCCAGGAACCCACTGGGTAGCCGTCTACTTTCCTCAAGAAGGATGTGTGGAATATTTCGATTCGTATGGATTGCCTCCTTTGGAAGACGATATCATCGACTTTATGAGAAGAAATGCTCAAACCACCCGATTCAATAACGTGAAATTACAAGGCACAGATTCCTTGGTGTGTGGACAGTACTGTGTGTATTTTCTGCATCATCGCAGCCTGGGCTATTCCTTAGAACATTTAGTGACTCATTTCGATCCTCGTTCTTCTGCTAGAAACGATGTGAAAGTAGATCGATGGTTTTGTGACCATTATGCTTATCTTTTGTCTCAAGCTAGGAAACGTAGTGTCCATCAATGGCCTAATGATTTCCAACAGTGGAAATCACAATTTCATTCACAACGTTGTCAGCCTTGTTTAAAGTAGATTGTATTTGAAGAAAGAAATGTTTGTGATTTGAAAAAAATTGTTTGATGTTATAGTGTTGGATTATTGTTAAAAATGTTGTTGTTGTTTAGTGTTAAGTGATTTTTGAATAAAAAATGTTGTGTTTAGAAAAAAATGCCTTTGTCTTTTGTTTAGCTATAAGAATGTTGGATTGATGCTCTTTCATTTCTTACTATCCCTCTCATGAACGTTGCGGCTCGAAAACCGTGTGGGGGATGTTTTCCTTCACGTCCGCGCTTTAACTTTAAGAACCGGGTTGTTCCCAGTCTAGCCATCCATTGTCGACTCATCCTCCTAAGAAGATGTGCTCCAAACTAGCTAAGCTCAACGAAGCCTACGTGAATTTGCATAGGGTCAGACACAGTCTGATACCGAAGCCAGAAGAAATAGAGAATGTGAGAATGTTAAAAATCACTGAAGACCTAATAGAAGAGCTCTTCAGAGAAGAAATGAACAGGGAGAAAGAAGAATGGACAGAGAAGTACAGACTTCAGAGACAGCAGCAACAGCAGCAACAACAGCAACAGCAGCAGCAACCTGAAGCTGACAGAGGCTTTGTCGATTGTCGTATCGACACCAAAGAATTCTTCTTCTCTTTCCGAAGAAGCAGACCTATTGCCAGAAAGTCTATCCTCAGAGGACATCGCATTCTTAGAAACTAAAAAAAGAATGCCATAGCAAAACAAAAAAAAGCCCTTTTCAGGGCTACCCAATACTCTAGAAAAGAAATAACGATCGATTTGCCAATGTGTGTAGGTAGAGTAGTGTGAAAATAAACACTAACTCTTTTTAAAAAATGAGAGGGTATGTGTTTGTGTGTTTGTGTTTGTAAGTGGTTAAGTAAGTTGGTATGGATAGTAGATTAAAATGATGTTTGTTTGTTTTTTTTGGTGTTTGAGGTGTATATTTGGGGTTAGATTGGATTGCCTTGCGTATGTGGATAGTCTATTGAAGTGATGGGTAACATAAAAAAGTGAGTGAGTGTTTCTTTTAGGTCCGCGCGTTGTTGTTGATTTTGGTCATGATCTAGGTAAGATCAATTTTATGTTATTAGGGGGATGTTTTCCATCACGTCCGCGCTTTCACTATAAATTGAAACTCGCTGGGCAGTCTAGCTACCCTTGTTGATTGATCAACAGTAAAAAATGAGCAACAGACTGACTAAATTGATGGAACTTCAGATGCATCTGGAGTATGCCAGATACCTACTGAACGAGCTGACTGCGGAGGCCCTTGTGGAAGAAGTGAGAATAGAACAGGAGGAGGAGGAGAGAAAAATGAAAGAAGAGAATGAAAGAAAGAGAGAGATCAGGTGTCACCCTATGATGAACCCTGTGTGCAAGGTGATACCTGAGGCAAGGACATCTTGCCAGCCTGTAGCTGAACCACAATCACAACGAAGACAAAGACAAAGAAGACAGAGGGAAGAAGAAGAAGTGTTCACTATTCCGCAAACGGAGGAGTGGGATAGTGAAGCCACTCACCCACCGTCTGCTCTTCAAACAAGTCATGTGAATTGGACTAATGATTGGAGTAGACGTTGTGTCTGTGGTGCCAGACCCGGAAAGTGCCACCATTAACCAGGGGCCTCTGAAGTTAAAAAACAGCCCTTTTCAGGGCTACCCAATACTCAAGAAAAGAAATAACGATCGATTTGACAATGTGTGTAGGTAGAGTAGTGTGAATATAAACACTAACTCTTTTTAAAAAATGTGAGGGTATGTGTTTGTGTGTTTGTGTGATTGTGTTAGTAAGAGCTGAGGTATGTTTGTGTGAATAGTAGATTATGGGTTTCTTAGCGTATGTGAAGAGTATAGTTAGGGTTTTATTATATGAAAAAAGTAGGGGGATGTTTTCCTTCACGTACGCGCGTTGTTGGGTCATCATCTAGGTAAGATCCATTTTATGTTTTAGGGGGATGTTTTCCTTCACGTTCGCGCTTTTCGTATAAGAACCCACAGTATTAGTTGTTCAAACCATTCTGCAAAGAATACAAAGAAGATGGCGTCAAACCAAATGGACAAATTACAAACCTTGCAAGACGTTTTAGACAACTTAGGAATAATGGAACAGATGCTATTAAGACTGGTTGAAGACCATTATTCCTATAGTCCCCATCGTGTGAAGATGGAAATTAATAACTTAAGGAAAGCAAAGGACAAGATTAGTGGTGTCATGAAAGAGATCAAGGAGGAGAAGGAGGATGAAGAGGAAAGAATAAGAATACGCAATTGGAACGAAAAAATTGAAAAAGAAGAAGAAAATGAAAAGAAGAAGAAAGAAGAGGAGGAAGAGAAGAAAGAAGAGGAGAAGAAAAAAAAGAAAGAGAAGAAGAGTGTAGGAGATAAAATAAGAACTTGGTGGAGGAAAAGAAGAAATTAGAAGAAAACCCAAAGGCCCTTTTCAGGGCCAGCCATATTTCTCGAAAAGAGATAGCCTTTGAATTGCCTACCCCTTTTTTAAAAAAATTTTTTTTTTAAAAAAAAATCCCATGTTCCATTCCCCTTGTCCCTAAACAAGCCCAAACTCTATTCCCCATGTTAAATTCCCCTTGTCCGTAAAGTAACCCACGATTTTTTGTCATGTTAATTCTCCTTGTCCGTAATCTGACCCACGATTTTTCGCCATGTTAAATTTCCATTGTCCGTAATCTGACCCAGGGGTCCCTGTAATGCTAATTCCCATTGTCCGTAAAGTGCCCCCTTTCACTACTTATATATATATATATATATATATATATATATATATATATATATATATATATATATATATATATATATATATATATATATATATATATATATATATATATATATATATATATATATATATATATATATATATATATCGAGAGAGAGAGAGAGAGAGCAGTGAATACCGACTTTTCAGTGGATTCCAATCTCACTGAGATGGCTAAACTAACAACAGGAGTTACAATCTTCGATTAACCGACTAGACCTGTCAGAATCGGAAAAATCGCAATATACGTATAATTAGTCAAACGTCTTCAAACATTTTACCAGACAACTCTAGACTGGGCCACACACATCATCAAGCATATGTACTCTTAAGAAGTTAATAAATATTGTTTTTAAAAAGAAAAAAGAAACAGGAGATAATGGTGCGATCATCAGGCTCACATCCGCTCCATCACATTCTTCGTCGCTAAGGACAGCACGTTTTCTTCTAGGCGTTCTCTGTTATCCTCCGATCTGTAGTACAACCAAAAACACCGTTTAGTATATCAAGGAAAACCAATTCCCAGATCCAGCTCGGTAGACTGGATCAACAATGCTTTGAAATACCAATCTGGATACCTGTGGGATTGTAGAAATAATTAGGACCGAGAGAGCCAATGTAATCCAATATGTGGTAGGCAATCCACAACAATGGCAATGAACGTCATCCAATTTTACAATCGAAACCTACTTTGGAAGAGAGCGTGGAATCCAAAAAAGAGGAAGAATTGGATGAGAGAGAAGAGATAGAAGCGTTCCGAATTCCACCAATTAAAACAATCGTTTTAGCCAGTCTTGCAGTCAGGTTGACACTACACAGTTTCAACAAGAAATGAAAGCATGAGTCAAAAAGGTCATGTCCATGCAAACTACATCAATAATTGAACGGAAGAAAGTGAAAAAAGCAGTGAAAAAGAACCGATTACACCTTTCTCGGCATTATCGTCCACTCCCATTGAACACAAAAGTATCCGAAATTGGATTATTTATTCAGCTACATGAACAAACGTTTTTCTAGCATGTGTTACAACTCAGCGCATCGTGCGGGCCATTGAGGAATTCAAAAATTGAATCGAGCTGCCAAAACAAAACTCAAAAGCGTACAACTCCATGACGTGCAACATTCTCTGGAAGAACAATCAGTATGCACAATTTCCTTGAGATTTTACGGTGGTAGCTAGGTATCGATCACTAAATGCAAGCTAATTGGTTTATTTTACCCATTTTGGTTTCGTATTATCAAAGATACAATATTTGCTTTGCGTGATCGATGTTTCTTTCTAAGTCTGTTTGAGTTGTACCTCTGTTCTCCAATATAGTTTCCGAGAATGAAACGCACTATCAACAAAGGCAGTTTATCCAATTGTTTCGTGTGATGGGACATGTCCAAAAAGTCACACACACGTTTATAATTGAAAGATATAAACACAGAAACTTTAAAAGGATGGTTCTACATGCCCGAATTACAAGTGACCAGGAAAAATGACGCAGACTATATTATCTTCGATCAATGAACACGTAAAGTAGGAAAACGTTGCATCAAAGAAATAAAAGTACTGAGGAAAGGTTATCCACCCAAGTTTTCGATTCTCGCTTTGCATCCTTTCTGTTATATAAAGAAGAATACATGAGAATGCCGTTAGATCCAGTCTCACCATTATCGTTATTATCATTGCAAGAACAATAGCAACAAAGCAGTAGCAACAACAAATGTGGATGTAGTAAAGAGAACGTATCCTAAATATAAAACCCATTTTTGCTGTTAGCTTTCTGTGGTATATTGTGTGATTAGCGCTCATATCATACAACTTCAACAAGACTATACAGCAGTTGTGGACTATTTCTCTCAGCAACTGCATTAGATATCTTCTTTCCAAAATGTTTTTGAAATATAAAAATGGTAGAAGTACTAGCAGTAACAGTAACGGCTGCTTCAGCCCTAGCCATAACAACATCATCAATAACAACATTCACAGCAACCTCTTGGAACATTTATAAAGTCATCTTACGTTGAAAGTGGGTGACCACTTGGAGAAGAGAACCTGCAACATATGAATGCTCGATTTTATTTGACTTTATCGACTTTGATGTGTTACTCCGCCAAAAGATCGTGGTGTTTTGTGGCAAAAATTACCGCGCACTCCATAGAATAGGACAACGAGGCCCATTGGGAAGTATATTTGATAGAAATCACTGATACTCTGCAAGTTTTGAAGATAACCAGGATTCCTGCATACTTCGTCGTGGAAATGCTGAATAAACAAGTACAAAGAAAGTTGGCCAAATTTAGATCCTGGATATTACAACAAAATTACCATGCCGCAGCCAATTCCCAACGGAGGTGTACGAGATGAGAATTCCTGACCGGCATTATCTTAATGACAGACATCTCATGGATACGATTTTAACTATGTTTAATGTGATTAGTTTCTCGACTCACGAACATCAATAGACTTGTGACTATTAAAAACCTTCTCGTTATCTACGAATGTATTTTCACGACGGCTAAACGTTGTCGATCAAAATTTCCCTAGCTTTCCTTAGCATTCTGGGTGTAAATATTGATCTAGCTCCTTTCTCAACAAACATCAACAACAACAGATTCTTCAAATATTTTTGATCCGCTATCAAATTTGAAGGACTTAATTTGATGTTTATGTACAGAGCGTTATGGGAAATACGGCAGATCAGTTAGTGAGAATCATTCCATTTTAAGTGGATTTTTAAAACATCTACTTACAATGAAGAAAGAAACACTTATCCCATACTTCTAGAATTTGTTCATCCTCACTGTATTTTCTTCAGTGAATCGTATCTTTACAGTATAACAATTTTATATAGAAGTAGGTCTTGGACAAAATACTGTATTGGTCAAAGTAAATTTCACAATAAAACTTCACTTTTGCAAGCGACTTTCGGGTGATTTGTAATTCATGTAATTTTTGTGCGGAGGAGTAACTAGTTTTTTATATTGCCGTATCGGCCATCCAAACCTTCCTCCACCAAGGACTACATGATTCTAAACGTTGTGCTCTAGAGCAAGTAACTCAACTCATGCAAACCATCACTGGTCAGCTGAATTCCAAACAAAACGTTATATTGTGCTCGGAAAAAGCTCTTTGAACAGCCTCTAAAACCACATCACACGCTCATCGAAGCAGGTGGTCCAACACCCACGCAACAGCAAAGAACCAGCAGTTAAAGACACAGAAAATAATCAAGAAGCCACTAACATTATATAGAAAAGAGTCAAAGAACAGTCAGACACTTAGGCACTGTATAGTATTATTAAAAATATAAAAAGCACTCAGAAACTTCGTCTGTCTGTATCTGTCTGTCTGTCTGTCTGTCTGTCTCTCTCTCTCTCTCTCTCATACACACGTACAAAAAAAGATGATGCACCAAGAATCTTGTAAATGTTCTAAGACAGAATTGGAACTTTTTGCCATGCCGCCAACGATAACCAAACCGCAAGACTCGAAGTGGGTGGATTACCATCAATTGTCGTCTATTACTACGACAACTCTGCTTGGGTTGAATCGTAAAGTAAACCAAAGGCTAAATTGATCTGAATAACAGTTACTTAACCCTCTAAGTGAACTTCATCAAAAACAAAAATTCCAATTCATACAAAGATTATATAGTGGCTCCCGTCAGCAATTTCTCGCATTCTTGGTTGAGTAAAGTGGATTTGTACATGAATAGAAAAATATTAGCATATATACTAACACTGAGCGAGCCTATTGTAAGAATCTCCTCACTTGTAAAATAAGCCAAGAACGCGCAATTAGATGTTTCTGTTGTGTGGAAATCCGACATGACTGTCAAGTTCAACGATACAGTCGTGATGCACGATGATCCAAACCACAAGCAAAGATTTAATGACCGTCGAAGGAAAAAAGAAACCAAGGTCGCACTTTAGAAATGTTAAATACTTTGCATTTGGACCATTGGTTGTCTGACAAGTAGTTTGTTGAATGGATGTGCGGCTCAGACTAAATCGAAGTAGCATCTTCTTCCATTTGATGGCCAGTGCTAACAAGCTGAACACCAACTACAAAGAAACCAAATTGTACATGCGACTTGCAGAAGCCATATCAAGAATAGAAAACGAAATCAATCAAGCTCTGACCATAAAAAAAATGCCGATTATCCCATACTACAAGTGGAAATCCAAACAGTTACCACTGTGCATCGGAAGATCATGTGTTTCATTGTCTTTTACCTCAGGTTCGTTTATTGGTATGGTCAGAAGAGCAGCCATCAACGGAGATACTGATCAAAATGTTTAATAACTCAATCACTGCAACGTCTCCAAGATATAAGTCACCTGGGACGGCCAGACGTTATATTCCAGCCCGTTTGAAGGTAACTTTACCAGCCAAATATTACTTGATATGTTTCATGGCTCTATTGGAAGCCACAAGACAATAGGGTACTATCAGGGCATGTCCTACAATGACTATGCAGGATATTATTTTTGAGAAATTCAGTCTGATACCAGACCAGGGCAGTGATGAAGGACATTCGCTCACTATAAAATATGGATAATGGATGTATAAATTTAGTTTCCTCAAACATCATACAAGAGAATAACTCTATATTGTTTGCTAGATTCGACAATACCGATATAAGCAACTGTAGTAATCATGAACTATAAAAAGCTAATTCATAGAAATTTCAGTCATGGACAAAAACGACTAACAACAGGAACTACGGCAACGACGGCCACAAAGTTAAAGTGTGAGTGATGGAGGAAAGGTCGAAAATGGAGAAGTAAAAAAACGGTGTTGCCACGATGATCAGAACAATAAAAGGCTTTATTAGTTCCATGTTTTCTCCAGACAATGCCAACATAATCGCTCTATTGACCATAGAAGAATGGTGTGAATGTCACGTTATTAATCAAGTCAAGTACGACTCGATAAATGTTGGATGATGAACCAAGGAGAAAAGTTGGAGTCTTGTCTGGAGAAACCTGGATTCTTATCCAAGAAAATAAAATGCTCAACAAGTGGTAAAAAGTTTTGTTGCAAAATTTGAAACTACCATTAACAAGCACCAAGACGAAAATCATCGAAGCCGTCTGATATGATAGCGCGAATCCTTATGTCACCTCTATTTACCGAACAGACCAGGCTAAATCTATTTTGATTAGAGAGATATCATTGCCTGTGATAATATGTTGATCCTGAAATCTAAGCATGGGAACTTCTTTACCTCTTCACACACATTTTGTACGCAAATCCGTGGAATCCTGTGTGCTACGCTAAAGATGAAATCTCTCATCAAAACCCCACAGACGACAGTCATCGGCTGTTTAATTTCCACATGATAAGGCAGAATATTTTATTTATATGGATCACCAGCAACCGAAGGCGATATCGTAAACTTGATGAGAAGAAACGTTGTTTAGACCCTTTCCAATAATTTCAGATTACGGGAAACAGATTCCATTGTGTGTAAACATTATTGTGTGTATATTAGTAGTAATAGGAGGCGATATAGCAAATATGGCAATTAGCATTCCAAGGCGCTCCTGGGCCTGTATAGCGACAACCTTTATAGGCACACACTGGGCCTGTATAGCAACAAACGTTTTAGGCACACCCTGGGCCTGTATAGCAACAATATTTATAGCGACAAAAGATTGGGACTGTATACGGACAATACCTGCCACAAACCAATGAAAGAAAAAACCAAACTAAAAATGAAGCAAAATAAGATTGGATCCCCGGAAACATACGCAGCGTTTTTAAAGAATAACAACCCCAACCTTAATCTCAAATATATAAATATAATTAACTTTATACATGAATCTGGGATACAAAACAAAATATAAAAATAAAATTCCATAAATACATCACGATGTTTGCCAAGTAAAGCTAGAAATTTGTTTTTATCTTCATCTCTTATATCTGTTTCAGCTAGATTAAATCCAAGTTCTTTGGCAATTTTAATGTAATGGTCATCTTTGCTATCAGTAGCACATATGTTAACAGTTTTATGTCCATTTGTTTGATCACTTTCTATGCTAGAAAGCTATTGCTTTTCCAGGTCGTATTTGAATGTCCTTATGTGTTGGATTCATACGTCTAACTGTAGTTTTGCATGCTGAAATCTTGTCAATTGTTCTTGCTCCAATAACATTTGTTGTGGACGGAAGGTGAACATGTGGTTGCAATAACACAGTTTACAGTCATGTTTATGATAGCATTTAATAGTCACAGTTATACTGCATTCCGATTGTGCAGGAACAATTACTCGTGCTACTCCTCGTGGTATTGCTACATTTTTGGCTGTCGGTAGTTTTAACTCTGAGGCTGTCATTCCATCATAAAGAGATAAATCAATTTTTGCATGTTTTTCCTCAAGAAAATCCATCTCCAAAATCTATGTTGCAGTGCAAATTAGAAAACTCATGAAAAGTATGAATCACTGTTAGGCGATTTATCCAAAGCTGACGAGTTACAGTTCCAAGTGGTTTCTGGTGATCACCATTAACTCCAATGATGAATGGAATTGTAAGAGGATTTAAATGTTCCTGGCGCTTGCCTCGCTCAAATTGATTGAGTGAAATTATTGATACTGCAGCTCCTGTATCCACAAGGGCATCCACTATTGTATTGTTGATTTTAACTCTAATAACGTTCTTTTGCAAGTTAGAAATTGTAGCCATTTTATTACTTGCTCTTTCTTCATGTGCTGCTTTTTCTGAGAAAGTTGGATATTTTCTGGCGTCATGGTCCTGTACGTGGTGATGACCTACAAACACGTGCGAAGTGGCTTGGTTTTCCACACTTCATGCACTGTTTCTCATAAGCTGGACATTTAGACTTCTGGAGAGGTGGAGATCTTCCACAAAAGTTGCAGTGTGCTGCTCGATTCAGTTGGCGATTCACGACTTTGAGGGGGGAAGTTGCACTGTGGTTGGGAATGTTTGTTGGATAATGGGTGCTACTCATTTGTACACTAAAAGCGTTAAGGTTTTCTTCAAGTCTACCTATTGCTGCTATTATTGCCTCTTGTTGCAGGGTGCTATCAGTTGTTAACGTTTCGGCTAGCTTTTCATTTTGGATAAGGCTTTCTAAGGTTTCAGGATTCTGCTGTAGCACAAACTGACGTATCCATTGATGATAATTGATTGGACCTGTGCATCTGGTAAACCCAGATCAGATGCCTGCAGAGTAACTGAAGCAATGTAATCTTCCAAATTGATGACCCTTGTGCAGTTGGGAAGAGAGATGATGTTCGTTGCCATTTGGTTCTCTTATCGGGTCCATATCGCTAAATGAATGTTGTTTTTAATATTCATAATCATTTTTGGTATCTTCAGGTGGAGCTATGTACCAGCGTAAGGCATTGTCTGTCATTTTTAGAGTCTTCAGGTAGAGCTATGTACCAGCGTAAGGCATTGTCTCTCATTTTTAGTATCTTCAGATAGAGCTATGTACCAGCGTATGGCATTGTCTGTCATTTGTAGTGTCTTTAGGTAGAGCTATGCAACAGCGTAAGGCATTGTCTGTCATAAGCAGAGGTAATGTTGTTTTAGCTTTATTGTCGTTGAAACCTTTGATTTGCATTAGAAGTTGAAAGCTTAGCGTCTTCTTTACCATTTCCTGTAAAACTTGGAATGAGGTTGAAGTCAACTTCATTATTATGTGTCCTGTTGGTATTTTTTCCGTCTCACAGATCAAAGTTTAAAGAGCTGAAAATCTTTGTAGAAGTAATCTGATGTATGTGAAATCCTGGCCTTTAAATTTCTTCCTGCATAGGTCCAAATGTTAAATCTCAAATTAAGCAAACAAACAAATGTCTAGGCTATATATTTCTTTAATGGTTTCTTTCAACTGTACCAATTCAAATTCAAAAGCTCCCTCTAACCATGATGATGACAAAATTTACATAGCCTATGCAGCTGGTGCTTTCGTGACCGGTTATGTCCTGAAGGTCTGGATTCTTAATTAGTCAGAGATGTGGTTATGGTGCCACCACAGCTCCATTTTTATGTGCAAATGTCGCACTCCTTAATTTTGAAATTTTGAAGATGTCTAGGTGAGGCAAAGAGGAAAAGCATCCCTGTAACGCAGTAAGCCATTGGATGTCGGTACGCCCTGCAACGCTGAAGCTCGTATGATCAAATTTTAGTCCAATTTTGCTAGTGGACTTTTATTTTCCCAATAGTGTGCAAGCCACCTGTGCAATTTTCCAATTTCATTGAGTTGCATAATTTCCTTTATTATTTTAACGACAGATTGAAATTTTATATACTTTTAAATTTCTAAATGGTACCAATTAGCTGAGTGTCAGACACCCAATATACTGTTTTTTGTCCTGTTTTTGTTTCTCTTTGGTTTTGAATTTTGATGGTGGTAATCAAAGGATCCGATCAGGATTTTGTGGATAGAGCTTTTATCAAAAGAGGACTTCATAAGTCAAAAGAAGAACCTCGTGTAAGAAGGCAATTTGAAAGTCGATGTCGGTCTTCTTTTTCTTCTTCTTTACTTTCTTTTTCTTCTGTCTTCTTTCTGTCATTCTGATGATCTTTTGGTTCTGACTCGACTTTCAACGCTGTAGTCTGACATGATGTTTGCGACTTGTCCGTCTGGTTCATGGGCTTTTATTTCTTTTTTACTTTATGGAATTTTGAAATTACATTGTGCCTCTAAATTTTGTTTATAATGTGTTGGTCTTGTGGGTAATGTTGGGATTTAAATATTGTTTTAATTGTTTGAGGTCTGTATGTCTGTTATGTATTTTATTTCCGCTTTGTGCGGTGGGCCTAATTCTTGTGGGGACCTAAGGCTTAGTGGCGTTTGTTTACACATTGCCAATCTTTGTCGCCTTGTGCAATCGGGCCTAGTGGCGGGGTTATCCACCTTATATATATTATTGTTTCTTGCATAGTGGAGTTGGAGAGTTATTTGTGTAGTACTGTCATACCAGTTTGTTTATTACTGCATTATTAGCCTGAACACAATCAGACATGCAGTGGAAGAATTTTATAATTATTAATATATATACATACTCACATACACCTATACATACACACGTTATAAAAAAAAAATTTAAAGTGATATGGACTTGCCTTTTGGTTAGCGGTCCTACCCTACCGCTTTAGTCCTGTCTGGTGATTGATGTTTTGTTTTGATTGTGGATATATTTATTCTTGTGGTGTTATTTTCAGGCTAGATCTATTTTTGTTTTTGTTTGGTTATTTCTAGTTTTTGATTGAGTTATTTAGGTTATTTCTAGATTTTAATCGAGTTATTTGTATGATTTTATTTTTCCAGGCTAAATCTATTTTGATAAGACAGATGTCTTTGCTGAATACTTGGGTCGCTAGGACTTTTTAAGGACATCTAGTCTTTTTTATTCCCTAAATTTACGTTTGTTAACCTGTTTCCTGGTTATGATAGATCTAAGTTTGTTTATTTTGTTTATGTACCTGTCTAGTGATTGATGTTTCGTTCGCTGTTATGTTTTTATTTTCTTATGTTTGTTATATTTTGTCGTATTTGTTAATTTGCGTAAGGTACCATATTATATTTTTGTATGTAGTTTCGATGTTTTTGTTATATGCCGTATTTAATATTTTTGGGTATGTTTTAAGGGATCCGAGTATATGCTGTGTTGTTTTTTGGTTTTTTTTAAGTTAGCTCGTTGATTATGATATTTGGGGCAAGTGTTGAAAACATGGTCCAATGTTTCCATTGTTGGACAATGGGGACAGTTCGTGTTTTAGTTTGTTTCTTTGTTGAGAAGTTTTCCAAAACTGCTTTTTTGTAAAGTTTTTCCTGTTTTAACCTATTAATAATGCGAAGGTCAGTGGGTTTTATGTCTTTAGTTGTTCTGATTGTTCTGTTGACCTCTTTTTGTAGCTGGAATGGGTGTCTGCTCTTGTTGGTATTTTCCCATAGTTGATACCTTTTCTTGTTTAGTTTAATTCTTATTTTGCTATATACCTCCTGTACACTGTAATCAAGATGTGTTAGTGAGTTGTTCATGAGGTTAAGTTTTGCTTGTTGGTCAGCTTCGTCGTTTTCTGTTAGATTAATATGCAAGGGCACCCATGGGAATTCGACATTTTGTTGTTTTCCTTCAATCTCTCTGATGGATATCATTGTTTCTTCTAGCATGTTACTTCTGCCTTTTGTTGTGCCAGTCTCTGAGGATTTGAGTACATTTAGAGAGTCTATTATAATAAAGTACTGGTTGTATGTTTGGGTTTGTATCCATTTAAGTGCCTCATTTATATTTATTGCCCATAATTCTGCTGTATAGATGGAACAATCATCCGGGAGACTGTCTCTGAGTGTTATCCGGTGTTCGGGTATTATTATTACGGCTACTGTTCTTTTTAGTTCTTGGGATTTGGATCCATCTGTTTAGATTTTAAGATGGTTAGAGTATGGTTCCTCAATGGTGTTGTGTACTTCTGATAGCGTCTCTACAGGGTTTTGTAGTTTGGATTCGAATGTTTGGGCAATAAGGTTGATTTTGGGTGTGTTATTTTTCCATGGTGTGGGATCGCATATATTGCATTGTTCTGCTTGAATGCCTGGGACTTCCATTTCTTTGCAGAGGGTATGCAGAGGGCATATACGTTTTGGAATGCAGGTGGGCGTGGAACACGTTTTTTGCTGAATGGGGTGTTATATCTTTTGATCGTAAGTTTAGTTGGATTGGAACTTTTATGAATCAAGTTTATGGTGGCGTATCTTACTATTTGTTCCTCTCGTCTCAGATGTAATGGTAGATTCTCTGTTAATATTTTGGAGTTCCTCGATTGAGGTATTAAGTAGAGCTCAAGTACAAAGTCTAGGCGAATTGTATTGTATGTTGTTTAGTTTTTGGAGCAGAGTGTTGTTGGCTGATCAATACACTTGGCAGCCATAGTCAAGTTTGGCCCTAAATAATGATCTGTAGAGCATGGGCATTGTTGTTTGGTCTGCGTCCCATTTTATCCCCTTAATATTTTTAGGAGGTTGAGGTCCTGCAGGCATTATTTGATTAGTGTTGTTATGCGTTTTTCCCAGCTGAGGGTGTCATCAATTAGCATTCCCAAAAAATAGGTTTCTTTGAAAAATTGTATTGGTGTATTTTGTAGATGGAGTTTGGGATATGTTGTATGTCAAGTTTTTATAGGTGAAAAAAGCATTCCAAGAGCTTTGGTGTCTGATATTTTAAATCCCAAGTTGTCAGCCCATTTGCCGATTGCTCTGTTGTATTTGGTTGATGTTGGTTTGGTTGTTTGGGTTGCCTGTCTCGCAGATTCCAGTGTCATCAGCAAATTGTGACAGTTCGATTAGTTGGTTGTCATGGAGATTGTTGACCATTAGGTTAAAGAGCGTGGGGCTTATTACACTTCTTGTGGAGTACCGTTGTACAGAGTGTATGTGTCAGTGAGAGCATCTCCTACTCTGGTTTTGATTTGTCTCCCTGTAAAAGATTTTGCGATCCATTGGTGCTTTCGCCCCGTTATACCATATTGGTTTAGTGTTCAGATGAGGCCTTTGGTCCAGACCAGATGAAATACCTTTCTAGGTCTAGGAATATTGCAATAAGTGCCTATCTCTTTTCCGTTTGGCATTGAAAGGAAGTTTGCTGTTTGCTTCTAATCTAATTAGTTGGTCAATGGTGGAACATCTGTTTCTAAATCCACTTTGATTTTCTGTTAGCAGATGGTTTCTTTCCAAGTGGTGTTTTAGACGGTTGTTAATCTTTCTCTCCATGACTTAACAGATGGTGTTTGTCAGGGAAATGGGTCTGAATGCTATTGGGACTTTGGGATCTTTGCCTAGTTTCGGTATGTTTCCAGATTAGGTTGAAAACATCTAATGTAATGATTTGCATATTTACTGTTAGGTGTTTATTAATGTCATTACCGAGTTTGTCTTCTCCTGGAGATGTTGTCTTTTTATTAGCTAATGCTTTATTCCATTCTTCGATATTGAAAATGTCGTTGAGTGGTGACTCTTTGTTGTTTTTATCCGTAAATAAGTGTGGGAATTCTTTCTCCAGCGTTAGTCTTTGTGTCATACCTTTTTTTGGTGTTATTTTTGTTACTGCTAGAGTTGGCAAAGTGTTGTGGGAGTAGTTCTGCTTTTGTTCGGTCTGTGTTTCCTACATTAAACTAAACATTTTATATCTCACTAATGAGTTGTCTAGAAGCTGATTTGAAAACATATAAATGGTTATCATATGTTTGATCAGACTCACACTCCCTTTCAACCTATTCCTCAAAACATAAATGCTAAAAAAATTTAGTTAATGTGTAAGGGTTGGCAAAGATTGTTAGAGTTCAATTGTAAAATATGTTATTTTTTTAAAAATCTATATATAAGTTACTCTTGTTAATTACTGAAACTTAATCTACTATCTTGTCTCTAATATCATCAGCATTTTCAACATCTAAAACTAATTGTAAGTCCTGTAAATAATCATTTAATTAATTTTCATAAACACAAATGCCTGTTCTCACTTACATAGACCTAGAACTAGACCTGTTAAACCAAATGATTAACGCCCATAAGGCCATGGGGTGAGTGTGCTGTAAAGAGTCTGCTTGTATTGTTTTGGAAGATGTGGATTCTATTCAACATGACTATGTACAAAACTAGAAAACTGTAAAACAGTTAAATCATATAAAAAGCCCCTACTACAGATATCCCAGTTTCCGATTTGGATTTTAAACGAATATAGCAAAGCATATAGATATTTTTATCGTAATGCCAGTAAGGAATTATGAACTTTTCAGACGTCAACCCCGGTTGTTTAGGTGATTGTGGTGGAAGGATAACTAAGAAGTGCTTCTTTAATAAATAAAAAAAATATTCCTTAGTTCATCTGTTCCAGACAGACTTACATGTCTGACTAGTAGTTCAATGGTAAAAGGTAAGGAAGTGAGTAAATAAAGTTTTAACAAGGAACAAAGTCTAGCGGCTCTTAAAATACCCTCATTGACCCCTTTTCTCGCTTATTCCAATTTTATATTTATTGTGCCGTGTCTTACTACAGAGTTATGACCTCCACGGGTTACTGTACCTGACAAGTGGAGGACTGATGGCGATTTCCGCAGTGGCTTGCACATTCTTGAAGGAAACGAAGAATCTGGACCTGCAGGACACCATCAAACTGAGTAAACTGGTGGATTTAAGAAAGGATGAAGAATAGACGAAAATTGTCGAACGTTTAATGGATATGAGATGAAGATTTGAGAAGCAGGTGGAAAAAATTTGTTTTTGCCACTTCAAAGGACAACAGTGGAGTGAGATGAAAAAAGAAACTAAAATCAGTACACACTTTCAAGTTCGCACGTTTAATAATATTAACATTTTGTAAGTACCATATGGGGTCGAAAGACGTTTTATTTTCCTGCACACTGTTATGACCATGAAATTACAACATTGATGTATGCGTTTAATAAAGATATAACTAACGGACAGAACTAACAATAATGACAGCTATAATTCATTCATCTTCTGGCCCGTGAAGCTTTTAAAATGGAATGTATACAGTAAGGGATCCTAAGGCTCCAATTGATTCCCGTCACATGTCTTGAAAAAAATAAACGGAAGCTGCTTTCTGATTCTCCTATTTTTGTAATATAATACAAATATATAATGACAAAAGCGTCATTATAAAACTATCCATTCGACTATTACGTCACGTAGTCTAGAGAATTCTACCTTGACAAGTAATATGCTGTGTAAATGCGATAGTGCTAGCAGCGTTAAGAAAACTGACAGGTCTGTAAGCGACCATGATGCCTCTTACCTAATGTTCATCTTGCAACAAATCTCAGAAGACTTTTACGTCAAATAATGATTGTATTGACTGGAAAAGTTCAACAAAAATAATCAGGATTTCTCTTTACTTTAATGGAATAATTATCACTTTCGTATTGCATATATAAATAATGTAATACAAAACTTTCACAGCTATTTTTAGAGATTGCGCATAGTTGCGTACTCTCATCTTAATGTCATGAATATCAGACCGAATGATAAGCCCTAGACCTTTCGTTCAGTCACGTAAGCATCTTGGCTTTTGCCTTTCTTCACAATATTCAGTAGTCGGTTCAAACAGAACACATTTAAAATAGCGTCTGCCAGATAAATAAAACATACTGTAATAAATCTAGGGTATGTGCCATTTATATTTACGTATCCATTTTATGGATTTATTAGATTTTAGCGATTAGTTGTTTGATTATGGGAAGTCGGCGTTAGGGAAATGTTCCTCAGCTCGAGTATATAGGAGCAAACGTCAAAGAGTGCAATGTTGATGACATTTCAGGATGGTATGGTTTAGTTTCGTAGTTATTCCAGGTCAGAGCCTGATAAGTAAGTAGTTCCTATTAAGATTTAACTGTTGATTGATTATGTATCTCCATGTGAAATATCTGTGATAGGGAATGATATTTCGTACAAGGGAATAATTGAGAAGGGATTGGTACTATTCGGAGAGGCCTATTATTGTTGATATGATGGTAAATGTGGTGTAAAGTCACATGCGAAATGAGGCTCGAAATGATGATTCGACTGACCCAGGAATAAAGTAGGAAAATAGTTCCCGGTCTTTGGTGTTTGAATTATGATTTGTATTTTATAACGTTACTCAACGGAATTCTAACAAAGATAAACCATGCAGTTATGAGGTTGGCATGCAATTGTGGAGCTGTGATGCAAATGTGAAGATGTGATACGTGTGGTCATTCAGTGATTAGAGGGAAATTATTTGTAGTCTTGGCGCGTTGTTAGAACTTCATTAGACAACGGTTGTTGTCGATATGTCCTTGGAAATAAGGTGAAACAAGTGACTTCCGGAAAAATTCAAGCGAGTGTTGGATTTGCTCGGTAAAAAGGCCCATGGCATATTACAATACTAGAATACAAAATTACACGCAACAAGAAACTTTATTGAAAATATTACGTTTCCTATAAAAGACTTTTTTGACTATGCTAATAGGGTCTGTATTGTTTGCACAGTGTCTGAATCCGAAAACAAAAACTGGAAATGATTCAATTGCAAGCGTACCTGGACTGCGAATACATGCTTCAAATCAATAGCTGGATGCAAAAACTGGATGGGCTGAATTGGTCACAAGAAGGGAAAAATGTAACTTGCTAAAAATATATTAAAGAAATTATACTAAAATAAAAGAATTTTGGAGAGAAAAAAACGTATGATTCCTTTAAATCCCGTTACTTCCAATAAATATAAGCTGTGTAAATCATCATCATCATCATCATCATCATTGTTGTTGTTGTTATTGTCGTTGTTTTTGTTTGAAAAATTAAGATGCTCAGATCATACCTTTTAAGATATCTGCGACCAACTTGTATCTTACGGACAAAAGTAATTTGATATTTTTTTTAAGATTAAACACCATCAAGAATTCTAGATCCAAACATTTAGGTTTTGTCTGACAAATCAGTAGTAAAGAAATGGACAATCTTAGAACATTTCAAATTTTTAAATATTATAATTTTACTGGCGTGTACTTTAACAGCGCAAAAGAAAAGAATAAATGAATAGATCAACGCATTTTAATTGTACAACTGTCCATTTCAATGCAACTCTAAAACTTTCTAGACGCTCATATTTTTATAAAACAAAAGTATATTCCAGTCAATGGGCAACATATGAATAACTTGATTTTGCATTGAGTGGAGAGCACAATAAACTGAATATTTGCGAACAGCATACACAATGACACATTGCTTCTTGGTGATAAACTCAACTTGCAGTTAATTAAATATTTCATCAATCTAACCTAAAAGCAACAACCTTTGTGGAAAGGAAAAATGTATATTTCTTCACACGCTTTGGCTGGGATGAAAGGCGTCTATAGGTAACATCCGCCCTGATAGCAGGATGGTTAAACCGGTGTATTATGAAGAAGGTATACATTACGTATTTGCTGTGGATAAATATAAACATTTACAATACAACATTAAGCTCTAGCAAATGTTTCAACCTGCAACTAGATATCTACATTATAAAGACCAAAGTTAGAGTTGAAGTATCACTCAGTAAGCCAACTGAGATTCAATCGTAGGAATGATAGCATTTACCACGTTTTAGCGTGAATGGATGTAATGTGGTCTAGCTGATAGCAACCAAACTTAAGTTATCAAGCTTCAACCATTCTCTGGATGTCTATATCCCATTTCGAATGGCCAACATCAATAATGTGAATAGCATTTACAATAACACTACCGAAGACATATGTAGTGCAGTCCTGTAAGTCTAGTTGTTTACACAAAAGTCAATCAATAGTGGAACAAACTGAATGGGAAAAATACACTCAACTGAGAGAAAGGTTAATTGAATAATATACCTACACATAGCTAAAACTAGCGAGAAAAATGTTTTCATACAAAACAGTTTATTAAAGACAATTGGATGACTATTGGCAGGCAGATATTATTGAGTTGGAAGAGTGTGAAATCTACAACAATGGATACATACATACATACATACATACATACATACGTCCGTCCGTCCGTCCGTCCATCCATCCATCCATACATACATAAAGATATTTTATAGAAATAAGCTTGGGCTGACGAAATAGAAGGAGACGACGTACACAATACTCTCAGAGAAATCTTCAAGGAGCGAAACCCTAAAAAATATTTCGATGAGGGGAACTAGTTTCACAACAGAAAAGCTAAAGATTTGTTGTAAAAAGAAAACATCAAATCCGTTTGTACTAACGCGCATTGAAATAAAACAATATTTAGTACAAAGATTTAAGAGAACTACGAAGACTAAAATGTGAAATTATTTAATTCTAGATGAAACCAGCTAATGAGCTGACCTTTAATCAAAGCTAATTGATGGATAAAATCACATGCATCACACGTCAATACACAAGACACTAGTGTTAGCGAGCAAGGAAGAATACAAACTACAAGTATGGATCAATCTAGTCGGTTATTTGACAGCTTGTACAGTTGGAACAACTACATTTAAAACAGACCAACCAGAATTCTGAAAATGCAAAACAATATTTACTCAGGACTAACAACCTATCTTTACCGATACATTTTTTAATATCCAGCAAGTTATTTCAAGTGATCCGGCATTTCATAAATCGGAACATTTAAAAGGGGAGACTACAGAGAGTATAGTTTAGAAAATTATATACATACATACACCCATATATAACATACATACATACATAAATACTATATACACATGCATACACCCATATATAACATACATAAATACTATATACACATACATACATTATATATATATATATATATATATATATATATATATATATATATATATATATATATATATATATATATATATATATATATATATATCGGTGACTTATGATGTAACAAACGAACAGATTATGAAGACCAATGAACGGTAAAAATAATGTACTTGTGTAACGAAAAGGATATGATGAATTGCTTAACAGTTGGGAATCAGCAGAAAGCAACATGTCGTTAAAACAAATAACGTTCGAAAGAATTCATCTCAGCTGAGGGCTAATGAAGAAGAATGTATAAAAAACAGTGATAAAGATTATGAAAATTGCTTTTGTTTTGAAATAACGGTTTTCTAAAATGTGACAGATATGTGAAAAGCTGCGCATAAGAAAATGAGCCAGTGAAAACATACACTGGATGCACATTTGTGTTGATCAGAAGACAAAAAAGGAAACAGTAAGCAAATTCAAAAATCTCAGTTAAGCAACAAAATGTTACACATGGAAAATGTGATAAGGCTGCTACAATACAGTCAATGTCCTAGCTGGGTAAAAATGTGTGGGAAATAAAAATAACCCATCACAGGCTGAGAAAGATTCCGTAAGAAATGAAATAAATCCGTCCAACATATTACGGTATAACACATACTTCAAGCAACATTAAACTAGAAGATACCTTTTGCAAAAGGATAAAGCCAAGTTGGGACTTGATTTAGGGATGGCACTCAAAGCCAAATTGGGACTTGATTTAGCGATGGCACTCAAAGCCAAGTTGGGACTTGATTTAGCGATGACACTCAAAGCCAAGTTGGGACTTGATTTAGCGATGGCACTCAAATCCAAGTTGGGACTTGATTTAGGGATGGCACTCAAAGCCAAGTTGGGACTTGATTTAGCGATGGCACTCAAAGCCAAGTTGGGACTTGATTTAGTGATGGCACTCAAAGCCAAGTTGGGACTTGATTTAGTGATGGCACTCAAAGCCAAGTTGGGACTTGATTTAGTGATGGCACTCAAAGCCAAGTTGGGACTTGATTTAGCGATGGCACTCAAAGCCAAGTTGGGACTTGATTTAGTGATGGCACTCAAATCCAAGTTGGGACTTGATTTAGTGATAGCACTCAGATCCAAGTTGGGACTTGATTTAGCGATGGCACTCAAAGCCAAGTTGGGACTTGATTTAGGGATGGCACTCAAAGCCAAGTTGGGACTTGATTTAGCGATGACACTCAAAGCCAAGTTGGGACTTGATTTAGCGATGGCACTCAAATCCAAGTTGGGACTTGATTTAGGGATGGCACTCAAAGCCAAGTTGGGACTTGATTTAGTGATGGCACTCAAAGCCAAGTTGGGACTTGATTTAGTGATGGCACTCAAAGCCAAGTTGGGACTTGATTTAGCGATGGCACTCAAAGCCAAGTTGGGACTTGATTTAGTGATGGCACTCAAATCCAAGTTGGGACTTGATTTAGTGATAGCACTCAGATCCAAGTTGGGACTTGATTTAGCGATGGCACTCAAAGCCAAGTTGGGACTTGATTTAGGGATGGCACTCAAAGCCAAGTTGGGACTTGATTTAGCGATGGCACTCAAAGCCAAGTTGGGACTTGATTTAGCGATGACACTCAATGCCAAGTTGGGACTTGATTTAGCGATGACACTCAAAGCCAAGTTGGGACTTGATTTAGCGATGGCACTCAAATCCAAGTTGGGACTTGATTTAGGGATGGCACTCAAAGCCAAGTTGGGACTTGATTTAGCGATGGCACTCAAAGCCAAGTTGGGACTTGATTTAGTGATGGCACTCAAACCCAAATTGGGACTTGATTTAGCGATGACACTCAAAGCCAAGTTGGGACTTGATTTAGCGATGGCACTCAAAGCCAAGTTGGGACTTGATTTAGCGATGGCACTCAAATGCAAGTTGGGACTTGATTTAGTGATGGCACTCAAAGCCAAGTTGGGACTTGATTTAGCGATGGCACTCAAAGCCAAGTTGGGACTTGATTTAGTGATGGCACTCAAATCCAAGTTGGGACTTGATTTAGTGATGGCACTCAAAGCCAAGTTGGGACTTGATTTAGCGATGGCACTCAAAGCCAAGTTGGGACTTGATTTAGTGATGGCACTCTGTAGAGGTGTAGTGGTTGTCTAGGGGTGGGGTTCTTCTTATAGACTTTAACGAATTATGAGAAGTTCCCCTGGTCCTTATTCAGAAAGTTAATTCTGGACACTATATTATTTATTGACTAAATATATTTATGGCTACGAGCCCCCAGTCAGCAATGCCGACAGTTAAATTAAAAGAAATACAAAGATGAAATTTAAACAATAACAATTTAATAAATGAAATTTAAAAGAATTTAAAGTAATCAATGTCTCTCTTTCACCCAATGATCCCTTTGATCATCATTTGAGTTCACAGTGTGAGGAGATTTTTCCCTTCTTGAGTGCTACTCATCTAAATCTCTTCGTTCCCTTGTCTTTCTCTCCTTTCGTGATCTCCACTTCCGCTTCCTCTTCTATAATCCTTGTTCCTTGCCGTTATCTTGACTTCCGGTTCCTCTTCTAGTATCCGGAACCCTTGACGGTATCCCTTGAGGTCACCCGAAATTCACTCGGTATCTCTCACCGTCACCCGAAATTCTCTGAACTTCTCTCGTCCCCCGAAATTCTCTGAAATTCTTTCGTCCCCCGAAAGCTTCCTGTTGAAAGGTATAATGCATTAGCATAGGGTTATAAAATCTTCCCTCACACTACGTCACTGAACTGAACCATCAGTTTAAGGCGGGACATTTGGGTCGCGCATGCGCACACATCGAAATTCCCATACACTTCCGCCGCTCACAAAAATGGCTCCATAACACAATCACACAAAGGATTCAAATATCTACATACTGAGCCCTATCAGTATATACATACAAAATATTTCAAATGTGATTGTACTAAAATATTACTACGATTAGTAATATGACTATCTATATATTTATATATATTTATATATTTCCTACACAAGCGTACCAAATCCACAATATTCACATTCAAATGGTGATAAACGGCAATCCGTTACTCAATGGCAAAATCTATCATTACGTAAACAAATTTCTTGTCTACCAAAATATAACTACGCAAAGAAATATTAATTCTTATAGCGGCTAGCGAGCAATACAATTCTTCACAAATACAAATCGTCCTTTCAAAAGGGCGTAAACGTAATAATCCACGAAATAATATGCACACATATTACTAGCGAAAGAAGAGAACATTTTCGCCTCACAAAATAAGGTGTACATAGTAACATTATGAATAATGATGCAACGAATCAACATCGTAATCAATCGTAAACAAAAGTACTAGCTAAAGTCATGAAAAAAATGCAAAATATTAAGGTCATAATTAACTATTCATACTTCAATACAAGTAAAATGTATACATACGACAAATTCTCTTCAATTAACAGCAGTCGTATCAAGCAGAATCAACGTAACATCAAACTTACCTGATCGAAACTATTTCATGAATTTCCTAAATTCCGCCAATTTTTACGAATGGCTAACGGAGTGTGTGTCACTGCGACTCTTAAACACCAACTGACGAATTTCAGGCTTGTACAAGTCTTATGCCAGCTTCTCGAATCAAGTCCCACCTACAACGCATCCCGACTGGATGGCGACGGACTCTGGTCATTTGATCGAACTGTCAATCATAAAAATGTCAGTCTGTGTGTCCCCATGTACTGTCCAGCCTACCATTGTCGGCTTCCGGCTCTTTGAAGTTGTCTACGTCACGTGTTCCCATGTACAAAGATTCCCGCCAGATTTCCACTCCAGAGCTCAAACAAAGACTGGGTTACGTAAGAGGATTAGCCAACTTAGGTACTTGGAAAAACAAAGCTTACCTGGCTCCACTTACAGACTTATAAATACATGTATAATACAAGGGGTTGGGGTAAACATCACATCCCCCCACGCTTGAGAATAAAATCAGGATTTTATTCACTCAAACTACAAAAGCAAAAGTGTTACAACGATATAAAGAACAAAATCAGCAAAATGAACTAAATGCTAAACTGAGTATGAACACGAAAATATAACAAATGATCTATATCATTTCGGCGCTTCTACTCATGAAATCTGCGCCTACGTTTTCAGATCCTTTCACGTATCTGATCTGCATCTGGTACTGCTGTAAAAACAGCGACCATCGCATCAATCGACCATTGGACAACTTTGCCTGCGCCAGATAGGCGAGTGGTTGGTGGTCGGTCTCCAATATGAACTTACGTCCATATAGGTATCGCTCGAACCGTGATATGCCGAACACGATTCCGAGACATTCCCTCTCCGATACTGAGTAATTCTTCTCGGCAGCAGACAACTTCCGGCTGCCGTATGCGACAGGAAAAAGCGTCTTGTCATGCTCCTGGAGCAGTACTGCTCCCAGTCCCGTGTCGCATGCATCGGTGCGCAGAACGAATTCTTTATCCAAGTCCGGTAGACGAACAACTGCGTCGGATGTAAGTCTATCCTTTAGCGTTTGGAATGCGTGCTCACACGCATCTGTCCAAACGAACTTCCTCGGGGTCCGTTTCTTGGTTAGGTCAGACAACGGGCCCGCAATCGCGCTGAAATTAGCGACATACCTCCGGTAATATCCGGCCAGTCCCAGGAATGACCTCACTTCCGTTTTCGTGGTGGGGCGTGCTGCGTTTCTCAACTGCTCCACCTTCGACTTTTCTGGGGACAGCGTGCCTTGGTTCAGGGTATGTCCTAAATAGTCTAATGTCCTGAAACCAAGGTGACATTTGGAAGGGCGGGCTGTCAAGCCCTCCTGACGTAGCCGCTCCAAAACGTCAGCTAACAGAGCGAGGTGTTCACCCCATGTCTCTGTAGCTAACAAGAGGTCATCCATGAAGTTGTGGACACCCCTATCGCGCAAGGGCTCCAACAACTTCCGCATCATTCTGGTAAAGACGCTGGGCGCGTTTTGTACCCCGAACGGCATCACCAACCATTGGTATGTCCCGTCGGGAGTAGCAAAAGCAAGCTTCGGTCGGTCTTCTTTCTTTACCGGAATTTGCCAATACCCCTTGGACAAATCCAGTTTGGAAAAATATTTCGCTTTCGAGACCGAAGCGAAGATATGTTCGGGGTCAGGTAGCATTTCAACTTGAAATTCTGTCACCTGATTCAGCTTCCGGTAGTCGACGCAGAACCGATGGGTGCCGTCCTTCTTCTGCACTAAGACTACTGGTGAGCAGTACGGAGAGTCGGCAGGTTCGATTACTCCCAGAGCAATCATCTGCTCGATTTCTTCCCTTACAACTTGTCGTTTCGCGTGGGGCAAGGGGTAGGGTTTACGCTGAACTGGTCGGTCGTCCACCATCTTTAACCCGAACTCGACAAGCGTCGTCCTCCCGGGTTTTTCTGTTAGCACGTCGAAATATCCGGCCAGCAAGGTCTCTATCTCGTTCCGCTGGCCTTCAGTTAACATGGGGTCACACTCCACGTCCGACGGAGTCTCGGCCCTCGTTAATGGACAGCTCGGGACAGTGTTAGCACCTTCCGTATCGCCTTCGATATCCTCGGTGACTATCGCTGCGACAACAAAATCGCTGGCGGTCTCCCTTTCCCGGTACCTCTTGAGCAAATTGGCATGGTACAATTTCTCTTTCGTCGGTAGCTGTATCCGGTAGGTTTGACCTCCGACCTTCTTGGTGACGACGTATGGACCCCTCCAGGAAACTTGCAACTTGTTGTGTTCCTGGGGCAACAACAACAACACTTTGTCCCCTACCTCAAACTGACGTGGTTTTGCGCGCTTATTGTAATTTTTCGCCTGTTGCGCCTTAGCTCGTTTGAGATTTTCTTGCGCGAGAGAACAAACCTCTTCCAGTTTGTTGCGCAAGTCCGCGACGTACTGGTAGGTAGTGCGTACTTCCTCTACAGCGTGGTCGTCTGTCCACAGCTGTCTCAGTACGGCGATTGGGCCGCGTACGGTTCTCCCGTACAAGAGTTCAAAGGGAGAGAACCCCAAACTCGCTTGCGGTACTTCCCGGTATGCAAAAAGCATGGCCGGAATATACCGGTCCCAATCCTTGGGGCGGCCTTCGCACAATTTCTTGAGCGTGCTTTTCAAGGTCCCATTAAACCGTTCGACCAATCCGTTACATTGGGGGTGATACGGTGTAGTCGTGAGGTGTTTAATCGACATGAGACGATTCACCTCCGCCATCACACGACTCATAAATTGTGTTCCTTGATCGGTCAAGATCTCGTCGGGCACTCCGACTCTTGACCAGATCGCAAACAGAGCTTCCGCGACGGTTTCCGTGTCAATGTTACGCAACGCAACGGCCTCCGGATAGCGTGTAGCATAATCGACAACCGTTAAAATATATCGATTTCCGTGCGCAGACGCGGGTTTTATCGGTCCGATTAAATCCATGGCAACACGTCTAAATGGTTCATCGATAAGGGGCGTACTCCCCAAAGGGATGGGTCGCTGATCCGTTTTCGGTGCCATTCTCTGGCATATGTCACAGGAGAGACAGAACCGTTTTACGTCTCCCTGGACCCCTGGCCAGTAAAACTCTTTTACAAGACGGTCACGCGTCTTAGCAATTCCCATGTGTCCACCCATGAGACTCTCGTGTGCAAGTTTCAGTACTTCGCAACGCTTTTCCTTTGGCACGACGACTTGCTTGAAGTGTTCGTTGTGTTTCCTGGCGTGGCGATACAAGATTCCCTTCTTGTAGACAAACTTCACCGCGCCGTTCGGAGTTTCCCTTTCTGTTCCCGCTTCTGCGTGTTTGTGCAACTGCGCCAGAGTTGCGTCCTCCTGTTGCAGCTTCCTTAACTCCGCTGGAATAACATTACTAACCGGTGTCGATGTAACTTGGATTGGCTTTTGTTTCGGCTGTCGACTCATGGCCCTGGTTTCAACGGCACTCACTGGCATAGGTGTGCAGGTTTCGGGGTTCGGCTGGGGTAACACATAACGGCAACCCAGTATGACGTCATGTGATAGCCCCTCCAAGCAAGCAGCTTCAATTTTCCCCTTCACGTATGGTGAATCGAGGTCAATGACAGCTACTGGTAATGAGTCACGCGCGCAGTTCGCGTACTGAACTTCTATTACCTCCCCTGTATAGTCCTCCGGCTTGACATATTTCTTGTCGACAAGCGCGGGGACGCTGCACCCAGTGTCATACAAGATGGTGGCGCCTTCACCATTGACAGTTGCGGCCGCAAGGTTGGCTGGGTTGCGACTCGCTTCCGGCACACATTCCTTCTTAGCTACGACATTCACCTGGGTCTGCCTGCCCTTGGGACAGTCCCTGGCAAAATGCCCCAGGCGCTTGCAATTAAAACATGTCGGCGGCCCTCGCCGACTTGCAAGTCCTGGTTTCGTGGGTGAGGCCTGTCCAGGTCGATAGGCGGCATCCCTACCTGTAGGTGCCCCTCCGACCTTCCCGTCGCCCTGACGGTTACGGACAGCCGGCTCAACCTCCCCCATACGACGCGACTCAGAGGGTCGGGGTCGGTCTGCAACCCCGGAACCTCCACTCTTCGAGTGCGCCTGCTCGTATCGCTCCGCCATGTTAGCGATCTCTTCGAGCGTCCGGTGTTCTCTTTCTGCTAAGAAAACTGTCAACTCGCGACGGTAAGTACCCAGGACATGTTCCTTGAGTATTACCTCGCGTAGCCCTTCGTACGTGCGTTCGACTTCGGCCATTTTCATCCACTTCTCAAATAAACCTCGAACACGGTTGTGGAATTGAGAGTGGGTCTCTGTTACCTTTTTCACCGAGTCCCGGAAAAGTTTCCGGTAAGTCTCGGCGGTCAGCCGGTAATGGCAGAGAAGCGCCTTCTTGAGGGCAGTGTAGTCATCAGCCTCTTCTGCAGTTAAGCCGTGGTAGACTTCCCGAGCTGCACCTTGCAAAAAGGCTGAGACATTAATGGCCCAGTGCTGTTCAGGGACCTGATGAGCGCGTGCGAGTTTCTCAAACTGGACGAGAAAATCGTCAATAGCCTCCTCCCTATCATTGAAGCGTGACATGTTGATCTGGACTATCCGGTGGTCGATGAAAGGTCGGCCGGTTGTTCCAGAGCTTGTACTGGCGTCGTCCCGTCCGTTGGTCCTGGCTTCAACTCTGACCCTTTCCATCTCCAGAGTGTGAGCGAGTCTGGCTAGCTCCAGCTCTTTCTGGGCGTCTCGGTCCGCGGCTATCTTGGCTTGATCCGCTGCGATCTTGGCTAACTCTTGGTCCGCTGCTATCTTGGCTAGTTCTCTCTGGGCTTCTCTTTCCGCTGCTTTTTCGGCCTTCCATTCCTTGATCCTTTCTTCTATAAAGGTTGCCAGGCGATCTCCCTCGTATCCAAGATCTTCCGACCCCATGGCGCGGTATTCCTTTATCATTTGTCGTTCGGTAGCCATTATACTAATGTAAAGTGATACCTTGTCTCAAAATTCAAACAGTATACAGATATTTGTAATACCAGTTTAAATACTTACCTGTCGACAACAACTAGTTTCGTTCAGGTAAGATATTTGTTCGATATCTGCTTCACACGTACTGCTATGAATGGAAGATCTACAAAGCCTGCACATATGACAATAAAAATACAAGATGAGAAAATCACAAAATTTCAGATACAAAGAATGGAAAATATCTCACACTGTTCACTAATACTTCTACCAATAACTTTAAGTCCCAAAATAATATATATGTCTAATTCATATCCCGGACGAAGCGTCCACTGTAGAGGTGTAGTGGTTGTCTAGGGGTGGGGTTCTTCTTATAGACTTTAACGAATTATGAGAAGTTCCCCTGGTCCTTATTCAGAAAGTTAATTCTGGACACTATATTATTTATTGACTAAATATATTTATGGCTACGAGCCCCCAGTCAGCAATGCCGACAGTTAAATTAAAAGAAATACAAAGATGAAATTTAAACAATAACAATTTAATAAATGAAATTTAAAAGAATTTAAAGTAATCAATGTCTCTCTTTCACCCAATGATCCCTTTGATCATCATTTGAGTTCACAGTGTGAGGAGATTTTTCCCTTCTTGAGTGCTACTCATCTAAATCTCTTCGTTCCCTTGTCTTTCTCTCCTTTCGTGATCTCCACTTCCGCTTCCTCTTCTATAATCCTTGTTCCTTGCCGTTATCTTGACTTCCGGTTCCTCTTCTAGTATCCGGAACCCTTGACGGTATCCCTTGAGGTCACCCGAAATTCACTCGGTATCTCTCACCGTCACCCGAAATTCTCTGAACTTCTCTCGTCCCCCGAAATTCTCTGAAATTCTTTCGTCCCCCGAAAGCTTCCTGTTGAAAGGTATAATGCATTAGCATAGGGTTATAAAATCTTCCCTCACACTACGTCACTGAACTGAACCATCAGTTTAAGGCGGGACATTTGGGTCGCGCATGCGCACACATCGAAATTCCCATACACTTCCGCCGCTCACAAAAATGGCTCCATAAAACAATCACACAAAGGATTCAAATATCTACATACTGAGCCCTATCAGTATATACATACAAAATATTTCAAATGTGATTGTACTAAAATATTACTACGATTAGTAATATGACTATCTATATATTTATATATATTTATATATTTCCTACACAAGCGTACCATCCACAATATTCACATTCAAATGGCGATAAACGGCAATCCGTTACTCAATGGCAAAATCTATCATTACGTAAACAAATTTCTTGTCTACCAAAATATAACTACGCAAAGAAATATTAATTCTTATAGCGGCTAGCGAGCAATACAATTCTTCACAAATACAAATCGTCCTTTCAAAAGGGCGTAAACGTAATAATCCACGAAATAATATGCACACATATTACTAGCGAAAGAAGAGAACATTTTCGCCTCACAAAATAAGGTGTACATAGTAACATTATGAATAATGATGCAACGAATCAACATCGTAATCAATCGTAAACAAAAGTACTAGCTAAAGTCATGAAAAAAATGCAAAATATTAAGGTCATAATTAACTATTCATACTTCAATACAAGTAAAATGTATACATACGACAAATTCTCTTCAATTAACAGCAGTCGTATCAAGCAGAATCAACGTAACATCAAACTTACCTGATCGAAGCTATTTCATGAATTTCCTAAATTCCGCCAATTTTTACGAATGGCTAACGGAGTGTGTGTCACTGCGACTCTTAAACACCAACTGACGAATTTCAGGCTTGTACAAGTCTTATGCCAGCTTCTCGAATCAAGTCCCACCTACAACGCATCCCGACTGGATGGCGACGGACTCTGGTCATTTGATCGAACTGTCAATCATAAAAATTGTCAGTCTGTGTGTCCCCATGTACTGTCCAGCCTACCATTGTCGGCTTCCGGCTCTTTGAAGTTGTCTACGTCACGTGTTCCCATGTACAAAGATTCCCGCCAGATTTCCACTCCAGAGCTCAAACAAAGACTGGGTTACGTAAGAGGATTAGCCAACTTAGGTACTTGGAAAAACAAAGCTTACCTGGCTCCACTTACAGACTTATAAATACATGTATAATACAAGGGGTTGGGGTAAACATCACACACTCAAAGCCAAGTTGGGACTTGATTTAGCGATGACACTCAAAGCCAAGTTGGGACTTGATTTAGCGATGGCACTCAAATCCAAGTTGGGACTTGATTTAGGGATGGCACTCAAAGCCAAGTTGGGACTTGATTTAGCGATGGCACTCAGATCCAAGTTGGGACTTGATTTAGCGATGGCACTCAAAGCCAAGTTGGGACTTGATTTAGCGATGGCACTCAAAGCCAAGTTGGCACTTGATTTAGGGATGGCACTCAAAGCCAAGTTGGGACGTGATTTAGGGATGGCACTCAATGCCAAGTTGGGACTTGATTTAGCGATGACACTCAAAGCCAAGTTGGGACTTGATTTAGCGATGGCACTCAAATCCAAGTTGGGACTTGGTTTAGGGATGGCACTCAAAGCCAAGTTGGGACTTGATTTAGCGATGACACTCAAAGCCAAGTTGGGACTTGATTTAGTGATGGCACTTAAAGCCAGATTGGGACTTAATTTAGCGATGGCACTCAAAGCCAAGTTGGGACTTGATTTAGCGATGGCACTCAAAGCCAAGTTGGGACTTGATTTAGTGATGGCACTCAAACCCAAATTGGGACTTGATTTAGCGATGACACTCAAAGCCAAGCTGGGACTTGATTTAGCGATGGCACTCAAAGGAGTTTCCCGAATTAGATGTTTATTTATTATGATATTGACTGAGGAATATCTCTGACACCATACTCGTGAGCATCAAGTCCATCAATGGATTTAACAGAGTGATGCGCACAGAACTCAACAACGGATCCAAGCAAATGATATCGTTCCTAAATGGAACTAATCAGAGCATGTAACTTCAACGAGTAGTCAAATGAGAATCAAGGTATGGAATTCATAATTAAATATGATTGATTGATTTTCAATGATAGCGATATTGAATTATGTTATCAACTATATAGTGATATTGAATAATATTGATTCAAAAAAATAGAATATATATATGCACCATGTGGCTTCTAGTCGACGAGACGATGTATTTCTGTTCCACAGATCTCGTCGAATGGTCAAAGAGCAATCACTCATTGCCAGCCCCTCCTGTCTGCTGAAGGGTCCCTCGAGATTCTCCTTATTCTCCGCAGATCAGCTGGTCCAGAAGCTTTGCTCCCTCACTGACAGTAAACTAATACCGTCATCTGAGCCAATGTTACTATCAATCCCAGCGTCAGGGTTACACAAAATCCCCCCGTTTTACTACTCTTCTTAAAACCCCTAAAAATAATGCCTGAGCTGTGACACATACTATACACAGTTAAGTGCGAATACAACTAATAATATATTAAGCATGTGCGCTCATGAACCGGCTTAGTTACACATTGTTTCATCCGATCGGAACATCGCTCTGCCATTTCGGTCAGGTCGTGAGGTAATCGTAAATTATTTCACGACCTGACGAAATGGCCGATCGATATTCCGATCTTGTTTCATCAGAAATACTGTGCGAGATCATTATTATAATAATCATGTTCATACATTAATCTGTGTCCGAATAATCTCACCGGATTATATGAATTCGAACACTTCTCACCCTTTAATACATGCAAAGTTTAATTGAATTCTGTTATATCAAGAAATCACTTAGCTTGAATCAGATTATGATCTATGTGATAAATTGGCGCTATGTGACATAGGTCTGACCTTGTAAAATTTTGAATAAAATTCTGAAACCTCCAATATATAAAACAAATCTGTCAGATAAACCGGATAGCAAGAAAGAATGCAGTTTTATATGTCAAATACTAATACAGCTATAGATGTAAAGTTAACAATTTCCTGAAGAATAAAAACTCGTCTGTATTGTGTTTATACAGAGATAATCTTGAGCTATGAGTACCCTGGTCGTGTGGCCCCGGGTGGCCAGTGGTCTAAAGCCGAGCACTGGCATCACAAATCTGTCCGCGTTTGTTCGAGTCTTGGGTGTAAGGGTACGCGAGAAAGTTTGCCAGTAGCTTCCCGTAGGTCAATAGTTCTTTCCGGGATTTTCTCTGGTTCTTTCTCCACCATTTATACTGCCCTTCATGTACAGCCTACCGTGCGTTAATAAATGGCGTTCAACCCAAAACAACAACAGCCCGGGTTGTAGTCAAATTTGCGACAAGAGAACTCGAGTTAATAGGGCAGGTTACGAATTCAGCTTGTTATTATAAACAGAATTTACCCACAAGACCTGCTTTGCACCGCCACATTGCTTCCGGGCAAGCAGAACAATTTGGAGTGTACACAAACTGATGCTGATGTTGAATTGTACATTATCCTCTGTGAATTATTTTGCTCTGTTCATGACAGTGTATACAAAATAACACTCGAAGATAAAATATTAACCAAATTTAGTAAGTAAATAACGACTCTTTTTATAGACTTTGAGTCCTCTAGTTTGGGGAGATTAGTGATTTATCGGCAAAGAAAGATAATTGTTGTATTGTTCTGTCTATTAAAAACAGTAAGCATAAGACCCTACTAAACAGCAACCGTCTTTCATTGTCGCAATTTTCATCTTTTATTTCCATTTCTGGTCTCAGTAAAATTATGCATAGTCAATCGAACTAGATCAATGAAATATGTAGATGTGCTAATTATATGTGTCGAATCTCAGCACATATCAAATGTTTTAAGATTTTATTTATCGGGTTAGTCTTGCACACCTGCCTATGTGAAAATTATTGTTGTTATTGATCAGTGAACACGGTGAAAAATATACCAACAATCATGTTTACATTGGCGTGATAAGGAGGGCGTATGTTATTCGTTGTCAACAAGGTGATTTCCTTTATATATTAGTTTTTACTTACCTGTATATAACACGACTATGGGTGACGGCTTAACGCTTTGGTAACCAAAAACAAACATTATATGTCACTGATAAGTCAATTACTTCCAATGAAAGCAATTGTTAGACAATAACCATGAATTCATATTGTATTGGATGTTAACGTGTCACTAACATTAAGATCCCAGTAGCGGTAACGACGAAGAATCGCAAGCGAGTCGTGCAATCACGGGCAAATGCTCGAGTTGTGGTGCAAAATGGTCTAATTTGTATCAAACAATCATCGGGTGGTGATATTGCAGCCAGACTGCCAGGAGCTCCATGGGCAAAATATTCTGGTGAGAAACACCTTCCAGGATATCATTATTGCGGCCCAGGAGCACGATTTGATATCTGACTCGACCCACAAAACAGACCAAAATCTGGTGAGGTACCAGTCCACGACATTAATCGCGCTTTTTGTTGTTGAGTTTAATTATAGTGGCGTGCGCACAATTGTGCATGTGCCAGGTTTTTTTTGACCGCACCGCAGCCTGCTAGTTATTCCTGGGGAAGGGAATGGTGCCACCTCCCCCAGGCTTTTATGGATTCAAGGAAAGCTGATAGTTTGGCCGCAATCTATGGATCCATAAAGGTCTCTTACAGTTGAATGGTTGGCTGTCATTAGTGGTAAGGAGAGCTCGAGAACGGTCCTGCTTGCTTTACATCGTTGGTTTCTTGTTGCATTTGCCTGGTGTCTCTTGCGATTTATTTATTTTTCGATTTTTTTTCTTCTTTAAAATATTCTAAAGGGGGGGGATGTTCTATACTGTTTATAGAAGTTCTTAGTAGAAATCATGTATGAAGAGAGATTTTCAAGGTTATTATGGTATTACTAGTCGAGGTGTTTAGGGTGTGCTTCCTACGTTATGTTATTTATAAGTTTTTAGATATTGCCTCTTTAAGTTATTTATTATTAATGTTTTTAGATTTTGAATGTTATTTATACCTTATTTAGCAAGAGACCGTAGTCCTAGCCGTTTACACGGTTCGTTAAGGACATCTAGGACCGGAGTCCTAGCTGATTACTAGGTTCGTTAAGGACATCTAGGACATCCGATTTTGCGGTTTCCTTAGTTTGTTATAGGTGCTTCGTAAGTGAATTATTTATTAATACTTTTATAAAATTGATTGATATGTTACGGGTTTTTATGTGGTGGCTTCTAAATTTATTGAATTAGTTACTGGGTCTTTTGGTTTTGTGGGGATATTAATTATATTTTGTTCCTAAGTCCTGCTGAGTCTATGAATTGATTTATATTTTTATATGCTGATTGTTTATTTTTATTAGAGTCCATAAGTAACTCTGGGTATGTGTGTGGTGATCCAATCTCCTTTTGGTTTTGATAAATATTTTCCGAGCGGGTTCATATTTTGGGCATATATTGAATATGTGGCGTAGATCTTCGGCAGTGTGGCAGATAAAGCAGTTAATGGTTGCTGGTTTGGGTCCTATAAACCTTCCAAAACTGCTTGCTAGTTTAGTTTTTCCAGTTATTATCCTGTTTGTGGTTGTCTGTTTTAAATATGTACCCTTAGGTAACTGTATGTTCCTATCTACGTTTTTTGGGGGTTTCATGGTGCTTATTACCTTTTGTGGAGGAGTTCCAAAAATCTTGCCATGTTTGGTTTATATATGTTTGTGCTTCTGTAAAAGTTAAGCTTGATAGAGTTTTGATCTCCTAGTTTGGTTTTTGCAGCTTTGTCTGCTGTTTCGTTGCCAGAAATTCCAATGTGCGACGGTATCCACATGAGCTTGACTAATTTATATGCTGTGGTGATATCGTCGTTTAATTGGCATGCTCTGTCGAGGAATTGTTCCCTAGAGTGTGTATTGCGATTTTGGATCGATTTGATAACGCTTAGGGAATCGCTTATAATGACTGCTTTAGGTATTTGGTTGTCTTTGATCCATTGTACTGATTCAAGTATAGCTCAGAATTCAGTGGTGTAAATGGAGCAATAGTCAGGTAATCTGGATCCCGTTTGTATATTGAATTCAGGGATGACTATTGCTGCTGCTGTTCTTGGTGGGTTGTTTGTTTTTGATCCATCGGTATATATTTTAACATAGTCCGGGTAATTTTGGTTGATTTCGTTTACCAGTACAGGTTTTAGTAAGTTTTCTTGTCCTTCTTTATTGCCTAATTTGGTAGCTTCATTGTTAATCCTTGGTGGTGTTTGTAACCCTGGTGATATGTTCTGGTCTGTATTGTTTGTTACCTGTTTTTTAAGTAGAGGTATCTTCTCTCTTAGTTCAAGGATTCCTTTGCCACTTGGTGTGGTGGGTATGATTTTGGGTTTGAAGACGACTTTACACTTATTTATAGCTATTTTGGTGGGATGGTTGTCTGGGTGGGTATCTAATCGAATGGAGTATCGGAGGAGCCGTTCTTGCCTACGTAATTTTAAGGGTAGTTCTCCTGTTAGTGTTTGTAGTTCTTCTAATGATGTTGAAGGGAGTGTTCCTGTGCATAATAGTAAGGCTTTTCTCTGGATAGTGTCAAGTGTTTGTAGTACAGGTTGCTTAGCCGAGTTATATGCTTGGCAATCGTAATCCAGTTTTGATCTAATTAGGGTTTTATATATCGTGAGGAGGGATTCCTGGTTGGATCCCCAGGCAATCCCTGTTGTGTTCCTGAGTAAATTGAGATCTTTGTTACAATTCTGGGTCAGTTGTTCAATGTGCTGTTTCCATGTGAGGTGGTTGTCAAAGAACATTCCAAGGAATTTTACTACTGTTAAGTATTTGATTAATTGATCTTGTATATAGAAGATTGGATAGACTAGGTTGTTATTTCGTTTGGGAGTGAATATAATTGCCACAGTTTTTTCATGAGATATTTTGAAACCCCATTTGTCCCTATGTTGTCTAGGCTCTGCTGGATTATTTAACTACTGTGTTATTGGCAGGATTTCCATTGCTCCATATGCCACTATCATCTGAAAATTGTGACAAGTTTATTTTTGCGGAGGCTGCATTGAGGTCAAGGTCGCTTACCATTAAGTTAAATAGTAAGGGACGTATTACACTGCCTTGTGGTGTTCCATTTTCAAGCGAATATTCTTCCAAATGGGTGTTGCCTGTTCTTGTGGTAATTTTCCGGCCTGTGAGGAAATCGCCAATCCAGTTGAACAAGCGTCCAGTTATTTCAAATTGGTTTAATCTGGCCATTAGTCCATTGGTCCATACTAGGTCGAACGCTTTTTCTAGGTCTAAAAAAACCTCTATGAGGTTGTGATCGGTTTTCCTATGTGTGTTAAAAGCGAGTTTGATGTCTGTTTCCAATCTGAGAAGTTTGTCAGTTGTGGACCGTTTGTTCCGAAAGCCACATTGATTTATGGAGAGTAGGTTATTGGTTTCTAGGTGGTATTTTAACCTATTTGCGATTATTGTCTCCATTATTTTGCAAATATTGTTTGTAAGGGAGATGGGTCGGTATGAATTTATGTTGCTGGGATCTTTACCTAGCTTGGGGATTGGTATTACTATGGCCTGTTTCCATTTGGTGGGTAGTTGGCCTTTATCCCATATCCTATTAAAGAGTTTGATTATTTCTATTGTTATAATGATATGTAGTTTTTAGTAGATAATGTAACCTAACTGATCCTTACCAGCGGATGTTTCGTTTTTGGATCGTAGGGCTATCTTCCATTCATGTACTGTGGTGTCGCTATTTAGGTGAGATTCTTTTGTTCCTTGGTCTTGAAACATTTGAGGTTGGGTTCCCTCCATTAGTTTTTTGTGTTCTTGAAAGTTTCTGGTGTGATTATTGTTGCTACTCATGTTCGAAAAATGCTTCGCTAGGAGGTCTGCCTTATCTTTATTTGTTATGGCATTTTTAATTTTTGGGGCTGAGGTAAATGATTTCCCTTTTATGGCTTTTATCTTTTCCCATATTTGTATTGAGTTTGATTTGAGACTCAGTTTAGAGCAAAAGGTTTGCCATAGATTAATTTTAGCAGTTTTAATAGTTTGTTTTAGTGCTTTTTCTTTATCTTTATATTGCTGGAAGTAGATGAAATGTTTGGTGCGTTTATATTTATTTAAGGCCCTTTATTTGTTTTTATGTGCTATAGTGCACTGTTTAGTCCACCATGGTACAGGGTTTTTATTTTGGATATTAGTTGTCTTTGGGATGCATCCGTTAGCTGCTTTTATAATTGTGTCTGTTATGTTATATAATACATGTCAATACTTGGGCTTTCTAAGTTATCTGGATTTACTCTAGCTAGTAATAAATGGAATTGGTCCCAGTCTGCCTGTTGGTACCTCCATTTAGGTGGGGTTTCGTTTGGAATGTGTTGAGCTTTTGTTTGAATATTGATTGTGATGGGACAATGGTCACTTCCTAACGTATCTTCTTGATCCACCCACCAATTAGTGATTTGAACCAATTTTGGGGTAGTGATGGTTAGGTCTATGGCCGAGAGAGTGCCATCCTCAGGGTTTAATCTAGTGTTCGACCCGTCATTTAAGATCACCAGATTGTTCTCAGTTATCCATTTTTCAACCATTTTCCCTCTTTGATCTTACTTTTTACCTCCCCATAATTCACTGTGTGCGTTGAAGTCGCCACAGATCATTAGATTGTTGTTGTTGTTATTAGTGATTGCCCTTAGTGAGATTAGGTTGGTAGGGCAGAAGGTACCCCCTGGGTCGTATGCATTTATTATTTGAATGTTTGTGGTTCCTATATTTATCATTACTGACATTATTTCGATGCTATTATTGATGTTTAGGTTAGGAGTTACTTCTATTATTTCATAGTAGATTAGTGTATCTATTAAAAAAATTACTAGTCCACCCCCTTTCTGCCCCATGGGTTTGTTTTTAAAGATTCCCTGGGTATAGCCTTGTAGTTAGGGCAGGCGTTTGTGTTCTTGTGTTATGAGGGTTTCCTGTAGGCGATTACGTCTGGTTTTACGGCCGTATTATTCAGTTTGTTCTGCAGTTATGATAGGTTTTTAAAGATTCCTTTGCAGTTCCATTGCCAGATGGTGATTTTATTATTTTTTGTACTATTCATTTTTGACGTTGTCTTTATCTGTTAGTCTTGTGGTCCAATCAGCTAGCATGGTGAAAATGGTTTTGAGGGTTTTCATTATGCTACTGAGATCTTGCATTAGGGTTCCTGTCGTTAGGTTCATTTCTTCCTGTATTAATTCTGTGTTGGGGTGTGTATTAGGTTTAGGGATGTTTGGGGTGACAGTTTTATTTGTATCTGGAGTGTTATCAGGGTGGTCATGGTTTGTTACAATGTGGGTTGTAGTTTTTGGTTCTTTTGTTTTCTGATTGCAGGGTATGTTTTGTGGTGCAATGTTTTCCCTTCTGTCTCTGCGTGGAGAGTTTTGGTGCTCATTGATTGTTTCAGAGGTAGATTTTGGTGTGTTGGGGTTGTTTTTACAGATGTTTTTCGCAGAATGGTAGGTGAGGTGTTTTTCGTTCATTAAGTCCACTATTTGTTTTTCTTTTATTGCAAATCTGCATTCTGCCGATCTAGGATAATGGTTTTCTTTACAGTTAGCACATTTTTGTTTAGTTGTGTGGCATTCTTCTTTGTGATGACCTCCGCAGTACTTACATCTTGGTTTGAATCTACATCTGAGGGCATAGTGTCCACAGTGCAGGCATTTGGTGCAAAATCTTGGCCTACTAATGTAGTTTTCCAGCTTATGGTACACTCCTGACTGTCCTAGTTTTATTATTGAGGGTATTGGCTCTGTAGCCTCTATAACTGCTTTGTTTGTTCCTTGTCCCTTGTGATTTTTAAGACGATATACTTTGGTGGTCTGTGTTCCAATTGCTTTTTATGAAGTAGGAGTTCATTGCTTATGTCCTTGTTGTATCCGTTTAGTGCTATTACTTTTTTTAAAGATAGTGGTTATTGTGGGTTCAGCCAGATTAGTTGTGGCTTCACTGTGTTTGGAGTTCGAAGTGACTCGTGTTTTCCTCTGAGTGCCATGGTGTCTCTCTACTTTGATCTTTATTGGGCCTATAATTTCGATTTGGATGAATTTTTCCACCTGTTGAATTGTGCTGCATTGGACAATCAGGTAGTTTCTCCTTGGTCTTATCAGTTTGAATTGTCCAGTGCGAATTTTGGCCAGTGCTGTCATACTACTATTGGTACTTAGACTAGTAATTATGTTCCACCTGCTGGTTATGTATATGGTGTGTTCGATGGAATGATAATTGTAAATTTTATTTTTGAGGGTTATGTTGTTGTTTTATTTCTTGTTTTGAGTTGACCTTACTTGTGGTTTTTTTGTGTGGTTGTTTTGGGATTTTAGGGGGCCCTTGCCATTACCTAGGTATGTGTTTTGGGTGTTTTGGGTTGTTTGGGGTCTTTGGGTTGCCTTATTAGTGATGCTGCTGGGTAGTTTTGTAGTGTCTAAGTCTTTGGATTTGTTCCTTTAGATTGGTGGTTTCCTTGCTGTTATTATCCCAGATGGTCTAGGAGTTTGGCTTGAGTGCATAGTTTCTTTCCTAATATTTTGATTTATTGTTGTTTGCTTGATTTCCTGTTGTTGGTTTGTTTGCATGCTTCTAGAATTGGTTATTTCATTTTTGGTGAATTTTGGGGTGCTGGTTATGGTTATGTGGTCTAATTGTGGGGAGTTTAAGGTATGTAGGTTACTGTCAAATTCATTTGTTAGGTTTGGAATAGTGGTGTCTATATCTTCATTTGTGTTTGGTTTTTCCGCTTCCTTGGCGATAGTATTGGCATTGTATTTATATAGTTCCCTGGAGTGTAGTTTTGTATTTCTAGTAGTTTCAGTTGATGGGATGGGGGTGTTAGTTATGTCTGCTGGTTTGTGGTTTGTTTGGTCTGTGTTTGTGTCCAGAATTTGGGGTCCCAGTGTGATGTTTGTTGAACTGGAGTTTGCTGTTGTTGGTATGACTTGCATTAATCTTGCTTGTTTTACATGCTTTATTGGTGCTGTTTGGAGTTGTGATACATCCAACAGTTTTACTGATTTATTGATAGGATTGTTTGGTGGCTTGTTGTTTGCGTATTTGGATTGAATAGAGCCATTTGTTTGGACCTAATTTGCATTCTGCTACTTAAATTGCGTATAGCATTGAATGATGACTTATCTTTTGTTTTTGTCCTAACCCAGTCTGCTCCCCCGCTAGAAGTCTCTCCTTTGCTCCTTTGTTTTCTGTTACTTGTTCCTATCGTTCCTTTGTTTGAGAGTTCCTTTGTTCTGTGCAATTCCTTTGTTCACGGCTTGACGGTTTGCTAATCGTTTCCTCTTCTTGATATTACTTATTTGCTCTTGTTTTCCTGTTCCTTTATTCTATGCTAATTGGTGATAGTGGTGGCCGCACTCAGTAGAACTTTTAAAATTATACACCAAGCCGCTTGCTATGTTCACGATGATGCATATAAAAAAGCAAAGACATATCGCTGATATTAAATTCATGCATGATCTTGGATCGATCAAGAATAAAAACCTAAAAAGAGTTCCTGGCGAACTTTCTAGTGAAATGTGCCATTATGGGTCAGTCGCTGGTGGGAGGGTCGTGACGAGTCAGGGTAATTCAATCACTGGGTAATCAATAATGGAATCGATTTATTACAGACCTGAAGGATACTAGAAAGATGAATCAGCGATCAACAAACTCGCGAGTGCAGCGCGTGTCTAAAGTGACGTTGCTGAAACTTGGTTAGCTTGACATGATTTTAGCAAATGTATCTACAAGCTTTTACAAAACTTCAATGTGGATGGTTTGATGTTAAAGTGCCAATGAAGTTCGTCAGGAAGATATTCTATTTTTGCCGCATGATACAATACGCAAGCGAAAAGGTATATCACACACATTTACATGCGACATTGCAAGCTGATACAAAGACTGAACGCAATCTACTAAAAAAAGCTACTGAAGTCGCAGCGACATTTCAACGAATCTATAAACGATGTCCTTTACGTTGGTCGAATTTGCTGGAGGTTGATCCTGGTAAATAATTTCTTGGTGCAGCAGCGTCACTGATGCAGCACCATTATGTAAAATTCCGACATGGACACGCTTCAATACATCGTGATAAGGAAACTGTCGAACGATTTATACGAACATTAGCCCAGCGATTGTTTGGACATCAATGTGCTAATGAATTATTGATGCATTCCGCAAGCGGATCGTCAGAGCGGTCTCGTGAATGGGTTGTTAGATTATCCAGAGTAATAACCGCGTTAAACCACGCACACGATTTCTAGCGTGGTTAGATCAACAGGTAAACCTTACCGATTAAATTCAACTGCCCCTCAATATGGAGTTACAGGTAATCGCTGACAATTCAACTGCCCCTCAATATGGAATTACAGGTAATCGCTGACAATTCACAATTACCTCCAGCATGGGCTTTATAACGTTAACCCATCAACATCTCTATAGATGAAAGTGTGAAAATTCAGATAATTTTCAGCAAAAACAAACGTTTAAATGACCCCGACATTTACTACATTAGAACTTCATACATACATACATACATACATACATACATACGTACGTACGTACGTGCGTGCGTGCGTGCGTGCGTACATACATACATACATGCATACTTACATACATATCTTAACACGTTATACATTGATCGTCTTTGAGCGACCTATCTGAAATTTCAGCCGAAACGTCACGAGCATGTACTCATTTGTTCTCATATGTTCCTCGTTGTGCCTGCTATATCAATCCTAGCTGATCTCAGAAAAATAACAACAAACATAACGGATCAACGTTTGGCATGTTTCGCCGTCTTTGATTACTACCGCCTCGAAGACGGTATGGGTTCTCCACCCGAGAACGAGGTTTTTGAATGTTCTCTAAAGGTTTGTTGGCGTTATGGCGAGATCTACCACGATATATCTATATTCGGTCAAGAACCTTGTCCTCATATCTAGCCCAGGCATGCTCATTGATTCTATCTTACTAATCTTCTACTTTCAGGCATTTCTGCCAAAGGCGGCTGCGTCAGGGAGTTATGACTTCAATCAGCTATTGCAGGAGATTGGGGATTTCGGACGTTTCCAAATTTTCTTGATCCTTTTCATATCTATAGTAAATATTGTGCCGACATGGAGCATGCTAGTAATGATGTTTGCTGGAACAACTCCAGACTGGACATGCTCAGAAAACGCAAAGTTCTCTGCCAATGACTCCATGAGTCTCTTATGGTTCAATTCGGATAGATCGAACTGCACAAGACTTACATTTGAGGGCGACATGCAAACAATCGTTAATGAGGTAATTAAGATTAATATTGAAAACAAATTAATTTCAAATTTACTGACAACAATAGGACTCCAGGTATAACACTCACAAACTTGCATAGGAAACGATCGTATTTACTTTGTTCGAATTCTTGAAAGTGTACATTAAACTTTTTAAGTTGAGCGGTGGACAGTAATAAAGATTTCCTCTGGGACCAGGTCACCATAGATTTTATTCTATAGTACCTACTTATATTTCTCTAAGCTGAACTAAGAGTAATAGTAATGGTTAGGAGTCCTGGGGGTGGCAGTGCCATTATAGACTATTATAAACGTCAAGATTTGACATCACGTGTCAAGCATATTTACATGTAACAGTCGATCAACATCTCTAGGGGTCAATGATTCTGCTTCATGGTCCATCGAAACAGAATTTGTGACCATATGATACACTAACTTTGCATTTGTGTTTTCGCCACAATGCTTTTTAATCATTGAAATGCATCTTAAAATATAGAATGATTCGTTCGCAATTATTGCAAGGCAAAATTCAGTTCCTTTCAGGACCATTTTACAATTAAAGGCACAGCCAAGCAAATATATGCATTCGCATATGAACGGTTTTTAGCTTTGTAATGGCTCCGAATCATTCTTTCCTTGTTTGACCCATCTTGAGAATGATATTTCTTTTCTTCTAAACTCATTGGGCACTAATTGTTTGCACAGATTTAGAGTTAATGGAATTAAATGAATAGTTTAATGTTTATTTAATATATATATATATATATATATATATATATATATATATATATATATATATATATATATATATATATATAATTACAGTATTGAATCCATTTTTTTGAACTCACAAGCTGTCAAGTGAGTGTGTCGTTCTTGTATAGTTAACAAAGTGTACGCCCTATACATATGATCTAACATTTTTAGCTGTGTATGTGAGAGTTGATCGTATGGTTCGTGGACAGTTTGGCTCTTTCGTTTGAAACATACATCCAGTTTGTTGTGGAAAAAAATTGCTTTACTCAGATCCAGATTCTGTTAGATGACAAGAATTCAGTAATGTTTGAAGTATGACTTGAAAAATGCGGCAAAGAAGTGTCCTAAACTTTTCATAGCTGAAGTTTCTTCGAAAAAAGGAACAGCTTTTATTTTTTTAATTAAAGTTACAGGGTCTTACAGGATAAGTACCAAGTTCGTCACCTCTTAAAATGAACGAATATTGACTTCTGGGTGACATTTGATTTCAAGGGTAACGCCGATAATAAATTTATCAGTATATTTGAAAACCTTAAGTGATCGTCGTCAGTTATTTTCAATAAGCCGCGAATATTTCTCCTTTCTGGACAATACATTCTATCTTGGTTCATATTTAAAAAAGTAACGATTGGTTGATTTGATAATCAGCATGAACCAATAGCTAAGACAGTCGCGTTCATGTTATTCTCTTAATATTAGTGTCCACGCAATCAATATTTGCAGATTCTGAAAAGGGCTGGTTGTATTTGCCGTAACTTTGAAGTTGTTTCTCAGTGCGGCATGGGGTATGTCGACGCTTTGGTGTCATGAACTGTACCCAACAGTTGTCAGGTTGATTGTGTTGGTTTTTCTTCCAGGTCTTAGTATGTGTACATTCTGACGAACATAGTAAGATACAATCTCACACTAAATACGTAGAATTTAACTGAAATATAAAGTAACCGTTCAAAGGACCTTGCTCATTTGTTCGTCATCTTATTTCTTCTATTGAGAAAGTTAACATAGTAGGGTTATTATCTAAGTATCTTTAAAATTCATGGTCAGCACTACTCCTAGCAGACGTAATATTTATAAAACAGAACTTTTATTCAAAAGTAATATCTGAAAGGAGTGAATGGCTCTTATACTTCATGACACGAATAGCTTGCTGGCAATATTATTATTATTATTATTATTATTATTATCACTTCGCTCCAAATTAATAACTTTCTCCATTTTCAGAAGAATCAGAGGGAGCACCATCGAAAATACTGGGAAAATTGGTTCCATGATTGCGCCTCAGATATTGACACTGGTCAGTAATTTTAGGGGCTGATAAGAGTGGAAGTGGGACTCTATCGGTCTATTGGATTTTAACAAATACAAAACTGATAGATGGACCAATTAACAAATATTCTAAAGCTGGATGGCATTCGATTTCTTGGAATCATTATCCGATCACTTGTACAACGAAACCCCGATTAAGCAGCAAAAGCCGAAAGCAAAACAAAAACAAAGCGGAAGACATAGAGAGGTTTTACCACAGTTACAAATAAAGTGATCACTAGAAAACAAAGTAGGCAAAGACAATAGAGACGAATTCACAACATTGCCCACGAAGCCGCCCAGAAGAAATATCTCCAAAGTCAACTACCATACCAAAACGAACCACCCCAAATTAAAGAGAGGCACAACAACCAGAACTCGCACATACTCACGGAAACATACTCATAGCATCCATAACACTAACCTCACTTACCTAAGGATCGTCTCTTCCGTTTTAAACGAGGTTAGGTTGTTGTTGTTGTTCTTGTTATGGGGTTTAACGCCATTTTTCAGCACAAGATAGGCTATACATGGCGGCAAGTATTAATGGTGGGGGAAGAACCAGGGAAAACCCCGGAAAGAACCACCGACCCACGAGAAGCTACTAGCAAGAGTTCTCACATACCCGCATAGGCCGAACCCGAGACTCGAACACACGCAGACAGTGGTGAGATGGCAGTGATCCGTAGCGGTGAGCGCTTTAGACCACTCGGCCACTCGGGGCCCCTACGATGCTAGGTAAATCAATTAAACAAAAGCGTTTCTTACTCTGTTGAAGACGAAGGACGGTGTCTCATACATAGTTATTTGGACGACCTCGTTACAATATTCGAGACAGGATGCGAATCAAAATCCCAGTCACCCAAAAGAAAATAGTGTTTTCAACTAGAAGAGGTTCTTCCGATGTCGATAGCCCTATTGTTACCCAAAGTAGATAATTCCATGCTAGGAGCGAAAACTGGTCCTATTTTTGTGGGATCATGATATTCGCTTATCAAAATAAAAATGATGATTTATTGTTAAAAGACAATGGTATAAAACATTAATCCATTGAAGGACGAAAATTAACCTCGAGCCCTTAAAAATGGTGGATAGCCTTCCGGTACAAGCAGTGTTATTGAATTTCAATCTCAATGAGATGGCTAAACTCACTGCAGGAGTTGCAATCTTTGATTAATCGATCAGACCTGTCAAGATCGGAAAAATCGCAATATACATATAATTAGTAAAACGTTTTCAAACATTTTACAAGACAACTCTAGATTGGGCCACACACAACATCAAGTCTATGTACTGTTAAGAAGTTAATGAATATTTTTTTAAAGTAAAAAAAGAAACAGGAGGTAATGGTGCGATCATCAGGCTCACACCTACTCAATCACATTAATCGTTGCTAAGGAGAGCACGTTTTCTTCTACGTCTTCTCAGTTATTCTCCGCATATGTCGTACGAACAAAGACACCGTCTAGTATATCAAGGAAAACCAATCCTAAGATCCAATTTGGTAGACTGGATCAACCAATCTGGATACCTATTGAACTGTAGAAATAATTAGGACCGAGAGAGCCAATGTAATCCAATATGCGGTAGGCAATCCACAACAATGGCGATGAACGTCATCCAATTTTACAATCGAAACCTACGTTGGAAGAGAGCGATGAATCCAAAAAAGAGGAAGAATTGGATGAGAGAGAAGAGATAGAAGCATTCCTGATTCCACCAATTAAAACAATCACTATAGCCAGTCTTGCAGTCAGGTTGACACTACAGTTTCAATAAGAAATGAAAGCATGAGTCAAACAGGTCATGTCTATGCACTCTACATGAAATATCGAACGTAAGAAAGTGAAACAAGCAGTGAAAAAGAACTGATTCCACCTTTCTCGGCATTATCGTCCACTCCCATTGAGCACAAACGTATCCGAAATAGGTTGATTTATTCAGCATCATGAACAAACGTTTCGCTAGAATGTGCTACAACTCAATGCATCGTGCAGGCCATTGAGGAATTCAAAAATTAAATCAAGCTGCCAAAACAAAGATCAAAAGCGTACAACTTCATGACGTGCGACAGGCGCTGGAAGAACAATCAGTATGCACACTTTTCTTGAAATTTTACGGCGGTAGCTAGGTATCGATCACTTAATGCAAGCTAATTGGTTTATTTTACCCATTTGTCTTCGTATGATCAAAGTTACAATGTTGTCTTTGCGTGATCGATGTTTTTTCAAAGTCTGTTTGAGTTGTACGTCTCTTCTCCAAAATAGTTTATGAGACTGAAACGCAAAGTCTGTTTGTCCAATTGTTTTGTGTGACGGGACATGTCTAAAAACGTCACACATGTCTATAAATGAAAGATATAAACGCAGAAACTTCAAAAAGGAAGGTTGTACATGCCCGAATTACAACAAGTGACCAGGAAAAACAACGCAGACTACGATATCTTCGACCAATGAAAACGCAAAAGAGGTAAAACGTTGCAAACGTTGCAGCAAAAAAAAATTAAAGTGCTTCGGAAAGTTATACACCCAGGTTTTCGATTCTTGCATTTTCATCCTTTCTATTACATAAAGAAGAATACATGAGAATGCCGTTAGGTCCAGTTTCACCATTATGGTTATTATCATTGCAAGAACCATAGCAACAAAGCAGTAGTCACAACAAATGTGGATATAGTAAAGAGAACGTATCCCAAAAATAAAACCCATTTTTGCTGTTAGATCTCTGTGGTATATTGTGTGATTAGCGCTGCTATCATAAAACCAAGCCATAACAACATCATCGATAACAACATTCACAGCAATCTCTTGGAACATTTGGAAAGTCATCTTACGTTGAAAGTGGGTGACAACTTGGAGACGAGAACCTGCAACATATGAGTCGTAAATGGGGATACCCTAGCGACAATGGAAATCCCAGTCAAAAAGGTCGTGGGAAGCTGGCGACAAGGGGAAATTAACATGGGGAAATTTAACATGGATGGGACTACAGAGCGACAAAAAAAGAATGGGACTGTCTAGCGACAAGATATGGGACTGTCTAGCGACACGGGAAATTGAACATGTGAATAGGGGGATTGTTTACGGACAAGGGATCTTACCATAATAGAGGGACAAATATAGAGATAACACAGACAACAGACAGTAGACATTATACAAACAACTATACAACTAACTAAAAATAATTTTTGAGGCAAGAAAGCAAATCTTTTCGAGGCATATGAGTGGCCCTGGAAAGGGCCTTAGTGTTCTTCTGCTTCTTCTTCTTCTATTTTCTCCACTTCTTCCACTATTTCCTCACTTTCTCAAATATTCATTTCTTCTTCTTTTCATGCTCTGGCATCCAGTCAGGATGGCCCATCGATCTAAATTTCTCCTAAACGTTCATCCAGTTTTCATTTAGTCTCTCAAACTCCTCCTTTTTCTTTATGTTTTCTCTTTCCATTCTTTGCTTAGACCACCCATCTTGTATCTTCTTCACTTCTTCTTCCAGCACTTTTCTCACTTGTTCCTCTGCTTTCTTTAGCTGGTCCAGCCCCCATTTCACAAATGACCTCTCTGTCTAATGCAGTATGTCTTCCCAAAAAACACCTTACTTTCATCACATTGTCAACAGCCTCCTTCAATCTGTTGAATGAAGCCTCGTAATTTTTTTACTTCCTCTTCGATCATGCCCTGAACCATATCCTTGGCTACTTTCAGACTGGTCACTTGACTTGTCACAAAGTCCTTGGTAACCGGATACCTCCATTCCTTCTCTAGCCTTTCCACCACATAGGAGGCATCCACCATCCAGTGCCAACTGTCCTTTAACTGGTTAAACAATTCAATGGTCATATACTTCTTTTGTTTTTCTGTGTAGAATGTCGCGAACGACGAACGCTTTGACTTTATATTTGTCAAGCACGGACGTGAAGGAAAACATCCCCAACATTCACTTCACATAGTATCTACTATTCATACACTCACACACACACGGGAAGGAGAAAAACAAACCCTTACTATCCACAAAACCATAATATACTATCCACTGACGGGAAGGAGAAAAAAAAATATTAATACTGGCCACCATGTATAACCTATCGTGTGCTGAGAAACGACAACAACAACATTAAGAGGTTAGTGTTTAGGACTGGTCGACCTGGTGTCAGGATAATGTGACTGGGTTGAACATTATGCTACACGTCTGTGACATGATGCCCCAGTGCTAGGCATCACAAAAAACTGCCACACTGCAGATGTCGTAGCGAAATGACTGACAAATTGTTAAAGCTACGTTACAAATCTAAATCACACACACACACACACACACACACACACACACACACACACACACATTACTCTCACAACCACAATATACTATCCACACACGGGAAGGAGAAAAAATAACTTACTATACTATCCACAAAACCAAAATATACTATCTATACGGGAAGGAGAAAAAACGAAACCGAAATAAGAAGAAGAAAAAAAGACATAATATACTAACCACACATAGGGAAGAAAAAACACATTATATAATCTATCAACACAGAGTTAAGAAAATAACCCATTATATACTATCAACAGAGTGAAGAAGAAACAGTTTGTTTGAAAGCACCTAAGCCCTCACCTACAATGACCAACTCTACCAATCACCCTCCCCCCCAGACACACACACACACACACACACACTCCAAAATCCATTTAGCCCATTATTGTATAGCGCATTGTGTAGTTTTAGGAACAATCAAGATACAAAATGATGGATGAACAGACTGACTATATTTTTTCGACTTGCACGCCTAAAGTGCGTGCGTGAAGAAAAACATCCCTTCCATTTCAATTCTAACTAAAATATGACCCAGAGGGATAGAGAGAGGTGAAAGAGCATATATTCATGCAGTTTCAATAAAACCAAAACATACCATCCTTATTATAAAAACTTAAGACCAAGAGACACATTTTATTTCTGGTCTATTCTCTTGTAGAAGTAAGTATGAAATTTCACATCAGGGCCAAGGCATCGAGTCACACACGAGCTGAAGTGTTAGCTCAAATTCGTGCCAGTAATCTCGACGACGACATAAGTGAGCTTGAATCAACGCTCTCCACTTATGCCACAAAACCAAGAGTCTTGATTCACGCCAAAAGAAATTCGTTCCGTCAATAAAATATATTACAACATTTGAGAAACGCAAAAACGAACTTCCAGAAAATTGAGAACGACGACGTGAAATGTTAAGTAGTAGTTCAAGTAGTGTATAAAACTTTTAGTCATATTAAATTTTTATAATCAAGACGAAACGATCTATTTTCCAAGGAGAAAGCAGGCACCAAGCGACAATGGCGATCCGTGTCACACAACACTTTTCAAAATGTCTTGGTAGAGGTTTGTGCTAGCGATCTTGAAGATGATATAATTATCTCATATTCTAAATCATTTACATTCACTACAGAATAAGATCGAACGGTTGAGAGAACAACGGTGGTAAATCCAGTAGGATGACAGAACCAACATGACCAGTGAAGAAATAAATTTGTTTGGTAACTCATGAAGATTGTTTTTTTACAATCTATTAGTCCCCAAAGTGACTTGTAGAAAAATTTAGAACGATGACATACACCAACACGGTTAAATTAAATGGTTTACGTCAATGGCTGCTATTTCTTTGTTATTAAATTCTTGTACAAACGATATGTGTGTAAGCGAAAGCAAACACATGTGTGCACACGCACACAAGTATCACATGTGTGTAAGCGAAAGCAAACACACACATACACACACAGACACAAGTATTACTGCATTGCGTGACAGTAGAATGGGCAGTTCTTTAGTCTGGAGTGTTTTGAGAGATGGACAGATAGACTTAACATTACACTGGAGAGAGAAAGAAAGAATGGCAAAGAAAGAAAACAAACGTAGAACACCATTTATGGTTCTGTTATTTATGCGGTATTATAGGACAGATAATTGAGACAACCATGCATTCTATGTGAAATATGTTCATTGTTTTTATTCTTTTTTTTAAATTCTTTTTTTTTTGGAGGGTGGTCTCATCTGTTTGATCTTTGCAGACCAGTTAAGGAGGCCCTCCTGCCCTACATGTTAATTGTTGCTATATTGTATGTGTTCTTATAAAGTATGATTTGTTTAATTATACAGGTTTGGGAAAGTGTTATTAATTTTTCAATAAATTTTTATCATTTGTATATTAATTTTTTTTGTTGATTATATTTTCATTCAGATAAATTTGTTTTTATTATTTATTTATATTTAGATTTTTGTGTTCTTTTTTCTCCATTTTTTTAATATTTTTTAAAAATTATATTTGTTATTTTGATTTTTTAAATTTGTTTTCATTCGAAACATTCATTAGTTTCTAACACGTATTCTTCTGCCATTCTCGCTTCTTCTTGTCTTTGCCGTCTTCTTTATTTCTCTTCTCTTTTCTCTGTTTGATTCCCGAGTTTCTGTGTTTGTTGTTACTGATTTTTGTATATATTTTCCGGTATTAAACCTGTTATAGCTGCAAGAAGTTGAAATATTCCACCGGTTTTAATCGAGCCTTTAATTCAGCCAGCTGAAAGAGTAAATCTAACGCCGGAATTTGAATGTTTGACCTATTGAAGTGTTTGAGTTGGCGTTCTGTCATTGATAATTTATTCTGACCACCTCTGAGTTGTGAATTTTGTTAGTGAAATATTTAATCCACAATTTTTACTTGCTAATGATTGAATATTTTTTATTATCTGACATGATGATAAGACATATTTATAAGTAATAGGTTATTTTCAACTGAAAATATTACATGTTTTCTATCGGTGCCTCAATCACTTGCATTTGTCTACCAGTGCGTTTAAGTATCATTGCCTTATCGCTAAGTATAACTGCGATTGCTCTATAATTAACACCAGCTCCTGGGTTCATGCTAGCTATAATATGAATATCAACGACAAATTGTTTGATTAATTCTATATGCTCCAATGAAAAATAATAGATCGGATACAGTGTTGTAAAATCTACCTGTGATATTTGTAAACCAGTGTCTATATTTTGATCACGCCCCATAAATGTCATTAATCGATGATATGCACGTGCTACATAATTATTTTCAAAATTTAACGTTATATCTTCAGATGGTTCGCTATGTCCATTTATACGCGAGGAAATTTCACTAACATTGAAGTTGTCAAATATCATGTGACTGTGTGTTTGCTAATTTACTCGATCACCATTTTGTAAAGCGTAAAATATATGCCTCGGACATTTCTACATAATCAAAAAATATGTGATAACGGAATTGCATATGAAAATATTCTACGATCGCCTTTTAACATTGATTTACGTAAAGCAAATCCTAAGTTATAATTTGGATTGCTTCCATGAACCACCGGCCACATATTAGCGTCAGCGTCATCTGCGAAGGTTCTTGGTCGTCTTATATTATACGGTCTGTGATCAAGATAATTAGTGTTATGTTTAGCAAACATCATTGATGGACCAGCTAATCTTGTATAATCATCTGAATATCTAGCTAAATGAAATATCTTTGTAGCAACATCAACGTGTTTTTTTAATTATTTCAATAATTTTTCAATTTCAGGCGCGCGTTGAGCATTGTGTATAATCATTTTTTAAAATTGCATGTTGATTAATTGTTTTCAGTCGCTATAATAATCATCAACACTTTTATTAATGAAAGAATTATAAACATGACGATCCATAACACTATTTATAAATAATCTTCAGCAAATATCAGATATTTAATTATTAATTTCTCTAGAATTATTTCCTGCGCGTTTTCCTCCGATCAGAACTTCTAGTCGATCAACATCGGCAACACTACTGTCAGGAGAAATTCCTAATCCACTTCCTGTTTCTGAAATTTCATCATACATTTCACTATAAACATTTTATCTTTATACGTCTTGTAATTCTTTTTTTTTTGTTGTTGTTGTTGATCTATTCTATCTACAAATGTTTGAACAGAATCTTCATCGCGTAATCTATCATAACCAAATCTCGAGACAAATACATCTCTAATCCAATCCTTTTCTGGAAACTTCTCAACTTGAGGTTTTAAATAATTACTTTTTCATGAGATTTTACAACAGTATCTATTAATTCAGAATAATCTACGTTTCTGATAGTTTGTAAACCATCAGGTGTAAATCTACTTATAATAGCAGTTTCAACTTGCTTTTTAGTAAGTCTTCTTCGTTGTGGTCTAGGAGAAAGAGGTTGTATGAGTTTAGAAGAAGGCTGTGCAGGTCTAGGAGATTGTGGAGGAGGAATATTAAATTGTGATTGTTGAGGGTGTTCTCTTTTTCTTACTTCTTCTTGAAATTCTTGAAAATCAGGATCATCAGCTTTAAGAAAACTTTGATTAGTACAAATTAGATATACATCTATAATTAAAAATCATCTTTTGCCCATGAACCAACATGTTTGGTACTTGCATATTTTCTTGTATTTTGATATTTTGCAGCAATATCATAAACGTCTTCTGCTTTTGCGTTTGCGATAGCATTAAAACCTTTCTTCGTCAATTTATCTGGAAGAGTAACTTCAGGTATAAGTTTAGGTTGACTTCTTGCCCTACCACTAAATATTTATTTATTTCAGTCATATATGCAATACTATCAAAATCACTTGCCCTAGCTTGCTTTTTACCTTCTTTCTTTATTCGAAATATCCAATTATACCACGTGTCTCTTGAACCCGGATTATTAGCATATTCAGGTTTTAAATATATTTCTCTATAACTATAACTCTCAGCAGCAAATGCAGCTAAATCTTCTACAGTTTGCTTTTTTCTTATTTTCATAATAGCATCTTCAGTAAATTTATCAATCATTTCGACTCTTTCTTTTTTTGTTATTGGTTTTGGTTCTTCACAAATAGTGCCTTCAAGTTCTTGTTGAGGTTGTGTCGGAGGTTGAGCGGCAGGTATAGCTGGAAGATTTTTTAAAATCTTTTTTGTCTGTTTGGTTCTTCTTGCTATCTTTTCAGTTTGCTCAGCAGTTTGTCTTACTGCCGGAAGAAGACTTTCAGTGGCTTCTGCAACTCTTTCAGTAACCTTTGTAACAGGTTTAAAAAATCGTTCTTTATCTTCTGTATGATCAATTTGTGCTTCTTGTCGTTCCTGCAGTTATTGTTTGAGAGCATCACGAACAGGAATACATTTTCTGATTGCTTATAATTTTCTCAAGCTAATATACTAGTGCATGATTCCATTATTGATATAATAATGATTTAATTACAGCAGCAGAGAGGGTGCAACCACAAATAAGTATCCCGACAGGTAAACATAAATTTTGAAAAACACGAACGACGAAGATAAAGTAACACAATTAGAAAAACCCTCGGTAAATTAGAGGATTCGGCGTGACGTTATTGACCTTTTATTTTCATTGTTTTCGTATGAGGTTGTATGTTCATAAATGGACTTTAAAGCAAGTGGTCTGTTCACCCTTTTTGCCGCTGAGTAAATGGAAAATTCGTAGTGGCCTCGGTGTCGACAGCCATGGAAGATGTGCATTAACCAATTTTGATTTACCCGTGATGACCAAGTCAGCCAAATATTTTTCGAGTTGTCTTTATGCGGCATGAAATTGTCTATATGATCCTCCACATGTGAGAAACCGGCATTGTTAGCCTAGATGTAACAATCGAACCTGGAATTCATTGGGCTGCGTATGTTGTAAGGCCTCGACATATATTGTATTTAGACTGATACTTTACCGCCAAGTGATGTTGTTCATTATTTACATGGAGGTTTTGACCGGTTCTAGCGTTCCTCGACGACAACTGCTGTTGTATTCAACGCTCCCGTTGAAAATACGCAAACAAACGGACAAATATGTGTACATATTGTTCTTGAAGCACTGTATGCACTTCGAGAAGGCAAAACTTCCTCAAGCCTGACACCTCAAGCACCGATCGATTCTGCACTGTCTGGCTATATATGAAACCTATACGAATCGTCTATTGTTATTTACAGACGCGTAATGACCCGACGCGACGCTGATTTTGATCTGATCATGTTTGGATTGTTGTTCACGTCGATCAGGGCTATCTTATGATTTCTAAGATCAAATTGGAAATATGCAAACAGCAAACTAAATATCAGCAATATTGTTTTGAAGGAGTCATCGCCAAAAACCTGGCCGAAATCAGAAAGAACAAGGAAATAAGAGACACTGGCTTGTCGGCGAATTTATATAAAAAACATTGCATCGATTTTCCTGGTTATGACGAAACAAAGCGTGGATACAAAGGTCGCCAGCTTAAAAGATTATTTATCACAGAAACAGGAGCACACTGATAGATTAGCAAACGAGCGATTGTTTCAACTATTGTCGGGGATGGTTTTGATAAGCCTAAACCATTACATATTAAAGGTACCTAGTCCGGGTAGTTTTTATTCATCTCAGCCGTTTTTTAAGGCTGGCGCGCTACAATAGCCACATTGGTAAATGATTACCACAGACTACTTCATCACTGCGGAATGTATTGACTGGGTGTTCGACCAGCTCACAGCGGATGCTAAAATTGATATCAATTTTGTTCCACTTGTCGACGAAAACTGCTTCAGAGTGGCTTTACCAGACCTTCTTAAACACTCAGAAATAATCAACGATCCTTTGGGATCATGATGTGCCGCCACCAACTCGAGGACAGCTTGGAGTCGTAGCATTGGTGGCGCTCACCAGATAATATGTACTTTTGAGAGGGTGACGTATGTAAGGTGAAGTAGTTCGCATTTAAAACATGCACAGTGGAGAGAATGTTTGCATACCTCTATGCTACATTAATGTAATGTGGATGATATTTCTTTTGGATATTGTAGTTTTGGAAATTTTACATGATTTAAGCACACTGCTAACTAAAATGACTGCTCCCTTGTGTTAAAAAATCAGTCTGAATTAGTCTAAAGTACACTATACATAGCAGCTATTAAAATAGGGAAAATGAATTTTGCCAGACTAGACAATACCAGCTTCTGAAAGTGCAATGAATGAATTACCAAATATATAAAATGTAAAAAAGTTATGGGCTCTTTTTTATACAATTTACCTCTGAAGTTCAGGATGTGAAAATGACCAAGTAGAGCTAGCACTTTTTTGAAAGGTGCACATTTGAAGTAAGGCCAAGCTGTATACTCTATAACCCATAGTACACCCATCAATCATACACCAAAATAAAGGGAATTAAAGGTTCTTTGCATTAGACCTAAGATATACAAGGTCTTTTTTAAATAGCCAGTATAACCAGTGAGGAAAGCCGGGGACATTCTTTTTCTTTAAAATCCTAACCCTTATGCAAAATGCGAAACTGTATAGCGCCACCATTAGCAAGCGAAATTGTCATGCAGAAAGATACATCAAAGTCTGTCGTAAAATCAGTCGGTCGTAAAATCACCCAAAGCCTGTTTCTATGGCGACGACTTGAGATTCCCAGACGAATCTACATCGGCTATATTTACCAAAAGATGGACCGAACCAATAATGACTAGGCCAAGAAATGAAAAAACATAGTCGGCTGATATTCACAAAAGACTTGTCCGCGTAAAAGGTCATGGACGGAAACGATCGTTCGATGCACAAAGCAAAGGCATAATCAATTTAGTTTTAGGTGAACGTGGTGCCAGACCCCACAAACGCACTATCACCAGATAGTTAAAAAATTATGAAGAAGTCATTTTTTGCTATTTAATTGCTGTTGTACCAGTGAAGAAAACTAATTGGTTGGAAGTGCATGTACGTCCTATACCCAGACAATGCCAACTTGTAGACTAATTATAATTATCAATATTAATAGAAGCCCTGTGGTGAGCCCTCATCGCTGTCGACGCGAAGAAATATAAGTGGAACAACATATTGAAACAATCCTGACTACCTGTCAACTTGTATTTTTATAAAGTGCATTTGCACATATCATTAATGTTGGAGATAATTTATAATCTCCATTTATTGTTTACATTCCCTTCATGTTGGAAAGTCGTACCTCTGTTTCCAATGCAAATAATAGTAACTGTAGCACCAAGTACTCTATCCATTGGCTAATATATATCCACTTTAGACAATACAGGGAATAATAATAATAATAATAATAAAAATAATAAAACTGTAGTATCAGCTTTTGTAATATGACGCTTGGACAAAGGAAAAGTAATTTGATACAATATGTAAATCATATAATAATGATTTGTTTAAATATTTATCATCTGGGTAAAGATTTTTGAAGCCCAGTGTGTACATGACAGGACTGTAAAATGTTATCAATTATCTTCTATTTTGCCAGAGAAATAGGCAATTGTATCCATTTTTCTCCAGGATTAAGGTAAGACTCGTGTAAGTTCATAATTTTTCGTCACCATTGTGATGAAACCGCTCATCATCAACGTTGAATCTTTGTATAATTTATTGTGAAATAATTGCTATTTTTAGTCGTTTGAAATCGGGCGCCATTTTTACTACTGTGTGTATTGGGCGCGCGGCTTTCCACTAGGAGGCGCTCAGGTTAATCTTTCCGAATTCTTCCATATTTAGTCATATTCGTGAAAACTTTGTCATGAATTTTCAGAGTGTGTCCCCTAAACCTATAAATTGGGGTGAGATCCGCCGTTTTGGCAGTTGTGGTTCTACGGGATTCCAGTAAAGGTCTCAAGACCAAGCAAAATGTCTCAACTGATAATTTCAAGCCTTAAAAGCAAGGTAGACTAGTTACTACCGACACATTAAACTTAGTACTCATAATGACTACTGTAAAGTTTCACTGAAACTGTTTCAACGTTTATTTCCTCGTTATATCAGATAAAAACGGGGCCCCGAGTGGCCGAGTGGTCTAAAGCGCTGTCCGTTAAGGATCACATCCATCTCACCTCTGTCTGTGTGGGTTCGAGTCTCGGATTCAGCTAATGTGGGTATGTGAGAAAGCTTGCCAGTAGCTTCTCGTGGGTCGGTGGTTCTCTCCGGGGTTTTACCGGGTTCTTCCTCCACCATTAATACTGGCCGCCATTTATAGCCTATCGTGTGCTAAAAAATGGCGTTAAACCCTACAACAACAACAATCAAATAAAAACTCCCACAGAGGGATTTAGCTGATGACCTGTCACTGTGTCGTCATCAACACAGCCGTCTGCTATCCATTGGAAATTTAATATTCCGATTGGCATTATCTAATTTCCTACTTAGTTTCATATAACATTTTGAAATAAAAAAAATCATCCATTTTGTAGTGGTTGTGTTATTTAGCTGTCGAAATAATATACCCGACACACTTTGTTGGTACAAAACGACACACATTGTCGCATTCAACTCAAGCAACACACTATCGACATCCGCTTTCAGACTGTGTCGCTCAAAACGACACATTGTGTCTCGGCCAACAAACGCGACACCCTATTAACATCCGGTTTCAGACTGTGCCCTTAACATATTTACCATTGGACTCTAAACCACAAACCCAGGCCTGGTTCCGAACCTTGATTGGGTGCACAAAATCATTACCACTTCGGTACGTTATATGAACAAATTTTGAGATAATTAGCTTCTTTTTCTGTAAAAGATTAGTTTGGGAATTGGGATTATCTGAGTTAGAGATCATGTGAATTAGGGCAAATGGACCATTTATGCTGATTTTCACATGCAATTTAACACTGAAATTATTGTTGTCATTTCAACATGCTTTATGAAACATCTGTTCTGAAAATTGGCAAATATTATAATTCACTATTCTGAGCACTAGATTTTGTGAGGAAACACATTCAACCATGGAAGACATATAATAAACTGTGTTGACTATTTATGTTTGTGTTCTTTTGTGCTTTTATGATCTTTATAAGAACTTTTGTAGAGAACACACATTTCTTGACCCTACAATACACTGGAGAGGTCTAGTAACTGAAAAAGCTGTCCATCTATTCCATTTTATTTGACCTTGACCCTTGGCACGTTACAATATACGATATGAAATCTCCCCAAGCTAATCGTTTTCCCCGCGAAATACGAACGCGTGTGTGTTGTGGACGCTATTTGTGTACTCGCCTCTGCAACAACTGTTTGCCTTGTTATTGCTGGAATTGCGATTACAACAGCTAGCTAATCGGAATTGTTGTCGGAGCCATATCGATAGTAACAGGTGATACTGTCAGCGTTGGTTAATAATAATGTTACGTATACATTCACTTGACCTGAGACTCACATTAACTTGACCTGATAAAGACATTCACTTGACCTGAGACTCACATTCACTTGACCTGAGGCACACATTCACTTCCCCTAAGACGCAATATAAGTTCCTAAAGAAAAACCCAGATCTTGAAATCAGATTGAAGTAAACATCTTCTTTATGTCATAGAATCATGACAAATATAAGGTAGGCATTACCCTCAACCATCAACAACCAGGTAGGCATTACCCTCAACCATCGACAACCAGGTAGGTATTACCCTCAACCATCGACAACCAGGTAGGCATTACCCTCAACCATCGACAACCAGGTAGGCATTACCCTCAACCATTGACAACAATATACATTACAAAGACACAAAATTCCATGACAGAGGATGCAGAAACTTTTAATGTCTGTTCAGATCCAGGAAAGAACTCTCTATTTTTTAATTGGCAATATATGTTGGTATGTATTAATTGATTCATGTAATATGAAAGTTGGTGTCGTGCCGGACTTCAGTCGAAACTGGTTGCATATATACGAACGTAATACACACAGACACACACACATACATACATTCACGCCTACATACATAAGCACTTCTTCCCTGATGGGAGAAATGCTAACGTGATCTGAATCAACACCGAAAATTATAGCTTTCGTTTAATTCTAGGAACTTCAACGGGTATTGAATGCAGGCACGTGAAAATTTGAAAAAAGCTTAGGAACTTTTAGGTTCATTTCAACTTAGAAACTTTAATGGTGCTGAATTCAGAAACATATATAATCAGTGGAGGCAACATCCACCACAACTGACTGTAAAAACAACGAATGAATTCTGTCCCAGGGCGGTATAAGTGTTGAAATCAGAAGATCACCCTTGGATTGAACGAATGGGCTATCAGACGACCCTTGATCTGCATTTGCTGTATAGATCTTTCTATCTCCTCGCTTTCCACCCATACATCTGATATGTCTTTTATTTTTTCTTTCTTTTTACTTTCTTTCCTTATTTATTTATTTATTATTTATTTATTTATTTATTTATTTTTATTTTATTTTATTTATTTACTTATTTTATTACGTCATTCGATATGTTTTTTAATTTTTCCCCTTTATCTGCGCTCTTTTGGGTCTATTCAGATTTCCTGCTGCACAAAACATAGTGGGCTGTTTTACACACTTTCATTAATTATCGTCAATTCTAAGTACGTTTAAAAAATTAAAAAACACAAGCAAGTAATTTATCTTAAGAACTTCATTGCGTGCTCTAGAGTTGTTAAACTTTCCAGCTACTGTAACTGTTATGCCACAAGACAACACAGCTTATCTCCCCTGAACAATGCTTTCATTGATTTAAATTCCGCAGATATCCTTCTCATTCGTAGGATCTTGGAGACGCAAGGTTGAAATTGGATATCAAAATGATTTGATGTATTGACTATTCGTCTCAGGGTCATAAATCATAGTATACACTATACTCAATTTTCTTCCAGGGTTTTCTTATCGTAATTGACGTATGTAGGTATGGCATACTCAAATCAACACAGCTATGTGTGTGACACTGCAAGGTTAGAGACACGGATCAATCTACCAAACAATATTAATAAGGGTGTTTCCATTGCCACTAAATTTGTACTGTAAAAGAGTCACTGCTAAATTCGTACTGTCAATCAGTCAGGAATTACTGAGGGACATAGAAAGATGGGTGGACGTATGTCTTTCCCGATGATGCAGTTCACCAAGGAAAAGGTTGTGATCGTTACTGGATCTAATACAGGTTAGTTACACACACACACACACACACACACACACACACACGAGCAAATATATGTACACAGTTGCAGATATACGCGCGCGCGTGCGTGTGTGTGTGTGTGTGTGTGAAACAGAACTAAGGAGTTGCGTTTTTCAACTAAGGTCTTTTTGTCATGTACGCAAGACGGATTTTCTGTCTGTTTGTATGGAGACTACATTGAAGTAAGTACAGACAAATGCCTACAGGTCACCTGCACTAGCCTGAGTGTATGAATCACACTTAGTGAGTTCGGGTAAACGGACTTCAATCTGTGTCACAAACTAGGACGCGAACTTTTGACTCTAAACCTTGACTGTAAAGTAAATAATTAGATTTCAACCTGATGACCGTTCTTCTACTTGCATCGGAAAATTGAACACCGTGCTCTGAGACCTGAACCGAAGAGCAGAAAATATGACAAAATTAAGAGTGACACTATTACCCTAATTTGCGTAGGACAACCCATAATAATCGGACAGTTTTTTTAAAACTCTTTTTAGATATATTTCTTTCGCAAAAAATAAACTAACCTTTGAAATGTTAGCTAACTTCAGTTATCCAACACTCAGAGCTATACGTTGTTCTATACAGCATCTAAATGATATTCGTTTCTGTAGCTCAGTCAACTTTAAGGTCAGCGTCTTTAAATGTATGTCAAATTATTGAATTCGTTTTGCACATGAACTATTTTAACAACACTTGTATCGATCAAGAGCGAAACACTTGCTAGTCATTACATGCTGAAACAGGATTTGTCTGGTTGAAAAAACGGACAGAACGTCACAGGATGGTCTGGTTGAAAAAACGGACACAAAGTCACAGGATGATCTGGTTGAAAAAAAAAACGGACAAAAAGTCACAGGATAGTCTGGATGAAAAAACGGACAGAAAGTCACAGGATTATCTGGTTGAAAAACGGACAGAAAGTCACAAGACAGAAAGTCACAGGATGGTCTGGTTGAAAAAAAAAACGGACAAAAAGTCACAGGATAGTCTGGATGAAAAAACGGACAGAAAGTCACAGGATTATCTGGTTGAAAAACGGACAGAAAGTCACAAGACAGAAAGTCACAGGATGGTCTGGTTTGAAAAACGGACATAAAGTTACAAGACAATAGGTGACAAAAGATCAATGGACAAAAAGTCACAAGACAATAGGTGACAAAAACACAATGGACAAACAGTCACAATACAATAGGTGACAAAAACACAATGGACAAAAAGTCACAAGACAAAAGGTGACAACAACACTTTGGAAAAAAGTCACAAGACAATAGGTGACAAAAACACAATGGACAAAAAGTCACAATTCATATTTTTATTGCTATGATGGACATGTAGTCACAAGACAAAATGTCACTCTTGAAACATTTAATGTTATTAAATAGTAATATTAGGACAGAACTTTAAGTAAAAGTATTACGATTGAAATTTATTCTAAATTGTATTAAAAGTTATTTTTCATTAATTTATATTGAAAATAATTTTCCACTAAAATATATGGAGATAAAATTATATATATGTGAAATATAACTGTATGCTATTTCATAAAGATCGCACTTTACAAGCAGGTGCAGAAACCCATACAATACCTCCATACATTTAGCTCGTAACTAAATGTCAACATTTATCAGCACAAAATATATTTCGCTCGTATCTAAATGTCATCAATTTAGATTTGGAGGAAAGCTGCAGAACATGCAAATTATTAATATATGAATATTGGATGCGTTGCGCAGATGGTACACACGATGGCCATGGAAAAGTTCAAAGGGCATGTTCTCACGTTCAGCAAACGAAAAACTGTATAAATAACGAATCAGGCTTGCGAAGAATTAATTCGTTGTTCCAGTCAGAATAACTCATTCTTTTCCTTACAGGTAAGAATAGTCGCAAACGTCTTTAAAGAATGTGTACTTTTTAATATTTGAGACTTTAACGGTAAAGTTCATATTTTCCAACAGTTTTGTGAGTTCTTATATTTTATATTTATTTGTGGTATGTATTATTGGAAAAGAAGAATTCGCTACCAAATTCATGTTTAGATTTTATTTGCAGCTAAAAGATTCTTTAAGTAATATTGAGTAATGTTTAGTAACCTATTCCAAATTAGTATCCTATTTTAACACGATATATTTCTTCAAAATGATCACTGCATTATTCGCAACTATTGAATTTTATACTCTTTGGATATCGTATAGTTAATTCAGATTTAACTATCTATATTACATTCTAAAAGTTACCAATCAATATATACAATGAAGTTGGTAAGCACGATGGGAAAGTGTAAGTTAATATATATTTCTTGTATTTTAAATATAAAGGCTTTATAAATGTATCTTTAGAAGTTAGCATTATATATATATATATATATATATATATATATATATATATATATATATATATATATATATATATATATATATATATATATAAAGAATTCGTTGCTGCAGTCAGAAAAGCTCTGTCTTTTCCTTACAGCGGTTCCGTACCTCATTTTCCAAAGATGTAGTCGTATCTTCACGGTTATTGGTGACACCCTTGCTAGAGAGTCTGAATTCCCTTTCTCTCTCTCTCTCTCTCTCTCTCTCTCTCTCTCTCTAACCATGGGCAAAGACATTTCTTAACTTATGAGTAATCCCTTCTCATAGCAAGATATGAGAAGAAGCTTGTGGTGCAAACCATGTCATAACAGTAACATTAATAACGATGAAAAACATACTACGTAGAATTTGGAGCAGTTGTGTTAAATAGGAATTGGTGGCTTTGAAAATAATTTAGCAATTGATAATTTGGTTTGCTTCTTAGTGCACGTGTTGACAAGAATGTAGCAATTTGTAGCATGGTTTGTTTCTTGAAATACTGTGCAAACAAGGTTACAGGCAATAGCTGCTAGAAGCAGATGTCTGGCCTTTTTTTATATCAAAATATAATGTACATAGGAAAGGGTGGTTTTGTATTTACTATACCAATATTCAGAGTTTTGTCACTTTTGTCCTGTTGCTGTATTTCTCATAGGCACCTGGTCTAGGCATTACAACCCCCTCTTTATTATGCCTCTCTACCTACAAACCTTTACAAAAACAATCACGTTGTTTGTTTTAATATACTACAAATAATACAAAAGATCACAATCAAAATATTTCATGTAAGGAAGAAAAGGATGTGTAATTTTGAAGTCTTCTTACTACATGAATTAAGACCCTGATTTTTTCACCCCCTTTCCTACTTTCCTTGTTCAACAATTTATAATATTCGTTTCAAGTTTTTGGCCTTCATCTTTTTCTTCGTTAAAAATAATTCTGACTTTTTACCCTGTGACTTTCTGCCCTCCAATCAGTCTGCTTATGTCTAATTCTTTGATGCAGCCATAACCTGTGGAAGAGTAGACTTGTTTAATACGGAGTGATCACATTTCCTATTCAGTCTTAATATAGTTGCCTCCCTTTGATTTCTTTGCCGTATAAAAATGACTCCACAGAACTCATGAAGCAGCAGTGGAGGTGAACAGACCTTTTGCTGAAACGTCAATGGGTTGCAAGATTACCAAGTGTGAGAAATGCATTAAAAAATGAAATTACTCGAACACTACCATGAAACCCATCAATGCAATTACAAAAAAAACAACATATACCAATACAACGCCATTAATTTTCAAAACAACCAGTATTAGGTAATGCTACTATTAGGGTTTTATATGAACCCGGTGAATTTGAAGGCGGTAAAAAAAGAGCGAATGATCCTATTTGGAGTATTACGAGACATAACATTTTCAGCGTGGTAAGATCCACAAGTAGACCTGCAATCTACAGACTAGATTCAACTGCTCCTCAACGTGGATTTGTACGTGAACAATATCAAGTAATTCCTGAAGAAGACAATTACCACCGCATTCACTTCTGTAAACTAGCACCTCGACGTCCAGTACATTCAAGACAGGTAAGCATCACATTTTCGCGTGTATGACCAAGACTATTATTAATTCTGTCTACGGTAAAATGTCTTGGATTATTATTGGAATACTGCCACAACATTACTGTGTTACAGTTCGCACAATGATTATGCTGTCGCTGTTTCAATGCCATGATATATTCAGCATCGAGATCAAAGTCGTGGTTATTTTTATTGTCACACTGTTTATAACTAATATTTTTCTTTCTATATCATCGCCATTGTCAGCAATGGTTTCCTGAATTTTATCATTATTTTCTGTGAAGTCTATGACAATTATCCGCAGCTGAGATATTCTTCTGACTCGAGACACTGCCAGAAAAACTAAATTTGAACATTCGATACGATCATCGACGATTCAAACATTTGTATCAGAGATGGTTAATCCTTGTGATGAATGAATTGTCATTGCGTATCCTAGCGTCCATACAGTTTTGTCCAGAGTTAACACGCTCTCAACAAAAGTGACAGGAACTAAAACAATATCATTTAATACAAGATTTTGTTTCTCTGACGATCCTGGTATATCAACGTTGGTTATGTTTTTTTTTGTGGTTGTGTCATTTTTGTGGCCGTTGTAAGTTCTCAAGATGTTTATTTATCCCATCAAAAAATTCAATATATTTTGATCATCATTTTTGACATTATCAGTTTCATAGTATACTTTATAAATCCACTTGCACCAGGTTTCACGACTTAAATATTTATTAGCGTACTCAGGTTTCAGAAATACTTTTCTATTATCATAACTGTGCGCGGCAAGTGCAGGTAATCTTACCTCTTCAATATATTTTATGTAGGAAATATTCATCTCGGAAAATTTTTCATTTGATTTAGTTCTGATTCATGCTTGTTTTTATTCCGGTCCTTTTACAAGTGCACCTTCAAGTTTTTCTTCACCTTCAAGTTTTTCTTCACCTTCAAGTTCTTATTCACGTTGAGAAGTAGGTGGAGGTTGAGAGGCAGCTTTTTCACCTGGAAGATCTCTTTAAAATGTTTTTGCCTGTTTCGTTCTTCTTGCTATCTTTTCAGTTTGTTCATCAGTTTGTTTTATTGCTGAAAGAAGACCTTCAGTAGCTTCTGAAACTCTCTCAGTAACTTTTGTAACAGGTTTAAAAAAAAAAAACAATCTTTATCTTCTGCATATTCAACTTTTGCTTTTTGTCGTTCTTGCAGGTTTTGTTTGAGAGTGTCATGAACAAGCAGATATCTTCTAATTCCTTCCAATCTTTCTGGAGCTAATCTACTATTATAAGATTCCATTAGTGATATAATAATGATTTTAATACTCACACATTTATAGCAGCAGAGGAGGTGCGACGTCAATGAAACGTCCGGCGGGTAAGGGGTCGTCCATTATGTCAACAAAATGGGGGGGGGGGGGGAGGGAGTTTTGAAGATATTTGACAATTGTTGACATGGGGGAGGGGGAGTTCAAGATAAACTGACGTCAACAATGTTACTTTCTACCAAAAAAATCAGCCACTATGCCCATTATAACAACTGAGGAACATTCGGCATCCCTATGGGAAGATGATAGAAGCTAGAATATAAACTCTCGATTTTTTCATGAATTCAAAATGTTATAGTCAATTTGAAATCTGTTAAACAAGTAAAAAAATGTATTAAAATTTATTTGTTGACCTTTTAATTTCCATAATTCAATTTTTAGCATATTTATAGCATAAAAGCCAGCCGTATAAAATATTGTTAGTTTGTAGGGGGTGATAAAATTGTATTAGGGGGTGTCACTGAACGTTTGACAGTTGTTGACGGAGGGGGGGGGGGTAAAAAATTGCCTAAAAATTGTTGACATAATTAATGGACGTCCCTAAACAAAACACACATAGAAATTTAAAAAAAACACGAACGAGAAAAGATAAAGTAACAAAATAAACTAACCCAATTAGAGAAACTCTCGGTAAATTAGAGGCCTCGGCTTGACGTTATTGACCTTATTTTTTTCGTTTACGTAGGAAAGCTTTATTTTTCAAAAATGACCTTTCAGCAAAAGGTCTGCTCACCTCCTCTGCTGCTCATGACGAACACTGCTGATTAAATAAATATACACAGACAGGTCTTTTTCAGCATATATGACTGACTGGTGTTGCGCTATTATGTGAATATGAATTACGTTCAAATCATTCGTGCACAAAACGAATTCGGTAATTTTAGCTACATTTCGAGACGCTAACGTCAAAATCAAATGAGAAACAGACGTGGATATCATTCGCGATGCTGTGTGGACCGAATTATAGCATAGCGTCTCTTCACGTCAGTCTACTCTCTGGGAATTTACCGATTTTAGTTGCAACATGTTTATCTGTATTATGTAATACTGTGCAATCACACAAACACATACCGGATAGTGGCCCATGGTATTATGGAATATTGTGCAATCCACAGACGAATGGGCTGGGCATAGAGAAATGCATACTACGTTTTTAGTGTTTACAGATCGTCTGTCACCCCCACCCCACCCCCGAGAGAGAGAGAGAGAGAGAGAGAGATTAGTCCGCGTTGTGTTTTCTCTTTCTGTGGTATTCATCGCACTCGGTTTCCAGACTGCGGGTTGTCAATGGTGTCATCCAAAATGAATTCTGAGTGGAACCAAAATAACGTTGATTCAGTTGTGAATTCTAATTATTTTCAGGAATTGGATACGAGACTGCCAAATGGATCGCTATGATGGGAGCCCGTGTTATAATGGCATGTCGCTCCAAGGAGAAGGCACAGCAGGTGCGTTCAATAAAAAAAAAAATAGAACTTGTATAAACTCAGCTGCAAAATTTTAAGAAAATGTTCTGTTGGTATTTCTAAATTCAAAATGATATACGACACATGGCCTTTAAATGCAAAGAAAATCGCCAAGAAGTCATTTGAATCATATATAAGTTCATGATACAGAAGTACAGTTACATTAAAAAGATCTGAATATCCGATTAATTTTTTTTTAAATTACACTTTGAAACGCCAACCGAACACCCACGGCCATTAGCAGATGTCATAAGAAGATAACTACTTGAAAAAGTGTAAGACTTAGAAGCGATTTTAAATTGAGAATATGTAGTCACAATGGCTACTTCCTTAACAATTTCTATAATTTGGATGGGACGAACAAGGATTATTGCCACATCAACATTGTGTTTTGTATTTCTATATTCAGGCTATTCAAAGGATGCAGGAGGAGTTTAGAAAGGAGAAGGCGAAGAAAACACCAGGAATTATAGATGCTGATTCACTGAATCTGGAGTTTATGTCCCTAGATCTAATGAGTCTCAAATCCACTATGGCTTTTATTGAGTCCTTCAAAAACTCCGGGAGACCTCTACATATTTTGGTGTGTAATGCTGGTCTTGGGCTTTCACCATATGGTGCGTACAAAAGCTAGCTATATGTATGTGTCGGTTTACATTAAAATGTCTAGTGTATGTACACGTGTCTAGTAAGAGAATAAGCCTGTCATGAAGGATTGTATACGAATGTAACGTCAGAGTGCAATGTTATTGCAAACGTTTCTAGGCAGATGATGAAGTAAGGTACATCCAATGAGATTTCTATAAACGTTTATTTAAGATAGGGGGATTAGTTCTTGGTGGTACGAGAACAGGGAGTAAGTTTACTTGAGGTAGGGGATTAGCTCTCTTGGTGATACGAGAATGGAATAAGTTTTATACGAGGTAGGGGTGTTACCTTTTGGTGCTAGGAGAATGGAGAATAAGTTTTATGCGAGGTAGGGGATTACCTCTTGATGGTACGATAATGGAATAAGTTTTATGCGAGGTAGGGGATTAGCTCTTGGTGGTACGATAATGGAATAAGTTTTATACGAGGTAGGGGTGTTACCTCTTGGTGCTAGGAGAATGGAGAATACGTTTTATGCGAGGTAGGTATTAGCTCTTGGTGGTACGATAATAGTATACGTTTATACGATATAATGGGATTACCACTTGTTGTAAGAGGATAAAATAAGTTTTATACGATGTAGGAGGATTACCGCTTGGTGATACGAGGATGGAATAAGTTTTATTCGATGTAGGTGTATTACCGCTTTGTGATACGAGAATGGAATAAGTTTGCAATATGTAGGAGGATTACCTCTTGATGATACGAGAATGGAATAAGTTTGTAATATGTTGGGGGGGATTAGCGCTAGGTGGCACGAGAATGGAATAAGATTGCAATATGTAGGGGGATTAGCGCTTGGTGGTACGAGAATGGAACAAGTTTTATACGAGGTAGAGGATTGCATCTTGGTGATGCGAGACTGGAATAAGTGTGTAATATGTTGGGGGATTAGCGCTTGGTGGTACGAGAATATAATATGTTTATACGATGTAGAGGGATTACATCTTGGTGGTTCAAAGACGGGCAATAAAGATACAAAGAGTCTCCCATCTCTCCACCGTGGCAAATACAACTGTAGGCTAAATCTATCAGGTGTTTGGTCTGCAAAGAAAACGTCTGCAGAATCATCAAATGCTACTTCAACATACAAACAAAGGGTTTATACATGTATTCTGAAACCGGAAAATATACCGATCTGACGTGCAATGGTTTCTAATGAACTAAAAATACAGGTGGTCAACTGAACGAAATTTAATAGTCTATGCATATATGAATCCAAAATCCTTCCATAGTTTTAGTTCTTTTCTTGTCTATTTTAGTTATATTAAATCATTTCGTACTTATGACAATGTTGCTTCTACACTCCCTCCATTACATTAAAACAACGTCAGTAACAGTTATCAACACAATCTCTGCCCCAAAAAAAGTTATCAAAACAAAACACTATCAATAAATGTTGTCAGCATGGGAAAATATATCGTTATGACCACAAATGTGAACTGCATATTTGTGTAGAATTATCCCAAATTCTTCCATTTTGTAAAATTTTTGTAAAATTGTTTTTGGGGGTAAATGTATGAAATCATTTCGTATTGTGTGACAATCTTGCTACACTCTCACTATAACACAAAACACAGTCAATAGCAGTTATCAACGCAAAACACAGTCAATAGCTTTTATCAACAAAAAACAGTCAATAAACTCTATCAACATAAAACACAGTCAATAGCAGTTATCAACGCAAAACACGGTCAATAGCAGTTATCAACGCAAAATACAGTCAATAGCTTTTATCAACAAAAAACAGTCAATAAACTCTATCAACATAAAACACAGTCAATAGCAGTTATCAACGCAAAACACGGTCAATAGCAGTTATCAACGCACAACACGGTCAATAAACGCTATCAACATGAAACTGTCAATAACAGTTATCAACCAGAAACGGTCAATAAACGTTATCGACCCCACATTTAAAATGATATCGTTATCATTAAATGTGAACTGCATCTTTTCTTGTAGAATTATCTGAAGATGGATATGAAAGAATGTTTCAAGTGAGTACTATCATCCATCAATATAAACTGTAGAGTAGATTTTATTTAGTGAGTACTATCATACATGAGTACTATCATCCATCAATATAAACTGTGGAGTAGATTTTATTTAGTGAGTACTATCATCTATCAATCTAAACTGCGGAGTAGATTTTATTTAGTGAGTACTATCATCCAACAATATAAACTGTGGAATAGATTTTATTTAGTGAGTACTATCATCCATCAATATAAACTGTGGAGTAGATTTTATTTAGTGAGTACTATCATCCATCAATATAAACTGTGGAGTACATTTTATTTTGTGAGTACTATCATCCATCAAGATAAACTGTGGAGTACATTTTATTTTGTGAATACTGTCATCCATTAATATCATCCATCAATATAAACTGTGGAGTACATTTTATTTTGTGAGTACTGTCATCCATCAATATAAACTGTGGAGGATATTTTATTTAGTGAGTACTATCATCCATCAATATAAACTGTAGAGTAGATTTTATTTAGTGAGTACTATCATCCATCAATATAAACTGTGGAGGATATTTTATTTAGTGAGTACTATCATCCTTCAAAATAAACTGTGGAGTAGATTTTATTTAGTGAGTACTGTCATCCATTAATATCATCCATCAATATAAACTGTGGAGTAGATTTTATTTAGTGAGTACTATCATCCTTCAAAATAAACTGTGTAGTAGATTTTATTTAGTGAGTACTGTCATCCATTAATATCATCCATCAATATAAACTGTGGAGTAGATTTTATTTAGTGAGTACTGTCATCCATTAATATCATCCATCAATATAAACTGTGGAGTAGATTTTATTTAGTGAGTACTGTCATCCATTAATATCATCCATCAATATAAACTGTGGAGTAGATTTTATTTTGTGAGTACTATCATCCATTGATATCATCCATCAATATAAACTGTGGATAGATTTTATTTAGTGAGTACTATCATCCATTGATATCATCCATCATTATAAACTGTGGAGTAGATTTTATTTAGTGAGTACTGTCATCCATTAATATCATCCATCAATATAAACTGTGGAGTACATTTTATTTAGTGAGTACTGTCATCCATTAATATCGTCCATCAATATAAACTGGAGTAGATTTTATTTAGTGAGTACTGTCATCCATTAATATCATCCATCAATATAAACTGTGGAGTAGATTTCATTTAGTGAGTACTGTCATCCATTAATATCATCCATCAATATAAACTGTGGAGTAGATTTTATTTAGTGAGTACTATCATCCATCAATATAAACTGTGGAGTAGATTTTATTTAGGTGTTGTACTGCACTGACCACTTGGATATTGAAGAGATCTGTCTTTTCTGGTGGTTTGCCTTATTAAATATTGATCTACAATACATAGTGGTTTATCTATGGTCAATTTATTTATAAACGGGAGGATAGTTTGCAATCTGTTTACAGTTTACGAGCAAAATGTGTGTTAAAAACTTTTAATATACCAAGTCAAAACTGTTCGAGATATTTATTTGAATTAGTTTCAAAACTTGCTTCAAATAGCGTGATGATAGACATATGTTACCATGGCATCACCAGAAACACAGATATGAATTTCTTGCAATTTGTTACTTTTAATAATGCCTAACATTTGTTTAAAATCATTTTTCAAACGATTTCAAGAAAACTATCAACTTATCTGACTGTATTGTTAAAATTGTTATCATTTCTGTCTGTAATGATTTTAAGATATCCATTATTTTAGCAGACTGCTTAAAAAGCTTGTTTTCCTTCGCAGTGAAGTTTATATACAAAAATGCATATTACATTTCGGAGTGAAGTTTATATATAAAAATGCATATTACATTTCGTAGTGAAGTTTATATACAAAAATGCATATTACATTTCGTAGTGAAGTTTTTTATTCCAAAAGTGCATATCACATTTCGTAGTGAAGTTTAATTTTCCTTAGTGCATATTCAATTTATAGTGAAGTTTATATTACAAAAGTGCATATTACATTTCATAGTGAAATTTATAGTTCAAACCTGATTATTACATTTCATAGTGAAATTTATAGTTCAAACCTGATTATTACATTTCATAGTGAAATTTATAGTTCAAACCTGATTATTACATTTCATAATGAAATTTATAGTTCAAACCTGATTATTACATTTCATACTAAAGTTTATAGTCAAAAAGTAGATATTACATTTCGTAGTGAAGTTTATAGTTCAAAAGTAAATATTACATTTCATAGTGAATTTTATATTCAAAAATGGCATATAACATTTCGTAGTGAAGTTTATTATTAAAAGGTGAGCATTACATTTCTTAGTGAAATTTATATTCTAAAAGTGAATATTACATTTCATAGTGACGGTTATATTCCAAAAGAGCATATTGCCTTTCATAGTGGAGTTTATATTCCAAAAGTGCATATTACATTTAGTAGTGAAGTTTATAGTTCAGAAGTGAATATTACTTTTCTTAGTGAAGTTTATATTCCAAAGGTGAACATTACATTTCATAGCGAAGTTTATATTCCAAAAGTGCATGTTACATTTCGTAGTGAAGTTCATAGTTCAAAAGTGAATATTACATTTCATAGTGGAGTTTATATTCCAAAAGTGCATATTACATTTAGTAGTGAAGTTTATAGTTCAGAAGTGAATATTACTTTTCTTAGTGAAGTTTATATTCCTAAGGTGAACATTACATTTCATAGCGAAGTTTATATTCCAAAAGTGCATGTTACATTTCGTAGTGGAGTTTATATTCCAAAAGAGCATATTGCCTTTCATAGTGGAGTTTATATTCCAAAAGTGCATATTACATTTAGTAGTGAAGTTTATAGTTCAGAAGTGAATATTACTTTTCTTAGTGAAGTTTATATTCCTAAGGTGAACATTACATTTCATAGCGAAGTTTATATTCCAAAAGTGCATGTTACATTTCGTAGTGAAGTTTATATTCCAAAAGAGCATATTGCCTTTCATAGTGGAGTTTATATTCCAAAAGTGCATATTACATTTAGTAGTGAAGTTTATAGTTCAGAAGTGAATATTACTTTTCTTAGTGAAGTTTATATTCCAAAGGTGAACATTACATTTCATAGCGAAGTTTATATTCCAAAAGTGCATGTTACATTTCGTAGTGAAGTTTATAGTTCAAAAGTGAATATTACATTTCATAGTGAAGTTTATATTCCAAAGTGCATATTACATTTCGTAGTGAAGTTTATAGTTCAAATGTGAATATTACATTACATAGTGAAGTTTTATTCCAAAAGTGCATATTACCTTTTTGTAGTGAAGTTTATAGTTCAAAAGTGCATATTACATTTCATAGTGAAGTTTTTCATTCCAAAAGTGCATATTTTGTTTTGATTATATACCAACAAAGACCTGTACATATTATCAAACTCTCATTTCATTTTCATTTTAAACTTCAGGTAAACTATCTGAGCCAGTTTCTTCTGATAGCTCATCTTCTACCGATTATGAAAACATCTGGTGAGGACTGCAGAATCGTATTGGTTTCGAGTACCGCGCATAAATATGCCTCCAGATTTGACGTGAACTCCATCAATTACAAGGGAGACCCCGATAAGTTTTCCAGCTATCAGTATTACAGCAAATCTAAGGAGCACCAGGTATCTTAAGTTCGTTTAAAATTAAATAGGAAAGCTTCTCAATTGACATTGGTTATCATTTAGACACATGCTAGCTGGTTTGTTAAATCACATATCACTGTACCAAAGTATAAACTTGTAATGTCTCGATCAGATCGCTATTTATCCGGTGATCTACACCTCGTTGTAAAGTCTATAAACTGGTTCGTCTCTTATTTTCATCATTAAAGTGCAGACTGACTACTACACGTACATAAAATAGGACATAAGCAACAATAGAAATTCTTAGGAATAAGGAGGATGCATTGCCTTTGGTCAGATATACATGGCTGATTGTATCGTTCTGGAGAGCGAAGCAGCGGCTGTATTCTAAATGTGAAATTGATAGCTGCAAATAACTTTCGCCTCTAACCTATTGAATACCACTCAGCTCTACATATATTATGAACTTTTGAGAGAATGACAGTTGATTGGTGAAGTTGATTGCATTTGCAACATTGGAGAGAATGTTAGCATACTTATATGTTACTTTCATAAACAGTGGCTGAAATATCTTTGGATAGTGTATTTGTTAATGATCTAAGAACACAGCTAGCTAAAATGAATGCTCCCATGTGTTCACCATTTCAGCCTGGATTAGTCTAAACTACACTATATTGTGCAGTTATTAAAATAGGGAAAACGAATTTTGCTAGATAAGACAATACTAAGATCGGAAAGTGCAATGAATTAATTACCAATATATAAAATGTAAAAAAACGTTATCAGCTTTTTTTTAAATACAATTTACCTTTGCAGTCCAGTAAGTGAAAATGGCCAAGTGGTGCTAGCAGCATTTTGATAGATACATATGTCAAGTAAGGCCAAGCAGTACGCTATATAATAATAATAATAATAATAACGAGAACTTTGTATAGCGCCTAATTTTTAAAAGCTCTAAGCGCTTTACAATATTAGACAACATCTATAACATAAAAACTATACATAATGATATTATTACAAAAAAGAAGCACCATGAAATTAGAAAACATAAAAACCTGCTGAAAATAATTAAGGTAGGAAACATTATTAGGTCTTTAAGTTTGTTCATGCAGTCGAAATAAGTGAGTTTGAAGAGCACTCTTGAATGAGATTACTGTGTCCTTGTGTCTACGTTTAGTGGGCAATTCATTCCACATTGCTGGGCCTGGTATGCAAAAGAACGTTTTTCATATGACTTCGTTTTCGTAGTGAGAATAATGAGTATACGATTGTCAGAAAAGGAACATAAGTGTCTTGCTGGTGTGTACACATGGGTCAGGTAGGATAGGTATGTTGGACTGGAGTCCGTCAGTGAAACGTAGCACAGAACAAATTTTGTGTTTGATTCTGGATCGAATGGATAGCCAGTGTAGGATGCTGAGCAGCGTGTTTTTAACTTTTTGAAGTTTCTGAAGTAGATATTGAGATGAACCAGACATAACTGAGTTACAATAGTCCAGTCTTGAAAGTTTAAGGAGACTGTTCGTCTCATAAACTCTTAGTCAAGCTGTTTCCATGACCCGATAGGGAGAGAGAGAGAGAACGGAAGAAGTTCAAGCTCGTCGAAAGAGGTGTCACTTTGGCAACGAAGATATGACTACATCTGGGGAGTATGGCGATGCGGGGGGTACTTCGGGATGCTGTAACGACAAAAGCCTCTTCAAGTTTCTGACGAATGGACTCATTCTGTTGAAATACTCAACGTATAAAATTACATTCCAATATAGATCTACATAAACTTAAATTACGGATTTAAGAGATACATATAAAACTACGATATTCTTTCACTTACCAACATCGTACATTTGTATAACTTCTGCCTTTTAGAATATAATACAGATAATTAAATATCGAATAAATTCACGATAGCTAAAGAATCTAAAATTCAACATTTCAGACTAATACCGCAATCATTTAGTGTAAATATAGTTTACTGAATTTAATCTAAAATGTCAACATATTAAACTCTATTATTTAAAGAGTATTTTATTTCTAAATTAACTATTACTGAGTAAGACATGTTGGTGCAATGTGAGAGTACTGACCAGAGTAACACCTAGGTTTCGTACTGATTGTGTGAATTTAATGTTGGTGTTGGTGATATTTATTGTTTGAGGTAAATATGGGAATGAGAAAGTCTCTGTGTTGTGATCAGAATGACCTCAGTTTTATCATCATTCATCTGCAGCTTGTTACATGTCATCCACGATTTCACATCAGAAATGCACCTCTCTACACCTCGGATGGTAGCATCAACTTCAGTTGGGTGGCTAGATTTGTGTATTTGGGTGTCCCATATTACACTCATCAATCATACAACATAATAAAGAGAGTTGAAAGTTCTTTTAACAATATCCAAGATATACAAGGACGTTTTTAAAATCCAGTATAACGAGTGAGGAAAACCGGGCAAATTCTTTTTTCTTTAAGACTCTAACCCTAAGGAAAATACGAAACTGTAGGACGCCACCAAAGAGTACGATATTTCATGTCCACAACCGATCATCACAGCGGATATGTATCTCAATATAGGAGATTGGGTGCTTTACGACGTCACTGTCACCCATGCGCGTTTGAGTGGCCATTCAGCGGCTACAGCAAGATCAGGGATAACCATGTCTACTGATAATCGTAGTACATCATATAAAGTTGACAGATGTGCATTAGTGATAAGGTTTTGTGTGTACTAAAAATTTCAAGAAAAATGATTGAACAAAGATCCAAATTTGTATAGGATATTTAGTGACAGTTTCATAGGTGACAGACATTAAACCTGAAAATCAGACAAGCTGCCAGTGTACCTGCAAATCATGTGATCCTTACACCTATTCCAGCAAAATAATTGGTTGGCGGTATAAACAACGTAGTGGTATCGTATGTTAATCCTAGCTTATCAAAATGTATAATTTTGTCGATAATTTACAAATATGTATTATATTAAGTCATATATGTGCGGTCTGTTTATGAAATTATACAAGGAACAATCCATTTAGTACGTATGCAAAAATCTGGCAACGCTTGACCCTCCCTGTACACATGCGTACTTTTTTTTATACACACACCCCACCTGGATACGTACGCTTGACGCAGCCCCACCCCAACCCCCAATTCTATAGAACGGCCTATATTTAATCCACACAGAAACGATCATGGATTAAGAATATGAATGTGTTTCATAAAACAGTCCACCAACGTTAAATGTCTTGCTGCATCAAAGAAATAAGCTCAGAAACGATCATGGATTAATAATATAAAGTAAACGTGTTTAATAAAACAGATAGTCCACCGACGTTGAATGTATGGCTGCATCAAAGAAATAAGCTGCGTAATTTTAAAAAGGTTGTCTAGTGTTCGCTAAATTTCAAACGCCGACTGAACCCATTCGAACAGGTTACGTATTCGACAAATTATTATCGAGGTTTCACTCCCACCCACCACCATTCCTTTGCGTACGTACGTTATCAGTAGACCCCCCCCCCCCCAATACGCAAGTGTATGCATTTGGGTTAATACTGCATGCGTGCGTACTAAATGGATGGCCCCTAATTATAATTTTCATGCAACTTTGCCAAACATGTACTATATTCCGTTCCACAAGCTAAAACCGTTCTTCATCAGTCTATGCTTAATGTTTAAAATATGTTTGAGCTGTACAACAGTATGAGAGGTGATAATTTACACAATGCTTACTTAGATTTGTAATAAACATCAAATAAACATATCACTAAACATTTTCACCAGCCCGTTTCCCTTTGCTAAGCTCAATCCGAAGCGGTGGTATTTAGATGCGCCAGACATTGTACTCAGAATTACTATGGGAAACAGTCTCTGGTGATCATGATCAAGTTGCAACAGTATTAGCGTGTAAGAGAATAGAACAATTATTTGTATCTATTGCTATATTCTTATCAGAAAAAGCACACTTGCATATTATAATAAGCAAATATTATCAGAATTTTGAAAACGGTAAGTAAATTTATAGTTAGGGAAAAGTGAAGACCATGTAAAGTGACACTTAAAAAAGAATGACGCCATTTGCAGCACACTGATTGCGTACATGACGTTGAGCTTTTGGCGATACTGGTTGGTATTTGACGCCATGACAATACATTGAAAGGTTATAGTGTGCTAAAGCCATAAGCCATTGGAGCAGAGTGTATTGCACATGGACACCACGATGGCCCACGCTGCCTTGTCTGGACTGGATTCAAACCTGCACCATTCTCATCACCAATCTGGTACGCTGACCACTGATCTACCTGAGTAGTGAATGGGGGCACCCTACCGACAATGGGAATTACCATTAAAAACACCCCTGGGGCACTCTACCGACAATGGAAATTTAACATGGCGAAAAATCGTGGGGCACTCTACCGACAAGGGGAATTTAACATGGGAATAAATCGTGGGTCACTCTACCGACAAGGGGAATTTAACATGGGAATAAATCGTGGGTCACTCTACGGACAAGGGGAATTTAACATGGGATTTTTTTAAATTTTAAAAAAATTTTTTTAAAAAGGGGTAGGCAATTCAAAAGGCTATCTCTTTTCGAGAAATATGGCTGGCCCTGAAAAGGGCCTTTGGGTTTTATGTTAATGTATTCATTAACATAAATGGCACCGCATTGGTCTTCTTCTTGTCCTTAGGCTGCGTCTTACTGTTGGTCCGTACATCAGCACTCTTTTCAGGCATCCTTGTCTTTCGACGTAGATCCTACGTATCCACAGGCTGGTGTTTGTCCTGTGGACAACGGTCCACTTCGATCGGACATACATGAGCAAGTCTGTCCGAAACATCATGGAAGACACAAGGGTGGATGACTCAACTGTAGTCCACATCTTGAAGCGACGAGAACAGGTGAATCAATGCAGTGAACGGCGCTTATTTATAGGCGGAGGAAGGATTGAAACGGATTGAGTTCATTTACCAATCCGAACACGCGTTACAGAATTCAGTCAGCTCGCATCCAATCCGAAGAGAGTAGTCTGTGACGTCACTTAGTCAATATAGATTCGCTAGCGCTTGTGTGCAGTCAATCTATGCGACAGTGATTCAACATGACGGAAACTCAGAAAACGATCCAGTGGGGTGCACCAGCAGGGGAGACTGCCCAAGGGAACCCGGACTTACTTTCAGAAGAGGTGAATTGGGATTTTGTGGATTTTCTCTCCTCGCAAGAATTTGTTCCGGAACCTTCGTTACTTTCTTCATTACCGCAAGTGGAGAATTTTAGACAGAGACAGAAAGAAGAATTGGAGAAATTTATACAACGACAAAAGGAAGCGGAACAGGCTTTTCTCCTACAGCAACAGCAACAAGAAGAAGAGGTAAGAAAAAAACAACAGCAAGAAGAAGAAGTAGCAGCAAAGAAACAAGAGGGTGAAAATCAAACGGTCACGGTACTGTTGGACATTTTAGCGGAGTTAAGAAGTCTGAAACAAATGTATCAGACTTCTTTATCACGACCGAAGAGAATACGACCTTCCCGAGCCAAACACGTCAACCCTGTGACTAAGCCTACCGTACCACCCTTAGTGATTTCAACCCAATCATTATCATCATCAACATTACGCAGTCCAGAAGTAGGCCTTGGCCGTGGCAAAGGCTTAAGGCAGTTAAAATTGATTGCTTAAACTCACCCCTACACCATGAAGAAAAAAGGCCCTTTTCAGGGCCACCCACATTTCTCGAAAAGAAATACAATTTCAATTTGCCAATAACTCAAAAAAAAAACTCACCCATGTTACCCTTTTAGTACGTGTCTGTGTATGAGTGCGTGAGTGTAGCTTCTTATTTTAAAATCACAACTCAAAGACACTTACCTTATATCATTCATTTATTCTTTTCTCCATTTTTTACAATCCAATTCACAATTTATAACACAACACTTTAATAAAAAGTTCATTAATTTCTTCTTTTCTCCTTGTTTAGTCTCTCTGTTTTTTGAATTTCTTCACCGTCACACTCTTTTCCTCTTCTTCCTCCTCGCTTTCTTCCCTTCTTCTTTTTTTCTCCTGTTTCTTTTTCTTCACCTGTCTTCTTTCTTCCTCAGAAGAATCCCTCTCTTCCTCTGAAGAATCCCTCTCTTCTTCTGAAGAATTCCTCTTTTCTTCTGACTCCTCTTGTTTCTTTTTTGGGCAATCTGGAGACCAATGTCCTTTTTCTTTACAATAATAACAGGTATCTTGACTTTTGTCTTTTTTATCCCCTGTTTTTTTTCTTTTTTGACGGTCTGGACACTCTGAAGACCAATGCCCTTTCTTCTGACAGATATAGCAAGTATCTTGACTTTTATCTCTAAAGGAAGGAGAGTAGTCCGTAGGCTGGTCTGAAGAGAATTTTCTAATGACCCCTCGCAAAGCTCTGACGAAACGTTCCATCTGGTCAGTCTCTTCCATCGTTGTGCTCGGCTTGAGAGTGAAATGAATAGTGAAAGGACAAGACACACACCCTTTTATATACGCTGGTCTGCTATGACTATAAAGTAGTTTATGGTGTTTGAACTTGAGTCATTTGACTTTTTGCTTTCAAGATGAAACGATCCCATTCATTCGAGAAGAAAGAAGAAAGTAAGAGGCAGAAACGTGATCTATCGCCTCGTACCAGGGCTGAAATCTTGGCACAAATTCATGCCAGTGATTTTGAAGAGGACATGAGTGAACCAGAATCCGAACCCTCTAAACCAAGTTCACCACCCTTAGTCAACCCTGAAAAGTACTATTCCATTCGAGAGACCGAAAAGCGCTCCTCTAGAAAATTTAGAACCACGGCTTACAAATACACGGTGAAGTTTAAAGATTTCAAGGCTGAAGTGCCGTTAGAGAAAGCAGAAGTGTTCATCACTGAGGTGTGGGATTCTTTGCTCACTGCACTCAAGCGACAATGTCAACCCAAAGAAGACGATCGCTTGAGACTTTCCATACAACACGACGGTTTGAAATCCCCTGTTTGGATCGAGTTTAGCACCCCTGCAGAATTAACTGCTTCCAAAGTCATGGACAAGATTCAACACGTACAACAATCTAATGATCAGTTTGACATCACCGATGGTAAAGCCACACTGGACATGACCCACGTCTCTCCTCCTCAAGGGACTGGACGCAAAAAGATGTTATTGGTGGACGACCTTCGCAACACCAAAACAAGTCTCGTCCGAATTAAGAACCCTCATGACCAGATGTGTTTAGCCCGTGCCATCGTGGTGGGACGAACCTATGCCAACAAGAACGACACGGTAGAATGGAAAAGAACCTGGAAAACTATTCAACGATCCGATCGAGCCAAACAACGAAATGAAGCAGAACTCCTGTTACAACAAGCCGGACTGTCCAAAGACACACCCTGTGGCATTCCTGAGATGCAAAAATTGCAAGATGCCCTAGCTCCACGCTACACCTTGAAAGTGCACCCTCAAGAAGTGCGCGGACCTCTGTTGTTTCGAGGCCAAGACTTTAAGGACGGAAAATACATTCACCTTTATCATCACGATGAACATTTCGATACCATTACCAGTATCACCGGATTCCTGAAATACAGTTATTACTGTGAGAAATGTGACTATGGTTATAACAATCGAGAGCAACACAAGCATTGTGGATCGAAATGCTCAGGATGTTTGGCCTCTTCACCCTGTCTGAGCGAAGAACCAGTGCCTTGTTCCACTTGTCTGCGCACGTTTGTCAGCCCTACCTGTTACCAACAACATTTGAAAACGCAAGGTTCACAGAAGAAATGTGCTTGTCAACTCCTGAGATTGTGCTCTACGTGTGAACAAGTCATACGTACCAATAGTGTCAAGGCACACGTATGTCGAGGAAAGAAAAAATGTCACATTTGTCACCACATCGTGGACTTGGAACACCAATGTTACGTGCAAAAATACCAGCCCCCACCAGAGAAAGAGGACGGTCACAAAAAGAAAGGCAATTTCATCTTTTTCGATTTCGAATGCATGCAAGAGACCGGCATTCACATTCCTAATTTCTGCGTGGCTCATCGAGCGTGCGAGAAGTGCATTCAAGAACCTATCTTCACTCATTGCCATCACTGTAGCAAGATTCCCGGAGGGCGTGAAAAAATCTTTCGGGGACCGAACACGTTAGCCGATTTTGCCCAATGGGTCTTAGACCCCGTCGACAAGACGTGGAGCCAAGAGGACATCGAACGTTACGGAGATTGTCATCGTCATGCCACGGTGATGGCTCACAATTTCTCCGGATACGATGGACAGTTTCTTTTGAGGTACTATACGGAACAAGGCACCGAGCGTCCTAAAGTGACTTTGAACGGAGCCAAAATCATTTTCATGCAAGTGGGACAAGTGCAGTTTAAAGATTCGATGAGTTACTTGGCCATGCCTTTGAGTCGAATGCCTAAAACGTTTGGAATGACAGAAATGGCTAAAGGGTACTTTCCACACTTTTTCAATACGGAAGCCAATCAACACGCCGTTCTACCCCATTTGCCCGAGGCTCACTATTACGACCCCGACAACATGCGTACCGAACAACGAGAAGCTTTCTACGTTTGGTACCAGGCTCACGCCTCGGACCCTTTCGACTTTCAGGAAGAAATGTTAAAGTATTGTCGTTCCGACGTGGACATTTTACGACGTTGCTGTGGAAAATTTCGAGAACTGTTCATGGAACACGGAGGGGTCGATCCTTTGAAAGAAGCTTGCACCATTGCCAAAGCGTGTTCCCTAGTGTATCGACAACGATTCATGCCTGAAAACACCGTGGCTGTCATCAGTCCTCAAACGACCCACCTTGTCAGACGTCAATACTCGGTCAAAGCCCTACGTTGGTTACATTACTTGTGCGACAAGGAAGACAAGTGGATTCAGCATGCCCGCAACGGAGGGGGTGTAAAGACCATCGGAACGTATTCGGTAGATGGCTGGGACTTAGAAAACCCCAAGATCGTGTACGAGTTTAACGGTTGCTTATTTCACGGATGTCCCGTCTGTTACCCTGACCGTGGCACTAAAAATCAGTTTTTGCAACGAACCATGGAAGACTTGTACCAGGACACTTGTCAGCGACGCCTAAAGTTAGAACAGGAAGGATACCAAGTGGTGGAAATGTGGGAACACGAGTACGATCACCGTATGAAAACCGATCCCGAGTTTAAACGCCTCGTGGAAAGTTACCAGTTCACGGACCCGCTGAACCCGAGGGATAGTTTGTACGGAGGAAGGACCAATGCCACCTGTTTGCTGTACCAAGCCGACGAAGAGAAAGGAGAAGAAATCAAATACTTGGACGTGTGTTCGCTGTATCCTTACGTGTGCAAATATTGTTGCTTTCCTGTAGGGCACCCGCAATTGCTGACGGAACACATCGACCTGAAAAACATTCGACAATACGAAGGCTTGATCAAGTGCAAAGTTTTGCCTCCCACGAACCTATACCATCCCGTCTTACCTCACCATTGTCAAGGCAAACTGATGTTTCCCTTGTGCCGTACTTGTGCCGAAACGTGCAACCAAGACCAACCTTGTCAGCACAGCCAGGAAGAACGGGCCTTGACGGGAACCTGGGTCAGCGTAGAATTGTTCAAAGCTATGGACATGGGATACCAACTGTTAGAAGTGTACGAAATTTGCCACTTTCCCAAGACACAACAATACCGCAAGGGTGACCCTACTCAGAAAGGCATTTTCGCAGACTACGTGGATGCCTTTTTGAAACTGAAGCAAGAAGCCAGCGGCTATCCTTCCTGGTGTCACACTCCCGAAGACCAAATACAATTCAAAGAGAAATACTACGAACAAGAAGGCATCTCTTTAGACCACATCGAGAAAAACGAAGGCAGGAGATCGTTTGCCAAAGTGATGTTAAATTGCTTGTGGGGTAAAATGGCACAACGACCGTGTTTACCCAAGACGGAATATTTGACAGAACCTTCCCGCTACTTCCAGATGATTCACGACAAAACCAAATACATGAAACACGTGGACGTCGTTCGAGAGAATTTGATCTTGGTCAATTACGAAGAAGATCTGGACTTTGTACAAGACGACCCTTTTGGAAATGTCATCATTGCGGCTTACGTGACAGCCCATGCTCGCTTAAAATTATACGAAGCTTTAGAACTGTTAGAAGAACGCGTCCTGTACTTTGACACGGACAGTTGCATTTACATCCATCACCCGATTCAACATCACCCTAACATCGAAGGAGACCGTTTAGGAGCCTGGACAGACGAGCATCCCGACGACAAGATTCTAAGTTTCGTCAGTGGCGGTCCCAAAAATTACGGCTACGAATACCGGGACAAACAAGGAGAAGTGCACACGACGTGCAAAGTGAAAGGACTGACTCTGAATTATCGTACCAGTCGAGTGGTCAACTTTGGGGTATTGAAAGAAGCCTTGCAATCGGGAGAGGATGGAAACTTTAAAGTGACCACCTATCAACCGAACAAAATTGTACGTTTACCCACTCACCACATCGTCAGTCGACCCTTGGAAAAAGTCTATCAAATCGTGTACCAGAAGCGAGTTCGACTTCCCAATCATTTCACCTTACCGTATGGACACGTTGGTATAAAACATTGGTTGTAAGAGGATAGCCACCCACCAGAAAGATGACTTCGCCACAGCAAGAATCGAGTGAGAAACCCGATGAGAACTCCAAGTTCAAACCCTACCATTTTCCAGTCTTCTTACCTGACTATTGTGATTGTGCCCGTCGATTGGACACGTTTCAGAAATGGCCTACGGATAGGGAAGGATTACCTTCTTCGCATGTTTTAGCTAGAACAGGATTTGTCTACTTGGGACCTGAGTCAGGATTGGGATACGAGGTACAGTGTTTCGCTTGCGGACTGAAGTTACGAATGGATCTATGTATCTATAAAGATTCAGCTATTCTGGAACATACTCGATGGTCTCCGCACTGCCCTTACCTTTCTATGGCCTTTCCACTCATTACACTACGGTACAATGTTGACGGTACCTTAGAGACGGTACCTTCCGAAACAAGACATAAAAAACGTAAAAAAGGAAAGATGTACAAGCTGGAGACTGCATTGAGACTAGTATAAAAAGGGGGCTATGGTCAAGATTGATAGTTCATTGTGACTACCAAGACCGAGCGAACAAGATGAATACTTTGAAAAAGACATCGTTTCAGTTTGGGGATTGTAAAAAAGTTGTATCTTCCTCTAGTGTGACTAATACTGGATGGATAAGACCCATGCATTGCGACGGAAAATGTCCGGAAGGAAACTGCGATTGTCCATGTGGTTACCATTGTAATTGCGTAACGGAGTTTGCAGACGAGTGCGATTGTGAGCCTTGCGATGGGACCGATGCTGTACGTTGTGACCTGAGCGATACCGTAAAGCATCATGGGAACTTTGTTCTCACTGCCCCTGTCATGGAAAGTGATGCTGTGCGTGTCAAACCTGAGGAATGCGAAAGCGATGCTGCTCGTCCTCTTGGACATTTTACTGGGTTTCGTTTTAAAGGGGAATGTCGACCTTCACGTTTACCTCCCTACGGATGTCATCCAGCCCTGAGCAAACTCCTACCCATGTCACTCAACCCTCATCGAAACGAACCTGTGAAAAACGAATATTCGTTTCCTGTGCGTTTGTCGGAATACTGCGACTTTGAAAATCGTCTTCAATCGTTCAAAGGAAAATGGCCAAAGTATCTGGGAGGACCGACCCCTGAAGAATTAGCCAGAGCCGGATTTTTCTACTTGGGCGAAGGAGATAAAGTCAAGTGCTTCAGTTGCGGTGTGTCACTTCACCACTGGGAACCGCAAGATTCGGCCTACGTAGAACATGCTCGATGGTCACCGAATTGTCATTACTTACCCTTAGTGGGACCGAGACATTGAAGTAACTTCTTACCATAATAATCTGTTCATGGATACTTTACAAGAGAACATTCGTGCTTTGCCTGTGGAGTTGAGAGAACGTATTTACCGAGAGCTGGTCAAAATACAAGTGAAACGTAAAGAACAATTGCATCCGTTACGTCACCGGTGTTTGAACCACTGGTACCTGAAGGCTATACAAGGACTGATTGAGTTGAAAGTGTTCCATTGGACAGACATTGATCAACGACCTCCTGGTTATAAAAAGGATTGGTTTGGTATTGACGATTCTATCTACTACATTGTAAACGTACTGCATCGAATTCCAGAGGAAGAGTTAACGAATTACCAACATCTTAAACACAATGTCAACTTGGTGAAAGAGGAAACTTCTGAACGAATTGTAATGTGTAGATTAGTGACTCAACGATTTAAATTCGACACTGAAGTGAAACCATGTTTGTGCAAAGAGTACATTTCTTGTGTCAGACCAAAGAGGATTTAGTATGACCTATTCATGGATACTTTACAAGAGAACATTCGTGCTTTGCCTGTGGAGTTGAGAGAACGCATTTACCGAGAGCTGGTCAAAATACAAGTGAAACGTAAAGAACAATTGCATCCGATACGTCACCAGATCTTTAACCACTGGTACCTGAAGGGTATAAGAGAACTGATTCGTCAGAAATTCTTTCAATGGTCAGACATTGTTCAAAACTTTGAGGTCGCTAATGATCGACATGTTCATGATTATGGTTACTTCGAGATTCACCTAGTGCAATGCATTGAGGAAGACAAGTTAAAGGATTACCAACATATTTTACGTGGAATCTACTTAGAGGAAGAGGAAACACCTAAACGAACTCTGACGTTTCGGTTACAGTATGCAAGATTTAGATTCCCTACTGGAGAACGAAGATCTCTGGCTAGAAAGTACGTCTATTGCATCCGAAAAAAAGAGAATATAAAAACAGGCTGCCATGCCACGGTTTATGTCACATGTCATCCAACAGATTCCGTGGAAGGAACTCAATGACCATATTCAAACCGTGGATCATTACCATCAATTATTACAAGAACTGTATCCATTCAATTTGGGACGACAAGTGGTGTGTGTCTTAGTGACTTGTTTTCTGGGATTTCGTTTACCAGCCGATTCTTTGTGGACTCTTTACGATCAGTACTTACCACCTCCATGGCCTTAAATGGTCACGAAAAACTCCTTTTGTTCAAAGCCTTGCGTTTTCATCTGGATACTTCTCGACCTCAACAGGAAAAAAAGATTCGTCAACTTTTAGCGACCCAAGACGTGTATGACGATGTGTGTGTAGCTTGTGACTTACACCCTCATTGGACAGATGTTCGTGATTGGAAAAAGGGGGGTTTTGAGGCTTGGACCCAAGAAGTGGCCCAGTATGCACAAGAGTTGTTCAAGGAAAAAAGTTACTTTTCAACCCGTGTTAGTGACGGTGCCAGAAGAACCCGTCACCGAGAACAACCACTCGCTTCAGGACAGGACTGTCATGGACATGCCTGAAAGGTCGTTCCGGGAGGACACTTGTGTGACAATACCTCATGTAGAGACTGTAAGAACATTACACACTGACCCTAGGACATCTTGGTTAACCAAAACATGTTGTACAGACACTTGTTTATATTTCACTTTGATCGCTTTGCTGTGTTTTATATTCCTGTACATCACTATTTGGGTTGTATGTATTTTTGTCTTTCGTGTTCATATTTGAAAAAAAAAAACATTCAATAAACGTGTTCTGAAAAAGTATATAAACTCTTGTCTTGTTTGTTTTTTCGTGTCACAAGTGACATTTCTCATACCATGGCTACCTCTGCTGTCTCTGCTCCCTCTTCCTCTACTGTCAAAGTCATCGACGAACACTTAGATCGTGCCAGTTGGGAGGCTTTGTATCTTCGCCATCCCTTTAACATGCTCATTGCTGGACCTAGCGGTTCGGGCAAAACCGAATTCGTCAAACGTTTGATAGAACATAAACATCATTTGATCGATCGGCCCCCTCAACGGATCGTGTGGTGTTACAAAGAGTGGCAATCGGCGTACAGCCTCTTGCGAGAAAGTCAAGGCGATTCCATCGTGTTTGTGGAAGGCATTCCTAAAGAAGACGATGGCATCGTCTCTGACTCCCGTCTAACCCATTTGGTCATTTTCGACGACATGTTAGGAGAAGACGAAGAAGAAATTAAACTGTGGTTCACGCGCAAAGGGCATCACCGTAATGCCAGTGTCGTTTACATCACCCAAAATTTGTTTCAACAAAGTAAAGCCCATCGCACCATCAGTCTCAATGCGCATTACGTGGTCTTGTTTAAAAGCCCTCGAGATAAATCGCAAGTACAAGTCTTAGCCAAACAGTTAGGAACGCCTTGGCTGACTCAGGCGTACGACGATGCCACTCAAACGCCACACGCCTATTTACTCGTCGATTTGAAACCTACGACCCCCGAGGATTTGCGATTTCGTACCCACTTGTTTCACCACTGGTGCCAAGACGGAGGGCCTGTCCTGTACACGTCTCCGTCCTCGACTTCATTTCACTCCCCATGAAAAAAATCTATAAAAACCTCAAACCCATTTTCGTCTGTCTCACACAGTGTGAACATGACGTCCCTTCAGTCGCATCTTCCCGTCAAATTGATTCGTGCCTTGTATGGCATCAGTCGAGAAAAAGATCCACAAACACGAGCCCGTGTCTTAGAAGCTAGTCTCAAAGAAGTCTTACGATGGTTCACGGTGACGGCACGTCAAATACTCCAAGGAATCATTCAGATTCCTCATCAAACCCAACGCTTTTTCGATCGAAACAAAGTCGCTTTGGTCCAACTGGCCGATCCCCGCATCGACACTCAAACCAAAAAACAAATCATTTTGAAACCTGGAGGGAGCGGTACTCTAGGAGGGGTCATCATTCGCTCACTCTTAAGATGGGATCCTAATGCCCCCAAAGTTATCCCCAAGACAAAAGTTCAACGAAGCCCCAAGAAGAAAAAGAAAAAGACCAAGTCCCCAAGAAGAATAACTTCTCCAGTGGCAGGACCCTCCTCTTACCAGACACCACCACCACCATCACCCCGGAAAAAGAAAAGAAGCCCCCAAAAAAAGAAACAGAGAAAAAGTCCTCAGAAAAAGAAAAGTCCACAGAAGAAAACTAGTCGCAAGAGAGGCACTTCGGCCAGGACGCAACCTTACACTCGCAAGCCACGACCTGCCACAACGTCTCCGGCAGCCTCACGTTTGTCCACTTCTCCGTTGATGTCACCAGGAACTGAAGAGTACTTGGAGACGTTGATCACACCAAGAACTTCTCCGTTGATGACCCCCAAAAGAACTTCCCCAGTGGCAGGACCTTCCAATTTAGTGGCAGTGGCTGCTGCTCACAAAGTACCTTCTCCCAAAATCAAAGTTCAAGAAAGATCGGGCATGTTACAAAGTTTACTGGATTTGTCCAAGCAAGAACTGGCTCGATTTAGTCCGTTACGTACCCCTACACGACGTGTCATGCCTGTCCTCAAACTGATAAAACGTAAAGACAATCAGTGGCGACGCGTTCCAGTATAAAAAAGGCCTGTGACCGAGTAGGGTATCAGTGTTTTTAGGTGCTCCTAAAGACTCAAAGATGTCACCCTCCAGAAAACCCCAAGGAAAGAAAAGGAAAGGACTACCACCACGTTTAGCCAAACACGGGGACCTGTTATCTGTCCTGTCCAAAGCTTCTCCACCCCTACGAAAAAAACTCATTCAAACGGCCTCCAAAGAGGTCATCGATACCGTGTGCGAATGTTGTTTGAACGTTTTGAAAGGCACGATCCCTTTGTCCAAACACCAGAAACAATGCTTAGGCAAACATCGTCACGTTCTTCGGAAAATGGTTCAAAAGAAAATTCCCATTCGTCAAAAAAAGAAGATGTTGGTCCAACGTGGAGGCATTTTACCTCTCTTGTTAGGCCCCATACTGAAAGGAGTCTTGGGAACCATGTTGGGAGGACTGGTGGGAGCAAGATAAAAAGGCCTTCGGAAGTCCCAAGATCTCAGAATTCACCCCTGACAACCCCATGGAAGGACGAAAACTAGCTTTAGTGCCTTACAAACGATGGATGGAATACCATCGGTGGCAAGAACAACGCACCCCGCATTTACCTCCCAATCCCAATTTGAACGAGATGTCCCAGTTACAACACGAATTGCAATCCTTGCTGGATCGCCAAGATTTGTCCGAAACAGAAAAATCGCAAAAGTACGGTCAACTCTTGCAAAGACTGCAACTCTTTCACCAGAAAGCTTTAGACGAAACAGCTTTACCCACTCTGAAAGATTTTAAGACCTTGATGAAAAGTCCAGCACCATCATCATCATTACCACCACCACTACTGTCATCCCCAACCGTCACCAGAGATGCTACCCCACAAAGACCTGAGGAAGAAGAGACGCGCGAAGTGTTTCAAACACCGTCAGCAGCTCCCATTTCGAGTAAGATTGCAGCATCCTTATTGACCCCGTCCCCCACACCCCAACGAGAAGAAATGAAAGCTTGGGTTAAAAAGATGATGTCCACGCCTCCTTCGACAGAAGTGAAAAAGAAAGAAGGGAAACCAGAAGCGAAAAAAGAAAAGAAAACCAAAGCCATTCCATTGCCACCTCCACCTCCACCACTACCTTCGACTTCTACTCCCGTAGCCCATCGGACACGTAAATCCGTTTCCAAACCACCCTTTCGACCCACCCAAAGTAGCATCACCGAAGAGTGGGTGACTCATTAACACACCAACACACAAAAAATAAAAAAAATGGAAAAAGTCTTAGCCAGCATTTACTACGATCCCTCGCATCCTGCAGGTTACGCAGGAGTTCAAAAATTGTATCGTGCTGCCAAAACTCGACTGAAAAGTCTCCGTTTACCTCAAGTGCAACGATGGTTACAAGAACAAGCTACCTACACTTTACACAAACCCATTCGACGCAAGTTTGCCAGAAGTCGCACCCGAGTGGAAGGCATCGATCATCAATGGCAAGCCGATTTAGCCGATGTCTCTCATTTGGCCAGCTACAATCGTGGCTACAAATATTTGTTTTGTGTCATCGACGTCTTTTCCAAATTTGCCTGGGTCGTACCCTTGACTTCCAAATCGAGCAGTGAGTTAGTGCGAGCCCTGCAACGGGTGTTGAAACAAAGCGGTCGTCGCCCTCTTCGATGGCAAACGGACAAAGGCACCGAATTTCTGAACCAAGCTTTCCAAAAAGAATTAAAGAAACGTGACATTCATTTTTTTACCACCGAGAATCCCGAAACCAAAGCCAGCATCGTGGAACGTTTTCAACGCACTTTGAAAGAACGCATGTGGAAATATTTTACGCATCACCACACTCTGAAGTACATCGACATCTTACCGCATCTGGTGCAAGCGTACAACCAATCTTACCATCGAAGCATCGGACGTGCCCCGCAAGACGTGACTCCCGACAACGAAGTGCTGGTGTTTGAGCGTCTGTTCGGTACGTCCCCGACGAGGGCTGTCCCCAAGAAAAGTGGAGAGTTGACCGTAGGAGATTGGGTGCGCATTGGCAAAACCAAACGCACTTTCGACAAAGGTTACTTACCTAACTGGACGACCGAACTGTTTCGCGTCACTGGACGAGTACATGGCCGTCATCCTGCCGTCTATAAATTGGAAGACATGAACGGAGAAGTACTCAAAGGAACGTTTTATTTGCCCGAGTTACAACGTGTCACCAAAAAAGAAAACGACGTGTACGACATCGAAAGCATTCTCGAACGCAGAACCCGTAAAGTGGGCAAACGACGTGTCAAAGAAGTCAAAGTACGTTGGAAAGGATATCCACCCAGTTTCGATTCTTGGATCGACGCTTCGCAAGTCATCGACTATAAAAAGAAGAAGTGACCATCATGCCCTTTCACACAGCAGACGCAGCTACGTCGACCAGTCCTTCTTCCCCTAGTTCTTCTGTGCAAGATTTACAAAAACAACCCTTGTGGGTGTGGTGTGGAGAACGTGTGCCTAAAACGCAAATCGTCTTTTTCTGCCAAATCTTCGTGGTGTATTGTGTCATCGGGGCAGCCATTGCCAATTTGAGTTTGCAACAAGGAGACAAACAATTGTGGACCATTTTATTGAGCAGTTGCATCGGTTACCTGCTTCCCAATCCCTCCCTGAAATTCTCCTCGAACGGGAACGTTGTGTCCAGTGCCAGTACCAGTCACCACTCCAACATCCACAACCAGAACCCCATTTTGGGCGGAGACACACCTCTGACGTCCACTAACCCCTCGGACAACCACAGAACTCTGGAATTATGAGTCACCAAAACCAATTTTACTTAACCTTACCCAGTGACAGTTCCATGGAGGTGTTTCCCAACAACACGTTGTGCTGTTACACGGCCAAATTACCTCAGGCCATCCCCTTAGATCACGAAGCCCATTGGGAAGTGGCTTTAGTAGAAATGATTCACCCGACCCAAGTCCTCAATGTCCTTCCCAATCATAATAAATTTGATGTGGAAGTTTATGACGAACAAATACAACAGTGGATGGATACCCATAGCAAATATGAGAAGAAAACCCCTAACAAAGAAAATCCAAAGTGGAGCACCTATCTGTTGTTCATTCCCCCAGGCTATTATTTTAGTGGTCAACATTTGGTCAGCACCATAGCCACCAGGTTTAATGGCGTGTTTGGGGAAGCTTTTAAGAATGTCAAGAACAAAACTGTCACCCTGGAATACCACAAAACAGCTCGTCGCTTCCTGATGAAATTTCCTGAGGGGGATAAAATCATGGGTTTCTATTTTTATGATGAATTGTTTGACATGTTGGGCGGTGACATAAAGATGAGGAAGAAAACAGAACAAACACCACTACCCCAAAAAGCCGTCATTTACAACAACGATACTTTTGGCCAGTATTTTCGTACCCCGGTAGAACTGAACCAAGGACTGAATTTGATGTTCGTGTACTCTGATGTGGTGGAATACAACGTGGTGGGACACACCTCCGTACCGTTACTGCGTGTCATTCCTTTCAAAGTGGATTCTGCCGCAAACGCTGACGAGGAAGGTGGAAACACTTACCACGTCCACCGCGAATTTGTCCATCCTCACTATTTGCCGGTCAGCAAGTCGTATTTGGACACGGTCAACATTACTATAAAAGGAGATTTGGGGCAAAATATTCCATTCACCAAAGGAAAAGTCACGGTGAAACTCCATTTTCGAAAACGGTTCTCTCACGATTCATAAGTAAGTCATGTATCCAGTGTACCGAGGGGTGGCTCGACAGCGAGGACACGGTTTAGGAGACATGTTAAAATCGGCCTTTCGTTCGGTGGCCCCGGTGTTGAAACCGATGGTGACACGCGGATTGCACGCCTTGAAAGATGCGGCACTGACGCAAGGCAAAGAATTTCTCCAAAATGTCATCATCGACAAACAAAACCCTAAAGAAGCCTTCATGAGGGCTGGTAAAAATGTCTTGCTACAAACGGGCAAAGACATTTTAGGCCGACGAGACACACCTATAAATGCCCTGCACGCTACCGAGTCAAGCATTCAGCAAGGACAAGGCAGAAAGAGACGACGCAGAAAACACCCTTTCACCAGACTTCAAGCTAGAAAGGCCAAGAAAAGAAGAACCGTTCGAGACTTAGACGTTTTCGATTATTGAAACACAGCAACAAAAAATGATGCACCGAGAGTCTTGCGCTTGTTCCAAGACGGAACTGGATCTGTTTGCCATGCCCCCTACCATGATGACGATGCAAGAATCCCAGTGGGTGGAATTTCACCCGGTCTCCTCTTTGACCGATTCTGCTCCCATCGAGTTCGAAATCAAAGGACAGCCCGAAGATTACATCGATCTGAATAGCAGTTACCTATACTTAAAAGTGAAAGTGATCGAACCACCCAACGATATCCTAGGTGATGATGATGCAGTAGCTCCCGTCAACAATTTCATGCATTCCTTGTTTAGCGAAGTGGACTTGTACTTGAATAACAAACTAGTCAGCAGCAGCATGGATACTTACCCTTACCGAGCGTACCTGGAGAATCTCTTGACGTATGGAAAAAACGCCAAGGACAGTCATCTAGATGCTTGCGTGGTATGGAAACCTGACCCAGCGACTAAGTTCAACACTATTGTACTTGCTGCGGATGCTTCACATTCAAAGGGATTTGTAGATCGACGAGCGAAAATTGCTGGAAGTCGTAGTTTAGAACTGATGGATCGCTTGCATTTGGACATGTGGTTACAAGAAAAGTATTTGCTGAACGGGGTGGATGTCCGCCTGAGACTGAATCGCAGTAGTGCCGCTTTCCATTTGATGGCTGCTCGTGATGCCACTTACAAAACCATCATCCAAGAAGCCAGACTCTACGTGCGTCGTGTAGAAGTGTTACCTAAAGTAGGTAACGACATCAGTCAGACGTTGAGCAGAACAACCGCCAAGTATCCGATCCGACGTGTGGAAGTGAAAACGTTCACCATTCCTGCTGGACAGCGATCCATGATCCAAGATCATCTGTTCCAAGGACAGTTACCCAAACGTTTGATTGTTGGTATCGTCAAGAATTCAGCCTTCAACGGAGCCTACCACGAAAATCCTTTTGAGTTTCAACATTACAAAGTGTCCAAGATTGAAGTCAGTCGCGACGGCAAGACCTTGTGTACCCGACCTTTCGAGCCTAAATTTGAGCCCGAGAAGAATTACTTGAGATCGTACTTGTCCCTGTACGAAGCCACGGGACAGTTAGGAACCAACACCAGTCACGGTATTACGTACGAGGATTATGCAGGAGGCTATGCTTTGTGGGCTTTCGATTTCACTCCTGACCAAGGCAGCGACGAGGGACATTTCCACCCTATAAAATCTGGCCAGATTCGTGTGGAAATTCAGTTTGCAGAAGCTTTACGTGCAGAACACACAGTGAACGTCATCCTGTATGCAGAATTCGACAATACGATAGAAATCAACAGTTTGAGAGAAGTCATTCTAGATTACTAGAAGCCATGGAAGACTGTTATCCCTCTTTACCTAGTGGAGAAACTTTGGACATGAAATGTGAGGAGACTGTGGAAGAAGAAGTGATCATGATGAAGTCGAGATGGCCAGAACAAGAAGCCCATTTAGTCTCCTGTTTTGCCAAACACTTGGTCGACAAAATGACGGAATTGATCAAGAAAAATAGCTATGGATGTCAAAACGATCATCCCAGTCAAATTCAACACGATAAATGCCTAATGTTGAGTCAAGAAGAAAAACTATACGAGTATCTGGACGAAGCTTGGAGTCTCATCTCGAACAAAGACGTGTTGCACCAGTGGTATAAAGACTTGCGTGAACATTCTTGTCCACCATTAACCACTCAAGAGATCCATCGTATCGAAGCTCTCCTGAATCAGAGTGAGGAAACAGAACGAATAACCGTTTATTCGTCAGACATTTTCAAGCAAAAAGTCAGGATCGAATTGACGACTTATTATTACCTGTGAAGAAGAAAACACAAAACAATGGATACCTGGGAACTTTATTACCTTTTGAACCACAGTTCGTATACGGCTTCTTGGAATCCCGTCGTCTGTGCTAAAGATGAACTCCCTCATCGCAAACCTAAAGACCATCAAGCTTACGTGATCAACACGGACGACAGTCATCTCCCAGGAACCCACTGGGTAGCCGTCTACTTTCCTCAAGAAGGATGTGTGGAATATTTCGATTCGTACGGATTGCCCCCTTTGGAAGACGATATCATCGACTTTATGAGAAGAAATGCTCAAACCACCCGATTCAATAACGTGAAATTACAAGGCACAGATTCCTTGGTGTGTGGACAGTACTGTGTGTATTTTCTGCATCATCGCAGCCTGGGCTATTCCTTAGAACATTTAGTGACTCATTTCGATCCTCGTTCTTCTGCTAGAAACGATGTGAAAGTAGATCGATGGTTTTGTGACCATTATGCTTATCTTTTGTCTCAAGCTAGGAAACGTAGTGTCCATCAATGGCCTAATGATTTCCAACAGTGGAAATCACAATTTCATTCACAACGTTGTCAGCCCTGTTCAAAGTAGATTGTCCATTGAGAAAAATGTTTGTGATTTGAAAAAAATTGTTTGATGTTATAGTGTTGGATTATTGTTAAAAAATGTTAGAGTTGTTGTTTAGTGTTAAGTGATTTTTGAATAAAAAATGTTGTGTTTGGAAAAAAAATGCCTTTGTCTTTTGTTTAGCTATAAGAATGTTGGATTGATGCTCTTTCATTTCTTACTATCCCTCTCATGACACTCACTGAACGTTGCGACTCGAAAACCGTGTGGGGGATGTTTTCCTTCACGTCCGCGCTTTAACTTTAAGAACCGGGTTGTTCCCAGTCTAGCCATCCATTGTCGACTCATCCTCCTAAGAAGATGTGCTCCAAACTAGCTAAGCTCAACGAAGCCTACGTGAATCTGCATAGGGTCAGACACAGTCTGATACCGAAGCCAGAAGAAATAGAGAATGTGAGAATGTTAAAAATCACTGAAGACCTGATAGAAGAACTCTTCCGAGAAGAAATGAACAGGGAGAAAGAAGAATGGACAGAGAAGTACAGACTTCAGAGACAGCAGCAACAGCAGCAACAACAGCAGCAGCAGCAACCTGAAGCTGACAGAGGCTTTGTCGATTGTCGTATCGACACCAAAGAATTCTTCTTCTCTTTCCGAAGAAGCAGACCTATCGCCAGAAAGTCTATCCTCAGAGGACATCGCATTCTTAGAAACTAAAAAAGAATGCCATAGCAAAACAAAAAAAAAAAAAAACAGCCCTTTTCAGGGCTACCCAATACTCTAGAAAAGAAATAACGATCGATTTGCCAATGTGTGTAGGTAGAGTAGTGTGAAAATAAACACTAACTCTTTCTTAAAAAATGTGAGGGTATGTGTTTGTGTGTTTGAGTTTGTGTTTGTAAGTGATAAAGTGGGATGGTGTGGATAGTAGATTAAAAAGATGTTTGTTTTTTGGGCTGTTTGAGGTGTAAATTTGGGGTTAGATTGGATTGCTTTGCGTATGTGGATAGTCTATTGAAGTGATGGGTAGCATAAAAAAGTGAGTGAGTGTTTCTTTTAGGTCCGCGCGTTGTTGTTTTTTTTGGTCATGATCTAAGTAAGATGAATTTTATGTTTTTAGGGGGATGTTTTCCTTCACGTCCGCGCTTTCAGTATAAATTGAAACTCGTTCGGCAGTCCAGCTACCCTTGTTGATTGATCAACACCAAAAATGAACACGAGACTGGAGAAACTGTTGGAACTTCATGTGCATCTGGAATATGCCAGGCGCATATTAAATGAACTGGCCGCTGAAGCCATTGTCGAGGAGGGAAGGATAAGAGAGGAGGAAAGAAGAAAAAAAGAAGAGGAGGAGAGAAGATATAAAGAAGAGGAGGAGGAGGAAAAGGAGAGAAGAAAAAATTTCAGAATCCCAGAGAGTGAAAATTGGGATTCTGAAGCGACATATCCTGCCTCTGCTCTCTCCCCCCAAAAGGTAAAAAGTAACTGGGGGATAAGATGTGTATGTGGTGCCAGGCCTGGAAGGTGCCACCATTAACCAGGTGTCCATGAAGTTCCAAACAAAACAGCCCTTTTCAGGGCTACCCAATACTCTAGAAAAGAAATAACTATTAATTTGCCAATGTGTGTAGGTAGAGTAGTGTGAAAATAAACACTAACTCTTTCTTAAGATATTGTGAGGGTATGTGTTTGTGTGTTTGTGTTTGTAAGAACTCAGGTATGTTTGTGTGAATAGTAGATTATGGGTTTTTTTAGCAAATGTGGAGAGTATAGTTAGGGTTATATTATATGAAATGAGAAAGTAGGGGGATGTTTTCCTTCACGTCCGCACGATGTTGGGTCATCATCTAGGTAAGATGAATTTTATGTTTTTAGGGGGATGTTTTCCTTCACGTTCGCGCTTTTCGTATAAGAACCCACAGTATTAGTTGTTCAAACCATTCTGCAAAGAATACAAAGAAGATGGCGTCAAACCACCTTAACAAAATGGAAAAATTGCAAAACGTCATGGACAATTTAGGAATGTTTGAGCAAATGTTGGTTAACCTAAACTAGGATCACTACTCATATAGTCCCCATAGAGTGAAGATGGAGATAAATAATTTAAGAAAAATGAAGGTAATCATTAGTGATCTGTTGAAAGAAATCAAGGAGGAAAAGGAGGATGAAGAGGAAAGGATAAGGATGAGAGAATGGAATGAAAAAATTGAAAAAGAAGAAGAAAATGAAAAGAGGAAGAAAGAAGAGGAGGAAGAGAAGAAGAAAGAAGAGGAGAAGAAAAAAAAGAAAGAGAAGAAGAGTGTAGGAGATAAAATAAGAACTTGGTGGAGGAAAAGAAGAAATTAGAAGAAGAAAACCCAAAGGCCCTTTTCAGGGCCAGCCATATTTCTCGAAAAGAGATAGCCTTTTGAATTGCCTACCCCTTTTTAAAAAAAAATTTTTTTTAAAATTTAAAAAATCCAATGTTAAATTCCCCTTGTCCCTAAACAAGCCCAAACTCTATTCCCCATGTTAAATTCCCCTTGTCGGTAGAGTGCCCCACGATTTTTCGCCATGTTAAATTTCCATTGTCGGTAGAGTGCCCCAGGGGTGTTTTTAATGGTAATTCCCATTGTCGGTAGGGTGCCCCCATTCACTACTTACCTGGCTTCCTAATTTAGATTATAATGAGGAGAAATATATCCACCTGGCTTCCTAATTTAGATTATAATGAGGAGAAATATATCCACGAAAAGTGAATAGTGCTTATTCATTAAATATCTTTTGACACGAAAGGCTGAGAGGGAGGGGTAAAAGAATCTTGTCATTTACTTTAAAATCTGGATTTTCATAAGGGATACAAAACAGTGCGCTAAAAATGATGAGTACTGATGAAACACTTTGAATGATAAAATATAATATGTTCTCATGTTTTCAGGTGATGCAGATGTTCAGCATGAATCAGAGACTGCAGGGATCGAACGTTACCATCACTTCTCTTCACCCTGGAGTGGTGAAAACAGAATTCTCACGCTATATTCAGGAAAGGAACTGCTGCTGGAACTGTATTGGCAAATGCGTTTGGAGTGGTAAGAAACAAAATATTCTTCCCAAAACACATTTTTAAAGGCATCTTCTTTTTTCTACACAGCATTTATACCACATCACTTTTCCACACCATTTATACACTGTCATTTTTCGACACAGCAATTACACCGTGTCATTCTTCCACAAGGCATTTATACCATGCCATTTCTCCACAAAGCATTTATGCCGTGTCATATCTCCACAAAGCATCTATACCATATTATTTCTACACAAAGCATTTATACCATATTATTTCTACACAAAGCATTTATACCATATTATTTCTACACAAAGCATTTATACCATGTCATTTCTACACAAAGTCGTTTCTACACAAATCATTTATACCATGTCATTTCTCCTCAAACCATTTATACCATCTCATTTCTCCTCAGAACATTTATACCAAGTCATTTCTACACAAAGCATTTATACCATGTCATTTCTCCACAAGGTATTTATTCCGCGTCATTTCTACACAAAGCATTTATACCATATAATTTCTAGACAACGCATTTATACCATGCCATTGCTCCACAGAGCACTTATACCATGCCATTTCTCCACAAAGCATTTATGCCATGTTATTTCTCCACAAGGTATTTATACCATATCATTTCTCCAGAAGGTATTTATATCATATAATTTCTACACAATACATTTATACCATGTCATTTCTACACAGAGCATTTATACCATGTCATTCCTACATAAGGTATTTATTCCATGTGATTTCTACACAAAACATTTTTACCTTATAATTTCTACACATATCATTTTTACCATGTCATTTCTTACAAGATATTTATACCATGTCATTTCTCCACAAGCATTTTTATACCCCGTCTTTTGTCCACAAAGCATGTATACCATGTAATTTGACCACAAAGCATTTATACATTGTCATTTCTACACAAAGCATTTATAACATGTCATTTATACACAAAGCATTTATACCATGTCATTTCTACACAAAGCATTTATACCATGTCATTTCTACACATATCATTTATAACGTGTAATTTCTACACAAAGCGTTTATACTATGTCATTTCTACATAAAGCATTTATAATGTATCATTTCTACACAAAGCATTTATACCATGTCATTTTAAGAACTGAGGACTTAACAAAGTGTATATGGTATAAATATATTATCAGGCACAAATTGCTATGGTGTAGATGATCGAGGGATTTTATTGACCAGGATGAAATGTTACAAATTTGACACTGTCTTCTTGGATTTTATATTTCTGAAACTTGTGTCTTTCAATTTATTTATCTTTTCCCGTTCTTTAATCAAAATCAGATATAATCAGATTATATCCAAAAGTTATATTACATGCTTTTACAATAGTTTCTTACTAAAATATGCCCACTTATTAGAAATGAACCATAAACCCTTGTAATTTACGATAAGACTCTCCAAATGAATACATTTTCGTACAACAAAATTAGTATGTCAATGAATCCGCTAACACCAAGCGCACATTGTACAGATCGTGTTTTCATTAGAGAGTTCATACATACGCAGTACTAGTAATAACAGTGAAAGATCTCTAATTTGTGGCACGGCTATAGATAGTTGACCGATTAATTTTTTCAATAAGCTTTTTGTGGGGTTACGAAGGTCCTTTTTTGTGTTGATGTTATGTAAAGTCCGTGCAGAGCATATTCATCAGGACTTTTTCTACATCATAATGGACTGCAGAGAAGTCTTGCATCCATGGTGTTTTCTGAAAAGTAAACCGGCCAAAGTCTGCAACTGAACTGCAAAAGATATCTGGTAGCAGTCTTTGTATATTTTTGAACAAATATTTATTCTTTAGGAGTTGAATTTAGCCGTAAGTTATAAAATATTATGTATACGAAAGTGAAAAAAGACTCCGGACTGCTCAGCATTATCACCAATCATATAATCTAGAAACAACGTGTATTCAAAAAGCATTCACATAAACGTTTCTGTTCACTCTCATGTATATTCAGTTTTTCTCATCTTTTAACTAAAAAAAACCAATTCTACTTTCTATCCTCCATCTACCATTGCCCAAACATTCGACTTGGAAACGAGATCGAAGGCCTCTGGTGTTGATATTACTGGTTAACGTTGAACTGGTCTTTGATATTGTACAATACCGAGCGGCTATATGTCGGTTTTATTGTAACACATGTTCACATAGTAGGGAAGACTGTAAAACCTTTATGCGGTTCAATCTTTCTATTTCTTGTATGCCAGCAATATGTAAGTCCCAAGAATAACATTGTAATGACATTAGTATTAATTTAACTTTTAACGCAAGTCGGAACAATATAAAAATATCCGAGAACTGGCAACTTGAGATGAATGAAATTAAATTGTTCAGTCTTAAGAATGGAGGCCTGATAAAGAAAATTTCGTTTACTAACTCTGACCTTTTGGACGAACTTCATATTATATATTTAACTGAAAGTGACCTTGAAAGTGACCTTGATGATATGCTTTCAAGATACGATCTTCAATTGGAGGTGTTCATCCTGCAATTTCGTAAGAGAAGTCCCAACCTAAAGAAGGGGCACAATTAAATTATAGGTTTTGTATTGGAAAAATATATTAAAATTACTAAACGGTTCAAGCCCCAAAATAACTAACAATTTTCCAACGTCTAATACATAGGATCTGGATTCTTCTCTCCTGCGTCATCTTTTATTCTTTCCTTTCGTTTCTTTTTCAGTATAACAGTTATAGTATGTATTGATGAAATTTATTTTATGCATATTCCATCCGTCTTAAACATGTATTAGAAAGTTTATCATTGTATGGAAATGACAGTAATAAGTTTGATAATTAATATACACCAATATGAACAGACAGGTAATAAGGTAGCGTCTATATGTTCATCCACATACAAGAGGCTTTTTTGGTGCGAAAAATCGAGTTTACTTTGGTGTAAACCTCATGTATGGACTGTTCCGTAGGGAACGAGCCATATTGATGTAAGAAAATTTAAGTTTCCTGCATTTAGTTGTTGTTTGTTTGTTGTTGTTGTTTTTTTTTTTTTTTTTTTTTTTTGTTAATCTGTACTGCACTTAAAGACAATGCTCTCTTGATGTGAGTCAAATGTCAAGATCAATGTAATTTAAATTGTGCTTACTGTTTCCATATCCTAACTCCAGTTTTATCCTGTCATGTTCCATCCAGCGGTGAATAACAGTTTGGAGATGGTAGCTTCTCATTGATTTGAAAGTCAACATTTTAGAGGTCAATACCACTTTAGCTAAACCTGTAATTATGGTTTCATAACAATAAATAAACTCCCGGTCATCATGTTTTCATCCGTAACTTTCATGCAGCTTCCGGTAGATTTTGGTGACCAACGGCTATGGGTTTCGTGGCAACTGGGGTCAGAATTTGGTGCCTTAAGTTCTTAAGCTATTTTCTTTTTTTAATTTCTTCGATGAGATTCAATTGGTTAAGTGCAATACCCTACTGAAGAGGGGTGGGGTAGGGGTTGAAATCTATCATTCTTACAAATATGGTCAGTCAAAAGGATGGACTCGGCAAATGTTTAACCGATTCCTTTTGTTCCTTTTTATATTTAGAAGATAAACAGTTTCTTTCTATCCTTTTTTTTCTTGCAAGACCATTTATATAAATTAAAACCGAAACTAATCTTTCTTTATATATTCATAAACCGATTTGTAAAGGTGCTTTTACAAGGACACCATTTGAAGGTGCGAAGACCACAATAGATGCGGCAGTCAATCCGAAGTGGAAAGGAAAAAGCGGCATCTATTTCGAGAGCTGTAAAGAAGCTACGCCTGCCGCACAGTCCAGGTATGGTCATCTTGAATTCATTGTTCATGTATGGTCATTTTAAATTCACTGGGAACAGAAGCAAGTAAGAGTTCAGAAAGCCAAAATGATGAATGTTATTACGTCACAGGGTTAGAAAAACTAAAATTGATAACGGCTTTTGAAAAGTGAAAGGACAATATACAAAGGTGTCAGCAAAATATTGTCATATCTAAATACTCACTGAAATTCATGAATGTTGAAGGTCATTGTTATCATGAAAATCATTTATAGAATTGTATTATCATATATAATGAATTAAAGCCTAATATATATATATATATATATATATATATATATATATATATATATATATATATATATATATATATATATATATATATATATATATATAGTGTGTGTGTGTGTGTGTGTGTGTGTGTGTGTGTGTGTGTTAGAGACAATTACCTCTTACTTGCAAGGAGACTACAACATATGGCAAAACTTACCAAAGTATATATTAATATTTTTGATATCACTGCAAGCACATTAAAAATGTCTGCAACAAGTCCTGAGATGTCATCGTTTGACTGGATGTGAAGATGGGTGTTGCAATTGTGGCTATTGCAACCTCCAATAAATAGGTCACTAAACAGGCCTACATTGCCTTTTACTGAGTAAACTAATATTGCTGAGTACGGATCAAAGATTTTTTCCTCCATAATTGCATTTAGAAAAAGATTAGAAACATACATGAAAGTTAGTACACATTATTTACTTGCTTCTTGTAACATCCAATGTCCAATAAAACGCCGATAGCAACTCTGTCTCGGCTGTACTGCGACAGCTAAAGAAGAACAGCATGGTCAAACAAAACAGTCCTCTTGTCCAGACTGAGATATAAGCTAATGCAACTGGAATAGATAAACGCTTCAGCTTTCTCCGTATTAAATACCTCATTATTACAGGAACGTTTAGTAACATTTGCCACCAGCTGGATTAACTAATGTTCACGGCGTTTTATACTCATACAAATTATCGCTTACGGTTAGAAAATTTAAAAAAAAAGAATCTTTCCGCACATTGACTCCAAATACTATTTTGTTTTTCACAAAGAAGAATGTATACCGTGAACCAGTTTACCACTGAAATTTTGAATATACGACGCAATCTATTCCGTTTTAGTAATAAGAGAATTATTATATTCAATTAGGTATTCTTAGTATGTAACACCAATCTTGAAAATTATTCATTGAGAGGATTCATTTATTTAATGTAATCATTCCTTGGAATTACAGTGCTTGAAATATTTCAATTAAATGGAATAAGAGCTATCACAGAAATACTCTGAATTCATTTAAAAACATTTTGGAATTATATCATAGTGTTTATTCTTTACTGTTGATACACGAGTACATGACAGGATATAATTCGGAATAACATTGTAACTAATTCGAAGTACTCGATACTTTTGGACCTGATATAACATATAAGTATATAAACCTGTTTCCCATATAAGTGAATTATATTACTCTACCTTCCATCATTTTGGTTCATCCACCTGACACTATTATTTATATTTATAGCTGTCTTGAAATAAACGATCTTCTTCTATTCACATGAAGAAATTCTATTATTCTTTCTTTCTTACTCTTATACTATTTTAATATTTAAAGTTATTTCTTATGTATTTGCATAATCTTTCAATCGTAATTGTTCCCCCATAAAAGGCAGATAAATTTCCTCTTCTAGGAATGAGGAGTACCAAACTGCCCTCTGGAGGCATACATTGGAACTACTGAAGAACCACCTGCCCACAGACGTGTTACAAGGTCTGGAAGGAAAGAATGGATGACATCAGCACATACCCACGTGAAACTAAATGGTTGAAAATCATTTCTTCAGCCTTTTTTTATGTAGTATCATCGAAATGCCTTCAACTACTTACAAATTCCAACAGAAGAGGGCTTATGTAATGTTGATCTTATGGAGCTATGTCAATATATGCTTTTTGTTATCGTTGTCTAGGAGATGATCGACAACGGTGGTAATGCCCAGATCGAGTAAACAATAAATAAAATATGAAATTAATGGATGGAACAACATAGATCTGAGCAGAGAGATAAAATAGAACAACGCGATCCCCCGTTTGTAAAAGATAACAATTTAATAAATTAAATAATATGAAATTGAACATGACATTTGAATTATTCACTTTCTTTTAGAAAAATAGAGTTACAAAACTTTTGTGAAATTCAATTAGCCATTATGTTATACCGATATTACAAATTTCATCATATAATCAAAATCAAATTGCCGGCATGTTAGCATCACCTGGTTGATTCCGGTCTTTCCAAGTCACGGTTGGTGATAGGCGGGTGTTGCCGTATTTCTTTTCCTTCTCTCCCTTCCTCCATCCTCTCCTGGTCATCAACCGTCTTGATTGTAGGCTGTGCTCTTTCCCATTGTGCAGTACAGGTATGGAGCCATGTTTCCCTTCAAAAATAAAAATAAAATACACAGCCTAAATACTATCGTAATTCAACAGAACTAAGCCATTATCAGTTCGCAACTTAATACACACTCACTCTACCATCATAAATGTGTCTTTTTTAGCTGCACCGCGCGTTCCTAACTTGTATCATACTTTAATTAGACCTCTTTGATAACTATTAGTACTCCTCTGAGGGACTGTAAATCAGTAGCTGAAGACACACACACACATATATATATATATATATATATATATATATATATATATATATATATATATATATATATATATATATATATATATATATATATCTTCTACTGATATATCTCATCTATGGCAGTTTGATTTAATTCCTAAAATAATTTACTTACATTTTTGTTTTTGTGTGGGCTTTAACGACATTTTTCAGCACATGATAGACTATACATGGCGGCCAGTATAAGTGGTGGAGGGAAAACAGAGGATAACCCTGTAAGAACAGCCGACCAACAAGAGAACATCGATACTACGATGAAAAATATGTGCCCCTCAAGAATATACCCGTGTAGCAAGTTACAAAATTAGTCGTTTTCAAGTGGACCTAAACGACTGAATGATTGGTATTTTAAAGCACATCAACACAGTCAGTCAAGGCTGTATTGTGCAGCGGCAATAGAGGTCAAATATATTTCCCAAAGACACAAGACGGCGACCGATCCGGCTCAGTATGGGCAAGATGAGAACAATGTTAAATATCAGATACATTACATCCCGCAACCATTTCCAGTCTTTTTGGTCTTTAGGTTTTTTTTTTATTCTTCTCTACAGCCAGTACCTTTTCCCCACACAGTAAATGAAAGTCACAACCACCATGATTCTAGTATACATAAGATTTTATAAAACTTTCCTTGGCCACCATGACACAAGCCCGGTACAGTTGCTTTTATTTTTTAAATCCTGAGTCACCATTATTCTAGTTTCCACCAAACTAAACAAATATCCTGGACCACCATGATCCACGCTAAACAACAAAGTACGAACATCTAACGTATCACAAGTTTCCATGAAAAGAAACAATGGATTCAACTGTTAATTTTTTTTAAAGAAACAAAACAATGCAAAAACAAAGAATAATTAGTGCATCTTAGTCTTGTCCTTCAACTCGTCTCAATATATTTAACGAGATAAAAGTATACGATGCGAAACCTCGTCTCATATTTAACGAGATAAAAGTATACGATGCGAAACCTCGTCTCATATTTAACGAGATAAAAGTATACGATGCGAAACCTCGTCTCATATTTAACGAGATAAAAGTATACGATGCGAAACCTCGTCTCATATTTAAAGAAATAAAAGTATACGATGCGAAACCTCGTCTCATATTTAACGAGATAAAAGTATACGATGCGAAACCTCGTCTCATATTTAACGAGATAAAAGTATACGATGCGAAACCTCGTCTCATATTTAAAGAAATAAAGGTATACAATGCGAAACATCGTCTCATTATATTTAAAGAAATAAAAGTATACGATGCGAAACCTCGTCTCATTATATTTAAAGAGATAAAGGTATACGATGCGAAACATCGTCTCATTATATTTAAAGAAATAAAAGTATACGATGCGAAACTTCGTCTCATTATATTTAAAGAGATAAAGGTATACGATGCGAAACCTCGTCTCATTATATTTAAAGAGATAAAGGTATACGATGCGAAACATCGTCTCATTATATTTAAAGAGATAAAAGTATACGATGCGAAACTTCGTCTCATTATATTTAAAGAGATAAAAGTATACGATGCGAAACTTCGTCTCATTATATTTAAAGAGATAAAAGTATACGATGCGAAACATCGTCTCATTATATTTAAAGAGATAAAGGTATACGATGCGAAACATCGTCTCATTATATTTAAAGAGATAAAAGTATACGATGCGAAACCTCGTCTCATTATATTTAAAGAGATAAAAGTATGCGATGCGAAAGACAGTTGTTTTTAGTACACGCCATTGAGAAGTTTGAAATGATACACTGATTCAGTGCATAAATGCAGACCTCAGTGTCATAAGAAATTTTAGGAAAATCGGTTAAACTGGGGAATATGGATGTCATCTTGGATCTGGTATATCACGATGACGTTTAACATTAAAGTATAGTCAAACTCGTCTTAAGGGATATATAAGTTTAACGTTTACATTCATACATGAAACCTGTTATTTGAATGGTCAATATCATGACCTGATAATCATATGTTTAATCCCAACAATGAGTAATATAAATGAAACATAATTTAATATGTATCAAAAGAATAGTAATATTTCCTCTAATTAAAATTGGAATATCTAGGTGGAAAGTGAATAGCCATGAAGAATATATAACCGTACATCAGGGCTTTTGGAGGACCTACTTAATGAAAGCATGCCTACACATGTCATTATGTGAAGGGTGTTTAAAATCTGAATATTTAGTTCGCTGTACAACAAAATACCATATTAATGATCTGTACGTCTGTATATTCACTTCGAGAGCTCCCCATGTCAATGCATCCCTTCCAATTACTCCCCATGTGTATACCTCCAAGTTCTCCACATGTCAGTGCATCCCTTCCAATTACTTCCGATGTTTATGCATCACCTGTAAGTACTCCCCAAGTGTATGCCTCCAAGTACTCCCTATGTCAGTGCATCACATCCAAGAACTCCCTGTCAGTACACCCCCTCCAAGTACTCCCTATGTCAGTGCACACCCTCAAAGTACATCCTATGTCAGTGCAACCAATCCAGGTACTACATATGTCAGTGCAACCCCTCCAAGTACTTTTTATGTCAGTGCATCTCCTCCAAGTACTCCCTTCGTCAGTACACGCCCTCCAAGTACTCACTTTGTCAGCATATCCCTTCCAAGGACTCTCTCTAGAGATTCTCAGTTTGGTTATCTATTTTGTACTTACGTTTTGGTATGGTTTTCGTGCACTGAAAAACTGCACTTTAAACTACACGGCGACTTTGAAAATATCTGCCCTGTAGCGAATTTTTGATAATAGGATTCTGGCAAAACTCACCTGTAGCTAAATCAGGGTTGTATGGCGGGCATGAAAAACGTTAGATGCAGGGCTTTTTCAGAAAGTATGTGCGCACCAAATAAACAAAATCTGAATCACTAAAATGATTCTAGAACATTTAGATCTTTAAAGTGTGAAATACTTAACAGGCATGTTTTGACCTTCTCAAGTTACTGAGCCAATCAACGACTAGCGAGTGCATGATACCTCTGTAGGACAAATGCACTCCTAGTATCATGTAGTGTTTTCGTAACCCATTCAAATTAATGGGTGGCGTACTTGACCAAAATAGTTCTTGACTTTTTTTAACTTGGCAATCAGCATTGATTTAGGAATTAAATTTTTCACGTATTGTACCTGTATTTTTAGAATAACTCAAGTCACCCATTGTATTTGTAATAATTAAAATATAAACAATGAATAAAGCATAGGAAAAAAAAGCGATGAAGAAGAATAACAAAAATAAGAGTTACAGATTAGTATAGCAATTGGGACAGACAAGGAAATAACTGGTAAACAATTAATTGACAAGGATTGGAAAAATGGACAGAAAACAAATGTACCAGACATCAAATGTGAGGCTAGTCTGAATATCAAAATCATTGTCAAGTGTAATATTAGGAGTACCATCTCGGATGAATACACTTCTTTCACTTGATAGTGTGAACGAATTACAAGTAAATTCGAAATAAGATTAAATAACATCAAACGGTGTTAAATACATAGCTGAGTTTTGGAATTCCCTATTTGTGTACTAGGTGCAAATTTGGTAACACTTAAATGCATAAATTTAAAAACAAGCAACAGATGAAAAGATCGTCGAAAAACATAACGCTGAAAACAATAGCAAATAAATGTTCACAATAGGTTTTGCAATCGATGCGTTTTTTTTCAGGGTAGGGATTCAATAACTGCTATTATTACATGAGTGTCTGTCTAATACATAGAATAATCCTTGAGGCAAGTTATAAAACAGAATAAGACCTGTGATTCAAAATCTGATCAATTATAAAGTTGCAGTTTCAGAAGATTCCACTTTTGTAGTATGCCCTTCTATATCCCTTTTTGATCGCATTTCATCACATTTAGTTATATTGCAATTAGCTTTCGAATGTCTTGTGCTTAAACAGCGAACACATTTTCTTTGCTTTGTTGCTGTGAATTAGGAAAATAAATTGTGACACAAGCAAAATCACTGAATATAGGCCTAAAAATCGGAAGGACCACCTAGTACGTCCCCAGGTAACTCCAAAACAAGACCACATATTTAGATACATTGTACTGTAAAGACAAGCGTTGCCTATTTTGCAAGCGTGTCCGAGACCAAATCGTTTAAAATTTCCATGACGCGAGATAGCTTCACTATCAATCAAAAGTTATGATGTCTAACCAGAAATATAAAACTCTCTTCTAGTCAATTTATCCTGATTGGAAAGCATAGTTCTTGTTTATATCAAATGAGAAGAAACACTAAACCTTAGCTGTTAAATGTCGTCTGCTAAAATCTCAGACGAATTTAGTAAATACGCCCGTCGATTGTAAGTCTGGCTAACAGCGCCCCCTGTGTTTGTTTGGATTTACCACTGCTGATTTACACTTTGATCAGACCGTTTACATTCCATACATTTCATTCAATACCGCATCATTTGGAATAAGGGCTGATCATTCGATTCTGTTCTTCAGACCATTTAAACTAATGCCAGATCGTGTGGAATATGAATACATCATTTCATTTTTTGGGTTAAATCATTTAATTCTAGACTACATAATTTCATTTAATACTACGTCATTTGGAAGCAGATTTCATCAATCCGTTTTGTTCTTTAAATCATTTAATTTAATACCACATCATTTGGAATCTGAATTCATCATTTTATTTGTTTAGTTAAATCATTTCATTTCATGCTACGTAATTTCATTTAATAATAAGTCATTTGGTAGCAGATTTCACCAATCCCGTTTTGTTCTTTAAATCATTTTATTTAATACCAGATCATTTGGAATTTAAAATCATGATTTCATTTGTTGATTTAAATCATTTCATTTTAGACTACATCATTTTATTTAATAGCACGTCATTTGGAAGCAGATATAATCATTCCGTTTTGTTCTTTAAATCATTTTATTTAATGCCAGATTATTTCATTTAACGCCACATCATTTGAAATCTGAATTCATTATTTCATTTTTGGGGTTCAATCATTTCATTTCATGCTACATCATTTATATCACACAACATCATTTGGAATCTGAATTCATCATTCCGTTTGATGGGTTAAATCATTTCATTTCACTCTACATCATTTCATTTAATACCACGTCATTTGAAATCTAAATGCATCATTCGGTTTTGTTCGTTGGAATCTGGATTGATCGTTTCATTTGCTAGGTTAAATCATTTGATTTCATACTAGATCATTTGATTAATGTAATTTTGGCGGCGACGGCTGCCCATAGACATCCTATAGAAATTACATCCAAGCATCAGTTTATCAGACGTAAACAAATCTTACGACAATATTTCAAAAGTAAGTTTTCTTACCTTATAACATGCATTCTTCCTCTTCCTCCTCTTCTTCTTATTCATCTTCTTCTTCTTCTTCTTATTATTATTATTACCTATAGGCATAAGTTTACACGGATATAATTTGATAGTACATTTTGAGGAACGCATTGATTTTTCGACACGCATCTCTAGCCTGAAATTAGGTCAAACCAGTTTTGTTCTCAGCGTGATAGGCATAATATCTGATTTTTATTTTACAACTTTAGGTTAATGGCAGGATCAAATAGATATGTAATTATCCCTTTCTAATACCGTTTTCCTTCTTATTTTGGATTTTTTTTCCTACCCATTGTATATTTCTCCGCCAATCAAACATGAAGGTGTCTACAATTTCTGTTGGCTTCTTTGTTTAGTATTTGTTTTGTGGATTTAACTTGCTTCTTCTCATGACAAAGAGCTCATTTAGCTTGAAATGTTGGAAAACTGTTTTATACTTGCGTCATCATCAATTGCAAAATCGCTGACAATAATTTTGAAAACGCAATGCAGAGTAACGAAAAGAGGTGTTAGAACCTAACCAAAGACTAGCGACAAAGTAAAGACAGAGTTAACCTAATTTCGTAAAAAGGAAGCATAAACAAGCAACTGCAGAGCACGCAAATGAGAAGAGTGGTTTAATTACTCATTGAGGAACAGATGTTAGACGTATTCAAAAGTGAGCATGCGCATATTAAAAGACAACTATATCTAATAAGCTAATTAGATATAATCCGTTATATTAGTAAACGAAGAAGCAATTTTGTTTCCCAAAATACTGTGAAGACAAAATTTAACAAATAAATGGTAAGTGTGACAAAGAACTGTGGTTATGGGAAGCGAGTCAAAGAATACAAAAATAAAATAAATAAAAAAATAATAGAAAATTGGTATCCATTGGTTCTTTGTGATTTATCTGATTTAATGCAAGATTACACAGTGGGAATATAGTATACAAATAAGGATGATAAAATAGATGGTCATTTGTCTGTTTCATCAGAGACAATATATTTATAGTTGCTTATTGCAACATATTAAATAACAATGTTTACATCCAAGTGGGAGGTATAACTTTGAAATGTACAGGAATAAAATCAAAGAGGGAACGGTTGCTCATAACGAGAATGAAGAAAATATAGATTTTGCCTGTCTGAAACATAATTGAAAACTTTCAGCAATAATTGCAGAGTGTATATAACCGCTTAAAAGTCTAAACGTTTCAGGATTCAATACCTAGAAATGTACACAGATCTGCCAAATCGGACAAAAAATTTGCGTTCATAAGACGAAAACACAGATACATTTTCCTCGAACGTACCAGAAACATAAATATTTCTTTAATAGATAAGATTTCAACTTTACCTGTACCTTTTAAGAATATTTCACTATTACTTTGTTTCAAAACTTTGAATGGAAATTAAACTAATTGCAATTGTAAAAGGGTGCCATAAACAAGCTGAATCTATTCAAAAGTATTAGATATTCACAACATGGCATCAAAACGCTGGATATCAACCCTAAAGATGAAGATTCAAGAGTAATGGATATTCACCGCATACCATCAATACGCTGGATATCAGCACTAAAGATGAGAATTCAAGAGTAATCGATATTCACAGCATACCATCAAAACGCTGGATATCAGCACTAAAGATGAGAATTCAAGAGTAATCGATATTCACAGCATACCATCAAAACGCTGGATATCAGCCCTAAAGATGATGATTCAAAAGTAATAGATATTGATAGTGTGACATCAACAAGTTGGATACCAGCCCTAAAGATCAGGATTCAAAAGTAATAGATATTTACAGTATGATATCAACACGCTGGATATCAAACCTAAAGATGAGGATTTAAAGGTAATAGATATTCACAACATGGCATCAAAACGCTGGATATCAACACTAAAGATGAGAATTAAAGAGTAATGGATATTCCCAGCATACCATCAAAACACTGGATATCAACCCTAAAGATGAGGATTCAAAAGTAATAGATATTCAAAGTATGACATCAACACGCTGGATATCAGCCCTAAAGATTAGGATTCAAAAGTAACAGATATTCACAGTATGACTCAACACGCTGGATATCAGCCCTAAAGATTAGGATTCAAAAGTAATAAATATTCACTGTATGACTTCAACACGCTGGTTATCAGCCCCAAAGATTAGGATTCAAAAGTGATAGATATTCACAGTATGACATCAACATGCTGGATATCAGCCCTAAAGATTAGGATTCAAAAGTAATAGATATTCACAGTATGACATCAACACGTTGGATATCAGCCCTAAAGACTAGGATTCAAAAGTAACAGATATTCACAGTATGACTCAATACGCTGGATATCAGCCCTAAAGATTAGGATTCAAAGTAATAGATATTCACAGTATGACATCAACACGTTGGATATCAGCCCTAAAGACTAGGATTCAAAAGTAATAGATATTCACAGTATGACTTCAACACGCTGGTTATCAGCCCTAAAGATCAGGATTCAAAAGTAATAGATATTCACAGTATGACATCAACACGCTGGATATCAGCCCATAAAGATGAGGATTCAAAAGTAATCAGTATTCACTGTATCAGTGAAAGTGATTTTCAAGTTAAAGTAAAAATAACAATTGAAGAAAATTCATTAAAGCGTCCTAGTGATTTTAGCTTTAACTATACGGGTGAAAAGGCATGGATAGCACAAGGCCAGTCATGAAAATTACTTTAATTTAAATAACTATCGTGGTAGAACTCTGAGACATCTAGTTAATGCAGATGATGTATTCACTAAACAGTCTGTGCAAAAGACGTCTTAACACATAATACTTACGACATTGAAAAAATAAAATTTTGAAGGATAAAAAACTAAGATAAAGGTTTCTATGGAAAGTGCAAGTACAGATATGGATGTTAAAAGTGAAGAGTTATAAAAACCGATTTTAAAAAGTGATTTAGACACACCGGACTTTACTTCTGCTGAATGCCATTAAAGCCTTATTAAAGGATGCAAGCGAAAGTCAGATAAAACAGCAAAATGAACAAAAATATGGATAAATATATTAGAGGGTGAAATGAAGAAAATAAAGAAATGCATAGTAAATTATTGTACCTTGCAATCACAGTTATAGCAATTAAAGAAAGGCTTAAATAATGAAATATAACAAATGATAAATAAATTTAAAACTTAGTTGGTGATTTTAGTGCTTTAGTTAAACTGGAAGATACAATAACTGCAAAACAACTCATTATCACTTTTGAACTAAATAAGACTTGTATCAAATGGAAGAATCAATAGTGTTAAATAAGATATATAAATTGAACTGAAAGTGACCTTAATGGTATGGTTTCAAGTTACGGTCTTCAATTAAATGTTTTCATCCTCCAATTTCGTAAGTAAAGCTCCAACGGAAAGAAGGAGCAAAATCAAATTATAGGTTTTATATTAGAAACATATTAAAATGGCAAAATGGTTCTAGCCCCAAAACAACCAAATCTTTTCCAGGATATAATACATAGGATCTAGATGTCGCTAGGACAATGCACTAAAATATCTATTCGATCTGAAAAGGTGTAGATAGGGTTAACTTATTAGGTGTTTAATGTAATTAGATGATGTTCACACAACGAATGGAGTCCAACCACGGCCTGTGATATGGGTCAGTTCAAGGTCAGGTCAGTGGACACGCACACTAAGTTGCATTAGCTATCAGCCAATCAGAGACAAGGGTGTGCTGCGCTGTGGTAGCCCAACAGAGGATAAGCCGGGAACATTGCAGTGCCAGTTTCATCATATATGACTTGCCTACAGATTCTTGCATCACAGACTAATTACAACTCCACTCTAGATATAATGTAACTTCAGTCTTGGTATCACCATAACATGGTGTGCAGGCATAGACCCCTGAATAGTCATACCTTGGCACGGGTTCTTGCAGTATCCATTTATGATGATTCACTGTTGTGTAATTCTTAGTATGGCAATCGTTAATTTCATATACATAATTGCTTATATTGATAGTGATTTTCATGCTTAGTTTAACAGAACTGTAGGTACTTCTTGTCCATATCTATCCGTTCCTTGGGGCTCTCCGCTGCATGCTACTGCAGTTCCATTACTCGGCATGCAGCGTCGTTTGGGTATTCTGTCCCCAATCCACTCGACTTACAGACATAATAAGTTGTGGCGACTCTGCCTAAATACAGCGGCAATTCTGCCTTAACAGTTATGTCAGTCAGTCATACTGGCGAGTCCAACTCAAAACATTGGCAATTCTGCCTGGACATCAGTCATACTGGCAATTCTGCCTCATAGATGGGGCATGTTGGAAACAATTGCTAAAATGAACATATAATTTCTTATTTGTGGGAACAGTATCACCTTGTCTCAATTATTTTGCTTGGAATTCTTTAATAAATGCACAAGATGTAGCCATAGGGCCTTACTAGAAGTTTATCATATAATTACAGATTAAGTTTCAAGAAAATCAAATGGAAAATATTTGGTGCCAAAACTATAGTATTTCAATTTAATATTTTTACTTGTGGGCTTTTTTTCCTGACAGTTTACTAGAGCCATAAAGTAACTATAATTGCAAAGAAAAAAGAATTTTTGAAAATTTTCACAAATTTATCATTTATCCTTCTATTAAAAAATATCTGGTGGATAGTAGGATCATGATAGTTTAAGATTTTAAAACCAATAAAATGATTAATGGGCACAAGTGTTGTGTTGCCTAGGATCGGAAACAAATGCAAAAATTGATGGATACTGGAGTCATGCTGGCTTAGGATTGAAAACAAATGCAAAAATTGATGGATACTGGAGTCATGCTGGCCTAGGATTGGAAACAAATGCAAAAGTTGATGGATACTGGAGTCATGCTGGCCTAGGATTGGAAACAAATGCAAATATTGATTGATACTGGAGTCGTGCTAGCCTAGGATATTTGAAAACAAATGCAAATATTGATTGATACTGTAGTCATGCCAGCCTTAAATTTGAAAACAAATGCAAATATTGATTGATACTGGAGTCGTGATAGCCTAGGATATTTGAAAACAAATGCAAATATTGATTGATCCTGTAGTCATGCCAGCCTTAAATTTGAAAACAAATGCAAATATTGATTGATACTGGAGTCATGCTAGCCTAGGATATTTGAAAATAAATGCAAATATTGATTGATACTGGAGTCGTGCTAGCCTTGGATATTTGAAATCAAATGCAAACATTGATGGATGCTGAAGTTTTTCAGGCCTACAATTTGACAACAAAATCCAAATGTCGTTGGATATTGCAGTTGTGGTAGCCTAGGATTTGAAAACAAATGCATAAATTGATGGATACTGGAGTCATGGTGGCCTATTATTTCATAAAGAAAATTTGGTGGATACTAGGCTTTAGATGGTCATGAATTTTATTTTTGTGTGTGAATTGGATCTTTGTTTCAGAAAAAAATTTAAACATGAAAATTTTGGTGTTCTTGTTCCATGTGATTATACTACTGAGAACCCACATCATCATTCTGGCTTCATGTTCAGCATACTAACCACCATGGCTTCTAAGCTCAGTGTTGCAAGAATTTTGCTGCAATAACATTTTTATGACACTGACTTTGGTCACAAAATCGACACCTTATTCAAAACACCAAGTCAACATGGCTTCATTTGCTATGGATATGTGCTACCACATACTGGACAAATAATAATTCATACACGCTTTACTCCCTACCCCTTGTAAGTGACTGATTGGCTCTGACATTTGGCCTTTAAAAACTGATTACATCAAGCTATCTTCTTTATCTTCCACTATTGTTCTGTTATTGTGGTGTTGGTTTTAAACTACTGAAAAGAATTTGCATATTAGTGTCACTATAAAAAAAAAACAGTTCTCTGTAAGTGAACAGCAAATCAGTGCATCCACAAGTATTCCTGAAGGAATGCTACACTTTTTCAGTCCAGTTATCCAGTTATTAAATGTTGTTTTGCCATCACTATTTTGTACATCTTCTTTCATGGAAAACTGCAATTCCTACCACACTATAGCATTCAAATAAACTGTCCTTTAGCAAATGTTTGACAGCAGTATTCAGCCCAAAAAAATCACTTGGAGTTAAGCATGGCTCTATGGAAGATGTAGCTATGTTTGGATGCTTTGCTTCTTCAGGAAGTCTGTCACAACGGCATATTTACACGCCAGTACATAGTCATGGAGTAGATAGGAAATTCAGGTACAGGTTGTTCGATTGCTTGCTTTGCTGGAGTCAGTTATCTCTAATGTTACAGACCTAAGCCAAGCATGAGTAGTATAAAGGGCACAGTATATGCCCACCCTGTGGCTAACAGACTCTATAAATAGCATATTATATGCCCACCCTGTGGCTAATAGACAATAAATGGCACATTACATCCCCATCCTGTGGCTAAAACACTATAAATGGCACATTAAATGCACACCCTGTGGCTAACAGACTCTATAAATGGTACAATACATGCCCACCCTGTGGCTAACAGACTCTATAAATAGCATATTATATGCCCACCCTGTGGCTAATAGACAATAAATGGCACATTACATGACCACCCTGTGGCTAATAGACAATAAATGGCACATTACATGCCCACCCTGTGGCTAATAGACAATAAATGGCACATTACATGCCCATCCTGTGGCTAAAACACTATAAATGGCACATTAAATGCACACCCTATGGCTAACAGACTCTATAAATGGTACAATACATGCCCACCCAATGGCTAATAGACAATAAATGGCACATTATATGCCCACCCTGTGGCTAACAGACTCTATAAATGGTACAATACATGCCCACCCAATGGCTAATAGACAATAAATGGCACAGTATATGCCCACCCTGTGGCTAACAGACTCTATAAATAGCACATTACATGCTCACCCGGTTGCTAATAGACAATAAATGGCACATTGTATGCCCACCCTGTGGCTAAAACACTATAAAAGGCACATTAAATGCACACCCTGTGGCTAACTGACTCTATAAATGGTACAATACATGCCCACCCAATGGCTAATAGACAATAAATGGCACATTATATGCCCACCCTGTGGCTAACAGACTCTATAAATGGTTCAATACATGCCCACCCAATGGCTAATAGACAATAAATGGCACAGTATATGCTCACCCTGTGGCTAACAGACTCTATAAATAGCACATTACATGCTCACCCAGTGGCTAATAGACAATAAATGGCACATTGTATGCCCACCCTGTGGCTAAAACACTATAAATGGCACATTAAATGCACACCCTGTGGCTAACAGACTCTATAAATTGTACATTACATGCTCACCCAAGGGCTAATAGACAATAAATGGCACAATATATGCCCACCCTGTGGCTAATAAGCTCTAAATGACACATTACATGCCCACCATGTGGCTAAGTCTCTATAAATAGCACATTATATACCCACCTTGTGGCTAATAAACTCTAAGTGGCACATTATATGCCCACCCTGTAGCCAATAGGTTCTATAAAAGGCACATTATACGCCCACCCTGTGGCTAAAACAATATAAATGGCACATTAAATGCCCACCCTGTGGCTAATAAGCTCTAAATGGCACATTACATACCCACCATGTGGCTAAGTCTCTATAAAAGGCACATTATATACCCACCTTGTGGTAATAAACTCTAAGTGGCACATTATATGCCCACCTTGTGGCTAATAAACTCTAAGTGGCACATTATACGCCCACCTTGTGGTTAATATACTATAAATGGCACATTATATGCCCACCTTGTGGCTAATAGACTATAAATGGCATATTATATGGCCACCCTGTGGCTAATAGACTCTATAAATGGCATATTATATGGCCACCCTGTGGCTAATAGACTCTATAAATGGCATATTATATGGCCACCCTGTGGCTAATAGACTCAATGCAGATAAATTAAATCTTTGTGCAGAATCCAGTTTTAATCTGTGTCGAATGTAACCTTGACCATTGAGTTTTAGGCCTTCAAAATCAAGTCTTCTTCCTAACCCCAAGTTCATGCCAGCCACAAAGTTTTTTAACTGTAGAAAATGGAGGAGTCAAGTTAATTTCTGGCAATCATTTTCCTCCTTTCAGAGTGACCTGTACCAGATGACACCAGAATCGATTCGGTTCTTCCATATTCCAAGTGCAAACCATGCATGTAGTACTGCTTTATGGCATCTCAGAGTGTGATGTGATGTGTGTGATTTGGATTTTTAATGCAGCTTTAAAAAAAAATCAGTCATATCGCTACAATGTCTGCAGTGTGACAGGTTATAGTGATGTCTAGCACTGGGGCATCATGCCTCAGACATGTAGCATGATGTCCCACCCAGTCACATTATCCTGACAACAGGCCGACCAGTCCTAACACTAACATCTTAATGCTAAGCGCCAAGCAAGGGAGCTGTTATTACTATTTTTGTAAGTCTTTGCTATGACTCGGCCGTGGATTGAACCCACAACCTCTTGCATCCGAGCCAGACGCTCTAACCACCAGGCCACCAGAGCATCTCAGAATAAAAATGGCTATCTAGTGGCAACAAAAGATTATTGTCCAAAAATGTAAAAACAAACTGAACAAAAATAAGGCAGATAAATCCATCCAGATAATGAGCTATTTAGCACAAGGTAAATTATAAAATGTAAAGCTGCAAAAACTCTTTAAAATGAAGAAAAAAAACATAAATTTAGCACATTTAAAATTCTAATACATCCTTCGTAATCGTGACAGAAAACTAATTAGTGTACAGAAAGTTTTTCATCTCTGACACTGACTTTGATTATATGACTCTATATCAATAGAATTCTTTCTTACTATCCAAGTGCAATCCATACGCAAAGATTGGTAATTGTAGATCATTAGTGACCTTGACTTCTGAGCTTTCAAGCCTGAAATTGAGAAAGTTTTTCCTTACTCCAAGTGCAAGCCACATTCAAAATCTTGTCACTGAAAATAAAATCTGCTATGTATACCTTTATTACATGTGTTAATTTTCATCACAATATATTGTAATGGTCATTGTTAAACATTACAGTTTCAAGATAGTGGGATGTACTTTTAACTGGAGTAAAGCTGTTGATGAAGCCTTCAGACCTTTGAAGGTGTAAAGAAATCTTGTTGAAGAATTTGATGGGATTCAAGTTCAGGTCATGGGTTTCTCCCCTGGAAAACCAGGTGACCTAATTTCTGATGGGTTAGCTGCTAAAGTACCTGACCATGTTGGCAAGTTAGAAATTTCTGGAAATGAATATTCGACCCTCATTCTGTTCTGAAATTGTTTCTTAGTTTTTTTATATGACGAATGTTTTAAATGAGAATTGGTTATTCTTATCTTCAACATCAATCTATGAAGAATCAGCTTTAGTTGTGTTCAGTTGTGAGGATTTTTTTCAATTATTCATTGGAATTAACCAGTGCTCAGACTTTAAGGGCTATTTAGAATTTCAATCAGCATACTGTTAAGTATTTTAAATTTCTCACTATGTATTTTATGGAAAAAATGTTAAATTTTCCAAAACTTGCTGGTTTTCACTCTTTTCTGTTATATAGTTTAGGATCATATAGTCATAAAAGAACCAAACTGGACATGATGATGTACAGATGGATATCATAGCCCACATATAAAATGTGTCCACCCAATGACTGTCACGTTATCATGGATATATGGATATCATAGCCGGCATATAAAATGTGTAAACCCAGTCATTGGCAGACCATGGACGGACACATAAATATATAATGCGTTAACGTCATATACTGATGGATATCATTGCTGGCATATAACAATTGTAAACAGTGACTGACACATCTTATTCAGATGGATATCATAGGCAACATATAAAAACCACCCCCAAGATTGATAGATTATCTTGGACAGATGAATATCATTGAGGTGTATAAAAGGTGTTGCCCAGGGATTAACAGGTCATCATGGACAGGTGGATATTACAGCTGGCATATAAAATATCAATCCATTGATGGACATGACATCTTTGTTCAAACGTTTATGATGCTTTTAAGTTTAAACTGTTGTCCCATCTTTTATTTACCATAAATTTTATATGGGATTTCATCCTCAGTTGTTTTCTTGCACTATTTGGCAGAACATTTTATGAAAAATGTGAAGCAAATGAATATCATCTATAATAACAGTAGTGTTGGTCCAATCTGGCAAAGACATAACGACTATTTTGTTTCTCTCTGACCACAATGTATATTGTAGTGTAATAGGACTGAAAGTAAAAAGAAAGTAGTGTAATAGGATTGAAAAGCTGGCATAATGTATATTGTGGGTAAGACTTTATGCCAGCTTTTCAATCCTATTACACTACTTTCTTTTTACTTTCAGTCCTATTACACTACTTTCTTTTTACTTTCAGTCCTATTACACTACTTTCTTTTTACTTTCAGTCCTATTACACTTTCTAATTTCAGTCCTATTACACTACTTTCTTTTTACTTTCACTCCTATTACACTTTCTTTTAATTTCAGTCCTATTACACTACTTTCTTTTTACTTTCCATCCTATTACACAGTACTTTCTTTTTACTTTCAGTCCTATTACACTACTTTCTTTTTAATTTCAGTCCTATTACACTTGATTTTTTATTTCAGTCCTATTACACTTGATTTTTTATTTCAGTCCTATTACACTTGATTTTTGAATTCAGTCCTATTACACTTGATTTTTTATTTCAGTCCTATTACACTTGATTTTTGATTTCAGTCCTATTACACTTGATTTTTGAATTCAGTCCTATTACACTTATTTTTTATTTCAGTCCTATTACACCTGATTTTTGATTTCAGTCATATTACACTCGATTTTTCAGTCCACATAGCATGAGGAGTCATATGCTGCTGACATTGATTTTTAATTTCAGTCCTATTACACTTGATTTTTGATTTCAGTCCTATTACACTACTTGATTTTTAATTTCAGTCCTATTACACTATTGATTTTTCAGTCCACGTAGCATGAGGAGTCCTATGCTGCTGACACTGATTTTTCAGTCCATGTAGCATGAAGAGTCCTATGCTGCTGACATTGATTTTTCAGTCCACGTAGCATGAGGAGTCCTATGCTGCTGACATTGATTGTTCAGTCCACGTAGAATGAGGAGTCCTATGCTGCTGACATTGATTTTTCAGTCCATGTAGCATGAGGAGTCCTATGCTGCTGACACTGATTTTTCAGTCCACGTAGCATGAAGAGTCCTATGCTGCTGACACTGATTTTTCAGTCCACGTAGCATGAGGAGTCCTATGCTGCTGACATTGATTTTTTAGCCCTCGTAGCATGAGGAGTCCTATGCTGCTGACATTGATTGTTCAGTCCACGTAGAATGAGGAGTCCTATGCTGCTGACATTGATTTTTCAGTCCATGTAGCATGAGGAGTCATATGCTGCTGACACTGATTTTTCAGTCCATGTAGCATGAAGAGTCCTATGCTGCTGACATTGATTTTTCAGTCCACGTAGCATGAGGAGTCCTATGCTGCTGACATTGATTGTTCAGTCCACGTAGAATGAGGAGTCCTATGCTGCTGACATTGATTTTTCAGTCCATGTAGCATGAGGAGTCCTATGCTGCTGACACTGATTTTTCAGTCCACGTAGCATGAAGAGTCCTATGCTGCTGACACTGATTTTTCAGTCCACGTAGCATGAGGAGTCCTATGCTGCTGACATTGATTTTTTAGCCCTCGTAGCATGAGGAGTCCTATGCTGCTGACATTGATTGTTCAGTCCACGTAGAATGAGGAGTCCTATGCTGCTGACATTGATTTTTCAGTCCATGTAGCATGAGGAGTCATATGCTGCTGACACTGATTTTTCAGTCCACATAGCATGAAGAGTCCTATGCTGCTGACACTGATTTTTCAGTCCACGTAGCATGAGGAGTCCTATGCTGCTGACATTGATTTTTCAGTCCACGTAGCATGAGGAGTCCTATGCTGCTGACACTGATTTTTCAGTCCACGTAGCATGAAGTCCTATGCTGCTGACATTGATTTTTCAGTCCATGTAGCATGAGGAGTCCTATGCTGCTGACATTGATTTTTCAGTCCACGTAGCATAAGGAGTCCTATGCTGCTGAGCCCTATGCTGCTGACATTGATTTTTCATTCCACATAGCATGAGTCCTATGCTGCTGATTTTTCACATTACAAAAACAAGCATGACGAGCTTCCAAAAAATTATTATGCAAAAAAGATTAAACGAAATTGTTCATTAGGTCAAATCTGATCACCTAATGCAAATATGAGATAAATTTAGTTTGCTCTTAAAAATTTCTAGTCTCATCATCAGTGTATTTCCCCACCCCCAGGAGAGGTGGTTATAAGAATGACAGTTTACCCAAGTATATTACCCAAACACTGAGTTTAGAACCATTATTGTGGCTTTATTCAAATTTTTCAATTTACAATGGAGATCTCTGCCAGTTTAAAGTATCACCACTATCTTGTTGAAGCAACATAAAAGATATTTGCACGTAAGTTCACCTAACAGGTCTTCAAGTAAACAATGTCTTTCTCGAGAAAACAAACACCTTTCTTACATGATCGATACACTCGTGCAACAAGACACTACTGCAATTTAAAATTTTTAATACATGATGTTTTGCAGCAGAAATTTCATGGGGAGCGAGGGGGATAGCCATTGAAACAAGGCGACTCCTATAAAAATGTTTCAGCAGGTTTAATTGTATAATAAATTTTTGAAATACCTTAAGGTAATTTCTATGAAGGACATCAAACCGTAATTGATCACATTGATAATGACGTTGTAAAACACTAAACTTTAACATCACTGTCCAAAAGTTGTAAAACTTAACACTAAACTTTAATGTCCAAAACGTTAGTTTGGTTTGTTGTTTTATGGCACAGCAACTATTATTTTGTGCTGGCTCAATTAGATTACCATGCCTTGCTCATGGACACACACCAGTGACTGACCTCGGCTGATCTCATTACAATATTCAAACCCGACTCTTTGGGTTTTAGTGTGGCATGAAGACTACTAAGCCACTGCAGCTCCTGACAAAAAGCGAAACCCATGTATCACCATGTATTACCCATGTATCACCATTCTTGTGGATGGAAGACAAGGACTTGAGACGCAGTGTCAACTTTGGGGTGGGTGAGGTAGGGTGGGGTGGGTGCAATAAAAAGGAAACAACATGGTGTCTGAATATAATTCATTTTGCATTTATCAACCTTTTAGATGACTTGAAAACTTAAACCAGATAAGTCAAGAAAATTACCCCCCAATTTTTGTTTACAAATACATACGTTAGATTTACATGTAAATATCACTGAAACATTTTTAGGCTAAGGATACATATGCCTTGAGTAAAGATCAATTTCAACATGAATTATTCAGTGCACTCCAGCATTATCCAATTTCTGTAGCACTGTAACAGAATCTATATTCATAACAATAACATGTTGCCCAATGTGTGATTGATGTAGCTTGCTTCTGTACAAGTGCTACTATTGTGAAACAGTGAGAAAAGTAATAGTACTTAAAACTGAGAGATGCTATTAAAGCTCTGAACTTGGAAAAAAGCAATGTCTGTGCTATGATTATTTTAGGCTCCTGTTAAAGTTTTACAGGAAACTGACCAAAAAACTGAATGACACCACATGACAATTGCAGGGCCATTTGGAAGTAAAACAATTTTTTATATTAACAACAAAATGGTTGAAATCTAAAACAGACAAAATATACCAGAACTGTTAATCATTTTATCTTATAAAATTTCCAGGCTTTTTAATTTACCACCTTTTTCTGGCCATAACACAGAATAAAGACTAAATATATTAAGTGTTCACAACTTGTTTCCTATCAAAACCCTGGGTTGTACAATGGACATTTTCAAAAAAAGAACACTAAAAGGTTAGACTTGCATAAATGAAAATCATTAAAAATGACAACAAAAATCATACTTAGTTCTTTTCCCCAATAACATTCAAAAGAAAATCATCTTAAAATTATTTTGTACGCAACTGGATAAATATGATTATAATTTCTAAAATTTACAATAGAACATTGTCAAGAAAATCACAAAGTAATGATTCAATCCAATTTTGAAATTCCAATAACACCACATGCCAAACGTGCACCAGCATTGCCAGTTGTCTTGCTCAACTCATGTCCACCCCTGCCAAGGTCATCTTCATCTGCATGAACCTGTGACAATGAGAAAAATAATAATAAGGTGCAAGATGGGGCTGTGTAACAAAGTGAATGTTGCAAAATACCGCTGTGTATCACCTCAAATGTTGCAAAATGTGGTTCTGAATCACCTCAAATGTTGCAGAATGTGGCTGCTCATCACCAAGAATGCTGCTAAATGACCACAGTTCATTAATCTCTTACAAATTCATCATTAATCATTAGAAAACTAAGCATATGAGAGGGATCAATAAAATGTTTGATACAGTATAAAAGAAAATTCTCAAAACTTCAACTTTTTGTTCTATCAGGCGAAGGTTGCAATATGATGTCTGTATGACCATAACAATATTGGTATTCCATGTATATATCCCCTTATTCCTGCAGTTCAAGTACTACCATAAAAATATTGGTATTCCAGGTACATCTCCGTTTTACTGCAGTTCCAGTACTACCATAAAAATATTGGTATTCCAGGTACATCTCCCTGTATCACTGCAGCTCAAGTACTACCATAAAAATATTGGTATTCCACATACATCTCCGTTTTACTGCAGTTCCAGTACTACCATAAAAATATTGGTATTCCTGGTACATCTCCCTGTATTACTGCAGTTCAAGTACTACCATAAAAGTATTGGTATTCCAGGTACATCTCCCTGTATTACTGCAGTTCAAGTACAGTGGAACCCCGCTATAACGCGATGATCGGGGTCCATAAAATCGAATCGCGTTAAAAGCGGGGTCGCGTTAATGCGGGGTTTCACAATATTTAACTTTTTTTCCGAGAACATATACGTGTATACATGTACAATGATCAAAAGTCGGCTTATCATCAGATGAATATTAACTGGAATGCATTAATTAAGATATATTCAAAATAATCGATGGCTAATATATGGCTAATATATTTATAGGTTATTACACCGCTCCCTCGATAACTTGCACCCGGATAACTCGCGATCCCGCTTATAACGCAGTGTCCGTCTTGGCTCCCGTTTTTTTCCAGATAAAATGTATTTAAAATATCTTTAAAATATGCTGAACATGAAAAAATTACGATAAGAATTGATAAATTAAACCTTGATACATTAATGGTTTTAACATCGAAAATGGTGATTAATGCCCGTAAAAATATAATCCATATTTTGAAATTTGCAAGTTCTAAAGAAGAATTAATTTCAGAGATCTCGAAAACGCTTAATTACGCGTATTTGGACGCCAATTTTTGATCTGGGACGCAGAAAATCACTGAGGTGGGAGTCCTCCGTACGCATGTAATAGGTGCGCGGGAAAATTCAAAGATTTGCCGGTCCTGTTTCAGCCACCTGCTTTGTGGGAAAATGTGTTGATCAGTTAACTGTGCTGATATTTACAATGACAGAATTCAATGACTGAAAGACTCTTTGATGTACTGTTACCATTTTATAAGAGTACACTAAAAAAAAAAAGAACATGATGCAACAGCTAGGCGGCTAGTTCAAAGACTTTGACTAGCGGCCGAGTGAGAAAATGTACTGATATTTAGTGATTGACTTCAGAGGCAGAAAGACCCAGTTTTAAAATCCTAGCGAGACCTCTGTTTAAAGATATCATATATTATGTAAGTTTTTATGATAAAAAGTTGTCATTATACTGTATATAAACAGTCTGGTGAAATAGCGATCAATGAAAACTTCTGGTAAATGCTAACAGGTGGCAACAGAGAATGAAATAAACACCAATTAAACGTCTTCCTATGTGAAAGTCACGTTCTAATCTTTAATTCCGTTTCAGTGTAAACATTATAATCACAACATATTCTGTTCATTGAAAACATGAAAAGAGTCAATCGACCGTCACATCGAAACCCGTGAGTACTTCTGTGAGAACCTAATTACATGTACATGCCGGCTTTGTTTTGATCAACAACTTGGGCAAGTGTTTGTTGCACAAAAAAAAAAAAATCGATTACAAGAGACCTCGGGTGCTGGATTAAGGGTCTTGGAGCTGCCTTTGACATAAAGCAAAACAGTAAGAGAGACAACGATGATGATAGTGACTTCGAATGTTTCAGTGAAACTGATGTCATTAATGCCGAGGCTGTTTGGGAGAAATTCGTACAGACTCATGGTCCTGAGATGGGCATTTCTCTTGATGATATGGAGGAGTGGATTTGTGCTGACAATGATTGCCCCACAGCCGAATACATGTCAGATGAAACTATAATTATTTCTATAGCGAACAAATTTGGAGCAGAAGACGATTCTAACTGGAGTAAAACAAGTGTTGAAAGTGATGCAGACGCAGATGTTGCACCCCCCACCCCTCTGCACAGGAAGCAATCCAATATTTTGATATTGCCATAAGGTGGCTGGAGACCCAAAATGTTGACTACGTAAAGCTCATGCAGTTGAGAGATCTGAGGGATTTTGCTCGGCGGCAGAGAAAACAAGGAGTAACACACACAAAAAAAAAATAACTGATTTTTTCAAAAAGTGAATTGATATTTGTCAAGCGTGGCACAAACGGCAAGTATTAACTTGTTCTAATTTACGTTGTTTTAAAATTGTAGACCAATTAAATACGTCTGTACTGATTAACCCTTGTTTTTTTTTTTGTTTTTTTCCATTTTACTTCTATCACATTCAGAAATATTTATCTATCTATCGTTCGATCGACAGTTTCTCGAAAAGAGTCGATCTTTTGTATATAAAAAAAAAAAAGTCTAATTTGGATCAAACAATAAAACTACAATGTATCCAATTCAACATAAAAATTAGTGACGTGGTACACAATGTGTGAAGTGATACACATGTTAAGCGAACGGAAACCACGTGGAATAATGTTTTCGATGATCGCCTCAATATACTGTAATTTATCCTGAAATTAATGTTGTCCTATGACATAATAAAGTACACCGTTATGAAGAGATATTTATTAACATTTAATCTCAGAACGATTATAAAGTGAGTATTCAACAGTATAATCTGCCTAACCCCCTCCCCCCCTTATTTCTCCGTTATGTCGTCAATCACTTTATTGGTTTTGGGCTTATTTCATAGGTCCCGCGATAACTCGCGCCTCACTTATAGTGCGGTCCATGTTTCTGGACCCCGATGTGCGCGAGTTATCGAGGGAGTGGTGTACTGTGCATTAAAAACATTTACTAATTTTTATTTGTTTGAACGATAATACAGATTGACAGATTGACCGATAATACCAGACTATCGCTATATCATGAAAAGTGTATCAACACCGTATGCTACCGTGCCGTCGTGGCATGCAGTTCATCCATAATGGATGTAATTTAATTGAAAATCGTACAGATTTAAAATATTCAATAATTTTGTAATCGTCTGAATTCGTCGTGTAAAATATAGGATGAACAAAATATTGAAACCATTTACTTGCCGTCTGATATCGTACGGTCATTGCATGCAGCTATTCCCGGGTCTACATACGGTGTCTGTACAAATTTCATACCGCTAAAATTTTATCATATGCGACAACTGCAAGAATAATTAACAATCAACGCATGATTTCAGCGTGCAAATAACTTTTATTTCAGATTTTGTGAACATCAAAAGAAACATGTGAAAACTGCTAAATTAATCGTTGCGCAAAGTGCAAAGTCAGTGTGGTTCCAAATTTAAATTTCATCATTTCTTGAAAAATATATCCAGTGACGTTTGCTTCTTTGCCGCGAACTTACTCGCCTTAAATTTGAAATCATCTCCATTGATACGGCGATCAAATTTCTCTGCTTGGGCTTTCAGAATTGGGCCAGAAATTGGAACACCTTCTGAGCGAGCTTGTACAAACCATTGGTACAAAGCTGAATCTAGGACATTGTCATTAGCTAACTTAACCCTTTTACGCTGTAAACCAGTTTCCTCTTCAAGAATGTTGGGTAGACTACGGAGCTTTCCTTCATCTGTTTTCCACCCTCGCAAAGTGGACTCGCTGATTCCTAGATCTCTGGCAAGCTGAGTTTGTTGTTTGCCCTTCTTTAGTTGATCTAGGGCATACAGTTTCTCTTTAGCAGAAAACGACTTGCGTTTTTGAACTTGCTTTTCCATAACAGTAAAATATTTTTTTATATAAGCAAACAACGTACACAGATAAAGCTCGATAACTAAGTAATGAAGGCCTGCAATGGTTACGAATCACTTTTTATATAAAACAAAATTAAGCTGAACGGATGTACAATTTCATACCCTTTTAATTCACAGATAATAAAGTGGATATTATTTACTTTCAACTGTTTGTTGTTTGATCACACCGCCAAGCACAGCATACATGTTGGCGGCTTTCGTCCTTTGATGTTTATTAAATTGTGCGACTCTTGTATCAACCACAGCTTTGTCTGCTGCTTGGCTGTGATTGCAGTTAAATAAGAAGCCCATGTCGGCTATTGTTTGAGCAACGACTGTATACAGATTTCATGGAAGACAATCACAAAGACGATTTACTGGCTTTACTCATGGATCCGTAATAAGTAACACTTCCGATAATGTTTACTTTGGCTTAACAATTCAAAAACCTAATTAAACCAGTTTTCTCTTCTAGAGTAGAATACGGAGCTTCACCACAACCTGTTCAAATTGATAAATTTCAGAAGCCAAGCGTTGTACACACTATTTCTCGTACGTTATATATATCGTATTATTTTAGAATTCATACACGATCACTTCTCCAAAATCACTTAAAGAACCTGGATAAATTGTTAAGTTCCGATCGTTTATTATTAAAAGTCATACACGAATTCTTCCACCAAATTATAATAAACGTTTTACACACTATTTCTCGTACGTTAAACAAATATTTTCACGGTCCGATAAAAATACACGTAAATGAATTTCAAATTTCAGGAACCATGCCACGATCATATTATTTTAAAAGTCACAACTAATCTCATGCCCAAAATGAAGTTAATTTCTTGTTTTGTTTTTTTTTACTTTTCTCCAAATTTTTTTTCTCCATGTGTGAATGAATATACGAAATTTCGGGAGCCATGCTACGACCGCGTTATATCCGAATTCGCGTTATGGCGGGGCGCATTATAGCGGGGTTCCACTGTACTACCATCAAAATATTGTTATTCAAGGTACATCTTCCTGTATTACTGCAGTTCAAGTACAAGGCAACTTGATACCTACCTGATTCGATTAAGAATTTTCACTATCCAGAGAGTTCCCTATTCAAATATTTTCACTACCTAGACAGAGTTATCTTGAATACCTTGGGCAAGATTAACAGAACTGATCATATGTTTTGATGTGGGATAGGGAAATCTCAACTAGGGTGTAATTTATGAGCAGAAATGCTTATCTCAGTCTTAATTACTGTGAAAAATACAGAGTTTTGAAAAGTGACAAAAGCTGTTAATCTCATGTATCAAATATTCAATGAAGAGTTACATCCATTTGCACATAAAAAAATAATCCCCTCACCCCCACTGGAATAAAGGTTTTTCTGCATTGGCGTACTACCTGTAAAAATCTATCCATACTGATAAGGAATCTGAGAGAACCAAGGGCTAGACATGGCTACAAGAAAACTGTTATCAGGTATAACTTTGCAATATATTCCACTGGACAGATGATCTCACATACACCATTACAGTACATGTCACTAATGTTCAGTGCACTACACTCTTGGTGTAAGTAATACCCTTTGAAATGCAATTTGGTAGCACTGAATAGTGAAAAATATTATTGTCTTTGGTATGCTACACATGAATATCCAACTCTCCAAGATGAAGTTTTGTCAGGAACTCAGGTAAGCCTCATCCCTGGGCTCAAGATTTTGTCTCCTGGGGTTGAGCTATCCTGTACTGCTCACACACATGGGAAATAGTAATTTCATACACAGTCCTATCAAACCAAAAGAGTTTTCAAGACAACTTCACACGTTCTACCTGCATCACAGATTTGAAAATACAAGTACAATAAAAGCTAGTTATGTACACACAAAAGATGCAACCAATTTCTCTTTTGAAGGTATCTGTATTAATATTTGTGTTTCATACAATTACAGTTTTGACTTAATTGTATTTTCTTTTTTCAAACATAAGATTTTAAAACTCAAAGTGGTATTTCCTACGTTTTCTGCCAGCACACGTGACCCAAAAAGCCAATGGCTACAATCTGTTTGCTGCAAACTGAGTATCTGTTGAATGCCATTTACAGTTCTACATCTTCCTGTGAATGTTTAATCTTGATCCCTTTTAGCTTGTAAAGACTGAACTGTTTTTATTTTCTCACATGACAAACCTTTGATTGAGCCACAAGTCTGATACTTGCTTAGTGCCAAGTAAACAGGAGTTTATTTTAGCTCCCTGTGATCTTCACACACAAGTGACATTTGTTCAGTTGCATCCATTAATTGATTTCACAGACTGTATGATCAAAGTGTTATTTACTGATCCCAAGCTCAGTCTCTAAATAAGCACCTATGTGACAGTGAAGCAGAGGAAACAGAGTCAGCTGATATTTACAATGACCACAATAATTTATAGTAATGAGATGATGATAACGTAGGATTTAAACATTTTATCAAAGATGAATTGTTGCACTTTGTATCAGATGACAATTGATAGTGACATTTATAGGATACTCCGAATTAAAAAAACCCCATGTACTTAACTTTCATTGTTCATTTGTAAAATGTGTGGAATTAACACATTACGTATGGAGGGGGATTATGGCCCTAATTCTATGTATGCATTTTCTAATCTTCCTTGATGCATTATTGTAAATGGCTGCTTGTAAGTGCTACTTTCATAATTCTATCAATGTATATTGTATTCTTCATTGATGCAGATTGTACATGGCAGTTTGCAAGTGCTACCTTCCTTCTGCATTATGGTCAATGGCTGCTTGCAAGTGCTACATTCACAATTCTAGTCATGAATTTTCTATTCTTCATTGATGCAAGCTGTAAATGGCTGCTTGAAAGTGCCTAGATCTATTTTCCTTCTGCGTCCTTGTATCTTGCAATTTGCCAACTACTGAATTGATTCTGTAGTTTGTTGTATGGCAAATGCTATGTCAGTTATTACAAGTTTTAACATTCCATTTATAAACTTGCTATATCAAACGTTACACAAATTGCACCTTCCAAAATCAGGACTATAATGTAGCATCAAGCACGTTGCAAGTTAGAATCAAGGAAGTTAGCATAAAATAATGCCTCTTTATGACAACAGATGGCGCTGTGACACATCAATTTCTTACAATACGACAACTCCCCTGACCCTAGCAACAAGAGGTTATACCACTTTACAGCATGTTTGGGGGGCTCTTATTTAAATTATCATTCAAATAAAATCACAGCAGCTGATGTCTCAAGAGTATTAACATTTGGAAGAGAGGTGGCCTGCAAGTAGCACAAAACAAATTAAATCTATCAAATTGTATACAATTAGATGTATTTACACAACACTATATTTCCGGTAACCGTTCCCACCCCATTTTATTTGAACATTTTGTCTGTTTAATTTACCGCTGTCGCATGGTAGGAGAATAGGGTAGCTGCTTACAAGCAAGATTTAAGGCCCTAATTTGTTTGTATATTCTCATTCACAATGTTATCAGTTTAGAGCATATTTATTATTTTAGAGTGCAGTGAAATTCTGCTTTTTGTAGCAGTAAAGACCTTATAAGGTTTGAGCAAAGTGCAGATAATTGCACCTCGATGCCATACTTTCATTTCTTTATTCACGAGAGAGAGAGAGAGAGAGAGAGTACATTACAGAGATGAGGATTCTGTTTATTCTCTCAACCCTATGTAATTAAATTTTACTGTTAATCTGCAGTTTACAGTGGCAGTTAAAACAAGAAGTAAGGTAAATAGTCAAACTATACAGAATTCTTATATATGTATGGCATGGATTATTATGCAATAGCCAGCAAGTAATGTGACAAATATGGCATATCTCCAATTTCATTTTAAATCTCCAATTCCAATGCAACAGCAAGAGGCAAATGACCTGAAACAAGGACATCACATACAAAGATATATGCTACATAAATATGAACTATTTCATTATATAAGAAAAGAAATTCTAAGAGTATGAAATATATTTTTTATATGTAAACACAATGAACACTTCCATACAATTATGAGATGCTTTATTTTGACAGATATCAAACTGGAAACTACATTTTTTTATTATGTAAAACTGTATTCATCCATATATGAAGCGATATTTATAGTACAGATAAGATCACTGATTGTATGGTACCTCATTGATAAATCATCAGACTCTTTTGGTAGCAATTACAAAAATAATGATTGTATCAGTTGTAAGATATCTGAACAGAAAGTACTTTATAAGCATGCAAGTCATTTTAATGTGAGTTATAGGCTCTCAAGTACTATTCCTCAGAGAAGACACAAGACTGGGTTTTAGAAATTAAAGCCACACAAGTACCAGTTTGTTACTTTGTGAAAAACAGGGTCATTATGAAAAAATGGAGACACCTGATGTACCTGCTGGTGATGAATGGTCAGTGAGCAATCAAATTGTTTTTCCTAAGTCATAAAGACAGGAAATGCATAGTCTAGCCCTTAAAACTCCTTAAACTGGTCAGCTGGTCATTTTGGTGTCTATAAGACTTATCACAAGATCCTGAATCATTTTCATTTGCCGAAAATTAAAAGTGATGTTTATAAGTACCATAGATCTTGTCACACTTGTCAAATGGTAGGAAATCCCAATCACAAGATATCTAAAGCACATCTGCAACCTATTCCTGCATTTGACAAGCCATTTAACAGAAATGTCAACCTAATACCAAGTCAAGCGACCAATATTTGTTGATCATAATGTGTGCATCCTGAAGATTTCCATAGTCTATTCCTTTGAAGAATATTAAAGCAAAAACTGTTCTAAAAGTTTAGGCAATTTTTTTAACACTTGGGGCTAGCTCAAGACTGTCTGAAAACACTCTGACCTACCCAGGGTACATATATACCATTATACTGAATCAAGCCTTAAAAAGGACAGTGATCAGTAAAATCCTGCATTGTATAATTATCAAGTAAGATCAGGAGAGTTTCCCCCCCCCCATATTGGTATTTGTCACCAAACAAAAGACCACATGACTACCCTAAAACAACGAAAGATTGTCCCAAAACACCCTCAACTACCAGGATACATGTAAGCAATTAAATAGAATAAAACTAAATAAAAAGACAGTGATCTGTAAAATTCTACCCTGTATAATTATCGAGTAAGATCAATAGTTTATTCTTTTGTTGATACTTGCTGAAAACTGTTCCAAAACACACTCATAAACCCAGGACACATGTATACAATTACAATGACTTAATGAAATATGCAGTTTTGGTGCATTCTCTCTCTCTTTCTTTGATCATAGATAATTCACTAAACTACTTTCATACTGCAAAGAGCAGCACAATTAACAAGTCAGAATCATTCGTCACTACATTCATATTTCAAAAATTCTTTAAAGCTTTTTTAAATCTTTAATGTGACAAAGAACAGCTGAATAATTAGAACCCAACGGTGCTATATTTATAATTTTAAAATTCTTGAACCAAATTATTAATTTTAATTGGTTTGATATTGGTAAAAATTACAATAAATAAAAGTAAAATCTCTTGTAACATCTTTTGTCTCTGATTATTTCCACTTTTAGAGACAAAAGTTTTAAAGGATGCAAACCAGTTTTAAAGCTGTTTTTTTGGTTGTTTTTTTTATATATAAATACATTCAAAGGTTGAGGTTCTGTACATTAACAATGCAAATTAAGTATTGGAAAACAAATGTACACTAAATCTAATCTTTCTAATCGCAAGTAAACATTTTTATCATGATACAATCATGATTTTCCACAGTTTGATTATTTCGGTTCTTGCAGCAAAATATATTCCAAAATGATCATGTCAAGAATAAGAACACCTTTAAGGAATGCTTAGTTTTTTTTACGTCATTTTACCTATAAACCTTTTTTTTTAATGTGCTATTGATATTGCTCTGAAATATAAAAAAAAAATCGCAGGAGCTTATGTACAAGAATATCACAGTAAAAGATAGATGTCTTTGAGGAGCGTCAAAATGGGTGACTTACAACCAGGGTTCGTCTGACGAAAGCTTGTCAAGAAGAGTATGAGGGAATATATCATTGTCATTTCTGATCCTTACTAAAATAACTAATGTTTCCAAAGTAATGAGAGATATCACTAACAAGTAGATTTCTTAAATAGTGAAGGTAAATACTTAAGTGCTTCAAAACTGGGACTGAAAAAGATAGACCACCCTTCTGTACTGTATGCATTTTTGTTTTTGTAAGGTGCTATAAACCACTTGGATCTTCGAGAATTCATATGGTTTTAGAGACAATTAAAACTTTGTTGCTAATGTACACCTTAAAAAAAGGACTGAAAGAGTTATCATCACAAAATGAATGTCATAAAGCACAGTGGGGAGCATTCATTATTTCTGGTAAATGAAAAACTTTAGAAATTCAGAGCACCGTCTGTTGTCATAATGCCATGCTAATCTCTAGTATGCCATTATGACTGACAACAGATGGCGACAAGAGTTGGACAACAAAGACGATCCTGATAAAACTTAGTATATACATTGTTGCAAGGCCAAATCTGTACGATAACAGCAGTTCGAATGACGTAATTGTAAAGTTTATAAACAGAATATACAAAACCTATAATAACTAACATAGCGTTTGTCATACGACAAACTACAGAATCAATTCAGTAGTTGGATAATCGCAAGATACAATGATGCAAAAGGAAAGTAGATCGAAAAACTTGCAAGCAACCATTTACAGCTTGGATCAATGAAAAGTAGAAAATTCATGACAAGAATTATGAATGTAGCACTTGCAAGCAGTCATTTACAATAATGCAGAAAAAAATTAGCACTTGCAAACTGCCACGTAACATTTGCATCAATGAAAATACAACATACATTGATAGAATTATGAAATTAGCCCTTACAAGCAGCTATTTACAATAATGCATCAAGGAAGATTAGGAAATACACGCATATAATTATGGCAGTAATTCCCCTCCATATTTGATAGCGTAGCCGTCATGCTATATATATCCATTATATTTATAGATGTTATCTATCTTATGGAAAACATCTTCATTTTAGTCATGTCGCTTTGTTTTTTAAAGTATTTACCCAAATCCATATCTGTGTCCATTATTTCAATAATATAGTCTGTTAATGTCAGGTATATACCTTTGTCGTGTATGTATGTATGCATGTACGTACCTATGTACGTATGTATGTATGTATGTATAATTATGGCGGTAATCCCCCTCCATAATTACGGAATACTGTGAATCTCATCATTACAAACTATTTTATAAACCGATATGTGACCTATAACTGAATTCATGGATTTATCATATAAATGGATTTAAAATTTCAAGCCTTATGGAATTTAACAGATTTAGGACAAACTGCAAATTTATTTGTGATATATTCCACTCAGTATTATCATTATACTGTACAATGGTTCTGTCATTATTTTTTTATATCTATCTATTCAGTTGGGCTTGTTTATTTTTCTAAAGTGCAACTCTGACTCACTGAAATCAACCGTTCTGGCAGATATGACTTGAAAAATAAACCCCTGCTTATAGGAAGATCAAAGAGAACTTGGCTTTTTGTAGCCCTAAAAAGGGACGGGGTCAACTTTTAAGCAAGTATATGGGTAATTTAAGAAACAAAGATTTTTTAATAAAAATTGCATGCAAGTTTATATGCATGTGTACATATATGTAGCCATTAACACAAAAACAAATGATAAATCAAACTTTTGCCTGAAAAAGAATGTTTTTGCTATAAACAGTCTGCAACTCTAAATCAATTTCCACAGTCCTAACTAGTTTTTTGTTAAAATCTTCAAAAAGTCTTTATGAAATAATTTAATGTTAAACTCTAGAATACAATCAATTTTCCTTCTTTTTCCAAAGAGATCTCAATAGACAGATAGACTGAAACCTGGCTGGCTGGCTACTTCAGGATGTGACCCACAGTTCTTTACATAAGTAAAGGTCAAAATACTAGTGCATTATTGCTTTCAAAATCTTTGTACTAAAAAATGATTGCTAATGGTTTGATAATGTTGAAAGCACAAGAAAATATTTCCATCATAATTTTATTTGATAACAAATTATGGGCAACTAATGTGTAAAGTAACAATATTGTTCTATTACCTAGTTGAAACTAATTAGGCCATCATATTTTGGAATATATTACACAGCTCAATCCAGGTGAAGTGAGCAGAGTCCTTAAATTCAAATAGCCTTTTTTCGCAATTTTCCTTGCCAACTAAATTTTGATTCCCAATTTTAAAATAAAATTACAGTTTATCACGTGTGTGTGATTTGGAATTTTAATGTAGCTTTAACAATTTTTCAGTCATATAGCTCCGATGTCTACAGTGTGACAGGTTATAGTGACGTCTAGCACTGGGGCATCATGCCACAGACATGTAGCATGCTGTCCCACCCAGTCATATTATCATGACACCAGATCGACCAGTCCTAACACTAACCACTTAATGCTGTGCGCCAAGTGAGGCAGCCGTTAGTAACAATTTTAAAAGTCCACCACATGTGTGAGTTGTGTGTTATCAGTTTGGCACAGAATGTAACATGAAGTCTGCTGTATCTAAAGGCATTTTTGATCTCAACCTACCACCATGGTTCTGCCAATGATGGAATAAGGCCCTGTGAGGGAGATCACACTGTCCGTAATGTTGATGTGAGCCACTCCATCTTCTCCAGCTACAACATTACCCAGGTCACCAGCATGTCTGAAACATTGATGTATAAATCAATCAACATATGCAGTAAATAGTTTTTTCCATTAGCAGATAAAATACTACAATAATTATGTCACAAAGAACAATTTTGAAACTTATTAAAACAAGACTTCAAAGAAGGCCTGAGAACACTCACCTGGCTGACATCTGCCTAATAGCCAAATACAAATGCAGTTGGGCAAATTTCTGGGTCAAATGGAACCTTTCTGTATGCCTATTTTCCAACGCTGTTGATTACATACATTATGAAAGAACTGTTGGTAGGTTTCCTTCTTGTTTTACCTTCATCCATATTTTCTGCAAAACCATTTGTCAAACAATATAATTTCTGACAAAGCTGATCAAATTCTGTTAAGATTTTTAGAGATCATGTTCTAATTTTAGTAACAGTGACAATATATGATAGTGGATTGGCATCATTTTTATAAATATGAATGGCCAGAATGTTTTGTCAAATTTGGTAAAATTCTGTCAAATGGCAAGTTACTAAAAAAATTTAATAGCTGCCGGTATGCTTGATAACAAATAGGCATCATAACTCAAGATGGCCACTATCGCTTAACCAGCTTGAAGTAGCTGTTCCGTTTTTTAGTGCCGTTTTCATGATATTTGTGCTTGTTGCCTGTTTTCATCTTCATTATTGTGTTCATTAAGTATTGGCTGTTAAATTCGTATGTGTTTCTTCATCTCACTGTCTTGGAAACGAGAATAATTAGACTTTTTCTCAGCTGTCTTGCTCCACTGTTTTTGAACAAACCGCCATCACGTGATACTCGCCAGTCAACCCGTTTATGCTACGATGGACCCTCATTAATTGCTTTAAATGATCACTCATTGGCTCTCCACTACATTGTGCTCTAGACTAAATGAACTGGGACTACATTCATCATTACCTAAATGTAAACAGAAGCGAAAAAAGAAACGTTTCAAAGCTGGCCGGCGTAGAACAGGAAGAAGAATTCCAGTTATCTCCCTCATTTCGGATCAACAATTTAAAAAAATTTCGACCGTTAATTTAGATAACCTAATTCAAATCCCAATTAATTCGTCAACCTTTGTGTCAACTATCCAAGAAATACCTCTGCACATTGCATTATTCAATGCCCAGTCAGTAGGACCACCGGAAAAGCGCACAGAAATAGTTGATTTTATCAATGACCAAAATGTTCACAGAAACATGGTTAAAAACATCAGGTGATGAGCCCAAGTGTGCAGATCTAACACCCACTGATTACTCCATCAAGTCGTTCCCCCGTAATTCTCGTGGAGGTGGAATTGCTGTCATCACAAAGAACTCCATGATAAAACGTCTTAACTACACCACAACATTCAATTTCGACCACACATTGTTTGAACTAGTCCAAACCACACTCACACTGGAGCAAAGGTCAGTCCATTTTTTCTGCCTATACTGCCCTCCTCCTAGTAGAAAAAACAAGCTGGCTGATCTATTTTTGGAGCAGTTTCAGAATCTCCTGGACTATGGAAATTCGATAGGTGGCAACCTGATTTCAACTTTCACTTTAACTGTCCCGGAAACTCAAATACATCAAAGCTCATAGATTCCATTAATGTTTTCAATCTCAAACAGTCAGTTAACCAATCCACCCATAAACATGGTCACATTTTAGACTGGATTCTTCATAGACCTGATGATAACATTCTACGGTCCTCCCAGGTATCCCATGACCTTGCATCAGATCACCTCTGCATTATATGCCATCTTGACGTATCAGTCCCTAACCCTCCACCTTTATCTGCTACTAAGAGAAACCTCTGTATGATAAATAGAACCAAACTAATGCACGACATCCAAGCTAACCTAACAACTTGCTTACCTCCTACCGCAGAACAACTCGATAACTGTCTGCGTTCATTACTTGACAAACATGCCCCAGCTACCAAGTGCAGAGTATCAATTCAAAAGTGTTCTCCATGGTATAGCAGTGTTATGGACCAGCTTTGCACTGCTAAAAGAGACCGTCATAAAGCTGAGAGGCTCTGGCTTTCCACCAGACTCACTATTCATAAGCAAATCTATGAAGTCGCTAAGAAGAATGTCACAAATATAGTCCATGCAGCGAAATCAGCCCACTACACTACTAAGATCATGGAAAGTTCCAGCTGCAAAGAGCTCTTCGAGATTACTAACAAGCTAATGTCAAGGAACAAATCAACACCACTTCCAACTACCTTCTCTCCAGTCGACCTTCCGGACATGTTTGCAAATTTCTTCTGTGACAAAGTACAAACCATTAGAGATAAGCTTGACACCACAATTTCAATTGACTCGTCGTCACCATACAGCTGGGATACAGAATTTGAGCGGCAACCATGAGCTGCATTTGAACCTGTCTCTATGGATTTCATACGTATAATTGTGATGAAGAGTGCACCAAAATCATGTGAACTTGATCCAATTCCAACATCACTGCTGCCTGAGTGCTTAGATCCAGTATTGCCTTCACTAACCGATGTTATTAATGCCTCTCTCTCATCCGGGGAATTCCCATCATTTTTCAAAACTGCCAATGTAAAGCCTCTACTGAAGAAACCAACACTAGACCATAATGATTTAAAGAACTACCGCCCAGTTTCTAATCTCCCATTCATTTCAAAAATCTTAGAAAAGGTTGTTCTATCCCAGCTTGGATAGCGGAAAGATTACAGTCCTCACCCTCCTTGATTTGTCTGCAGCATTTGACACAATAGACCATGATATATTACTTCACCGTCTCCAGCATGTATTTGGCATTCATGATACAGCCTTACTGTGGTTCAAGTCCTACTTGGTCAACAGGACACAAATTGTATCTGCAAATGGAATACACTCCAGCCCAGTTGATCTATGTTGTGGTGTTCCACAGGGGTCTGTTCTTGGACCTGTTCTCTTCATTCTATACATCCAGTCGCTCTCACGTGTCATAGATCATCATCCAGTGTCTCACTAATTGTACGCTGATGACACCCAAATATACAAATCTAGCCACCAAACTGAAGTTGACTCTACCATCCAAGGTGTAGAGAGGTGCATTTCTGATGTGAAATCATGGATGACATGTAACAAGCTGCAGATGAATGATGATAAAACTGAGGCCATTCCGATCACAACATAAAGACTTTCTCATTCACATCCTTTACCTCAAACAATAAATATCAGCAATGCCAACATTAAATTCACACAATCAGTACAAAACCTAGGTGTTACTCTGGACAGTACTCTCACACTGCACCAACATGTCATGAACATATGCAAGGCTGCATATCTTGAGCTGAGATGCATCAGCTCAATTCGTAAATATCTTTCAGCTGATGCCACTGTAACACTTGTGTGTTCATTAGTACTTTCAAGACTGGACTATTGTAACTCAATTCTGTATGGTTCATCTCAATATCTACTCCAGAAACTTCAAAAAGTTCAAAACACAGCTGCTCGGATCATACTTAGAGTACCACGATCAGAGCACACCTCCCCGCTGCTCTGTACCCTAAACTGACTATCCATTCGATCCAGAATCAAACATAAAATTTGTTCTCTGTGCTACATTTCACTGTCGGACTCTAGTCCAACATACCTATCTGACCTCACCCATGTGTACACACCAGCAAGATACTTACGCTCCTCTTCTGAAAATCAAATACTCATTATTCCCACCATGAAGACAAAGTCATATGGACAGCGTTCTTTTGCATACCAGGGCCCAGCAATGTGGAATGAATTGCCCACTAAACTCAGACACAAAGACACAGTGATCACATTCAAGTGGGCTCTCAAAACTCACTTATTTCGACTGCAAGAACAAACTTAAAAGACCTAATAATGTTTCCTACCTGAAATATTCTCAGCATGTTTTTTATTTTTTAATGTTTTTCTAATTTCATGTTGTTTGTTTTTGTAATAATATTATGTTTTTTATCTTATAGGTGTTGTCTAATGTTGTAAAGCGCTTAGAGCTTCTAAAGATTAGGCGCTATACAAAGTCTTCATTATTTTTATTATTATTATTATTTGTACAAACAGAAAAGCCCCTCATATCAAAATGCTTTCTGTGAAATTCTGTTCTGTCGCTTTTAAGAAGTCATTCTGTTTGTAGGAAACATGGCGATAATTAATAGCACATCTGCACCATTTACAAAACTTTGAATGCCACAATGTTTGCTCCAATTCTGCTAAGCATTTTTTTGATGATGTCATTTCAAGTTTGTTTTTATTTATTATAATGGTGCCTATATTTTGATAGTCATTATTTGCAAACATTTTAAAGCCTTAATGTCAGGATGATTTCTGTCAAATTTTATCAAAATCTGCAGTGTTTTCTGAGAAAAATATGTTTCAAGATTTGACTATTTTTAGTGGCACCAGATTGCAGATCAGCATCATTTGTAAAAAAAAAAAAAATGCTTTCTGTCAAAATCAGTTAAATTCATTTGAGTGGTTTTTAAGAAAAATTCATCTTTATCTCTTAACAAACCTGGTCAATTGATGTATTCGGTCAAAGTAAATATAAGAGTCTTGGTTAGCAAAGGCAAGTCTACCAGGGTTTGTGTTTTCAAGCTCTAATTTATATTAATCAGCTCTAATTTATATAAATCACATCCCTGGTGCAATGTCAATTTCACATGGATATTTTTTTAAAATCCACATAGATAAATATGTCCTACCTAGGTCATATCTCATTTTTTAATCACAATGAATTGCATTCAAAATATCACATTTGTTGGACCAGCTGGTTAACTCGTTGGGCTTTTTTACATTTTAAACGTATCACATGTTGTGCAATTTTATTGGTTGTAATGGGAAACTGACCAGTAACAATTTATTTTGCATTGCCTAATCAAGTGAGCATGTGCATATGCAAATAAGGTCATGGCACCGCTGATTGGGTCGATGAAGTCTGGCTTCAGTTAGCTATGTCTAATCAAGAGATGACACTCAGAGAGGAATATCATATGTGATTACTGAGCACATGTGACAAGTGTGGCAACTATTCCTAGCTCACCATTACTGACCTGACCTGAAAGCAAACGTACTACTCATAAAAAATCTGGTAATCTGGTCCAACTTTGTGAAGCTTCATTGCCCCGAAACTAAAAGTTAATTACATCATAGCTTTCAGCACCTAGATTGCATGCAAATAATGAAAGTACTACATTACCTGGCTGCATCTTCAGGTCCTGCGTGTTCCTGCTTGCTAGGGTTGAAGTGAGCACCAGCACTAGTACAGCCTGTTGAAAGTGCATAATTTTTTAAAATTATTTTCATGATCAATGCTCAACAAGAGTCTACTGAATGGCACATTATACTCTAGATCCATGTTTAATTCTCTTATGTGTAGACAATGGTCAGGAATTGTAGGTTTTGGTGATTGTTGACCAATGGGTACCAGTGACCTGGACGTTGGTCAAGGTGTACCGTTATGAACTAAACTTGTGCCACATAAACAATAATTTTCTTACAGACTTGCCATGACCATTATCCTCAGATTTTTAGACCCCCAGAAACAGTAGGTTTATTTATTACCCTAATTGCAAGCCATCAACAACATTTTAGTCATGGAACTTACTCTATAACAAAAGTTATTCTGCAAAACCCATATTTGTTTGGGCTACAACAACCCTTACCTTTGATCTTATTACCCCCAAATCAATAAGTAGGCCTCTTCCATACCTGAAGTGCAAGCCCTCCACAAACTTTAAGCAAAGCATGTAGACTAGAACTAAAGTTAAATGGAAATCCCACTGTAACATGATGGCCCGCAGAATGCCATTGTGTTATGTAATGTATCAAGCAACACTGAAACAACTGACGAAGAAAATGTTGCATGGATTATGACTTCATTTCTGCTCAAGACAATAGATGCTGGTGGGAACTGACACTTATCAACTTAACCTGATCCATATTAAACCGTACTTAGAACACAGTCATTGCTGAATATTTAATTTTATGCAGAGAAACATGCAGTGACACATGTACAAGAAAATGTGTACTATCCAACTCATACGTGTACAAGAAAAATCAAATTCAGTGTATGAACAGGTAATTACAGGTGTTCTGTCCAACTCACATATGTACAAGAAAATCATATGCATTGTATGAATAGGTACTTGCTTACAGGTGTACTATCCAGCTCAAATACGTACAAGAAAATCAAATTTGTTCTATTAATATGTAATTACAGGTGTATTATCCAACTCACATAACTACAAGAAAATCACCAAATTCATTGTATGAACAGGTAATTATAGGTGTACTATCCAACTCGTACAAGAAAATCAGGCAAATTAATGGTATGAACAGGTAATTACAGTTGTACTATCCAACTCACACATGTACAAGAAAATCTTAAGATTCACTGTATGAACAGGTAATTACAGATGTACTATTCAACTTGCGCATAAGAAAAACATTAGGCAAATTAATGGCATGAACAGGTATTTACAGGTGTACTATCCAACTCTCATACATACAAGAAAAACATAACATTCACTGTATGAACAGGCAATTATTACAGGTCTACTATCCAACTCACACATATACCAAAAAGTCAGGCAAATTAATGGTACGATCAGGTAATTACAGGTGTACTATCCAACTCAGCTAATGCATTCATAGCAATGAATCCATAATAATTACCTCAAAAATGTGCACAAAGAAGCACCATCTTGAATCGTCCATCATGGATCATGATGTGTTATAATTCAATGCAAATGTACCAAACGCTATAGCAAAATTATGCATCAATAAGTACATATACATGTGTCGTATGTTCACTATTAAGTCTTCTTTAAATTTCAAACTTCTAGTATTTTCTCCATTTTAATCTGAATAATTAATTCCTTTAAACACACACTTGAAAACACTACATATCACGCCTTTAAATCTATTCATATATGTTGCACATATCTGATGGGACTGACATTTTCGCAACAATAAAATGCCCAACTTGCATCTGGCTTGAAAAATAGTTTCTACAATTTAAACCATAGATGGGCATCAACCCTGTATAAATGTACTTACGATTTACATCCAAACAGGTGTGAAACTTCCTCAAAGATTCTCAGCCAACAAATTACAATACAATGCAGGGTTCTAAATTAGCAGTAGTGCACTAGCCCATATGTTGCCAGTCCGCTAAAGGACTACAGAAGATTCAGCAGGACTAGTAAATTTCTTGTGCTAATAGTCCTTCTGGCTACTAAAAAAAATTAGTTAAATTGTAGGCTTGCAACGTGTCCACTATAACCAGTTTTGGAGTAACCATTTAGAGACAGATTTACAAAAAATGGTTATTATTCTGTAAATTAGAGATAAAAGAATTAAAGTACTGCACAGCAAAAACTAGGAGTAGCATGCTTTAACATTGCAGCAAACCCTTCCACTCCAACAATTTAAATGTTCTGTTCCACTAATGTATCCCATGACATTACATGCAATTTAAATAGTCTGTTTCACTAATGTGTCAGATGACATTACATGTAATTTAACTATTCTGTTCCACTAATGTGTCACATGTCATTACATGCAATTTAAATGTTCTGTTCCACTAATGTGTCGTATGACATTACATTAATTGAACTACTGTTCCACTAATGTTTCCCATGACATTACATGCAATTTAGATGTTCTGTTCCACTAATGTGTCAGATGACATTACATGTAATTTAACTACTCTGTTCCACTAATGTGTCTCATGACATTACATGCAATTTAAATGTTCTGTTCCACTAATGTGTCCCATGGCATTACATAAATTTAAATGTTCTGTGTGTCCCATGACATTACATGCAATTTAAATGTTCTGTGTGTCCCATGACATTACATGTAATTTAACTATTCTGTTCCACTAATGTGTTCCATGACATTACATGCAATTTAAATGTTCTGTTCCACTAATGTGTCCCAGGACATTACATGTAATTTAAATCGTGATTACCAATGTAAAGATGAAGAATAATAAATATTTTATCCACAACTTTGCCTAGCATTACAATTCTGTAGATCTGAATAATCAAAGATAATGACTACATTTTATGAAAATAAAAAGGACTGAGTATGATTTTAAGCATAACAATATATCCACAATATGATTTCACATCACACATCAAAGACAGCAACTGATAGTTGCATCAAACCATTCAGTGATTAATTTGGCATTTGCAATCACTTAATTAGATTAGTTCATCAATAAAAGTGATAAAATTATTCAACCATGACACTGTTAGGTAGACAGGTGTATATATATGTTGGTTGACTGAGCCGGATTGCTTGTCCTAGAATGAACAACAATAGTATACAATGCACTGAAGACAAACATTTATCAGGCTTTTTTAAGAGTTAGTATTGTTAAAAGTGACAAGCTTACAAAGTCCCATGGCATTTGATTCATAGATCTGCAATGAACATTTCTATTTGTAAACAAATAAAACTTATCTGCCATATTCTTCAGTCACAATGACCTTGAACTTTAACCTTTTGATCCCAAAATCAATAGGCTTCTTTATTATCCAACACACAAGATCACTTACAAACTGAATTTTTTGTGCAAATAACATTTTTCTTCTTTAAGTCAAGTAACCTTTACTTAGATCTTTTGATGAGATAATCTATACACCTTTCTTAACCTCAGTGCAAGTCATCCACAATCTTTGATCTAGGTCTGTAATGTAGAACAGATGTTTTATGCAGAAACCATTTTTCTCCTGTCAGTCAGTTACCATTCTATTGTATCTTTCGATCTTGAAACAAATGGGCTTCTTCATCACCCAAAGTGCAAGCCATCAATAAAGTCTGGTATTTGTACAACGCAAAAGTTATTTTGCAGAAACAAATTTGGTAACAGATGGACAGACAATATCACAACATAATATGCTTCACCTTATGATGGGTATATAAAAACATTCTTGTTTAGAAAAAAAAGATTTTGATATGTGCTTTCAGATTAGTATATAATGATGTTTCAGTAACTAAATTAACTTTTAAAAAAATGTATAACTATCAAAATATTTTAGTCAACAAAGCTGTTGCAAAACTTATTTAAAGGAAACAAAAATGCCATCCATTATTCATTATATGACAAATGTTGCTGCTGTAATCAAAAAGCCTTCTGAAAAATGTTGCATTTAGGTCAAGAGCCTGGTATGTGTTGTCTTGATTGGAATTTATGAGGTAATTATGTTATAATATCAGACAGCTAAATATCATTTTGGAAGATCACACGTTGTAAAATGATTTTCATGCATGGATCAACTGTGTTACATAATACAGAACTCCCTTACTATAAGTCCCCTCATTATAACACCTTTAATGTTATTATTTCATTATAAGGCAGTCTCACTATAAAGTGGATAGCATTATAATGAGGGTTTACTCTTTCTCTCTATAAATATATATACTAAACCCTCATTATATATATATATATATATATATATATATATATATATATATACCTCTCCCTTGATAACTTGCACACAACGGGGTCCGCAAACATAGACTGCACTATAAGCAAGGCACGACTTACAGAGGGACATCCAAAAATTGAAGAAAAAAAATCGCTTTGACATCGTGTTAAAACCATGGGGGGGGGGGCTTAATTAAGGAACTGGGCTGTTTACTAACTGAATCCTCATTTTAGAATCATGACGGTAATAATTTTTAATAACACGCTTTTTCGAATGAAGCTGTTCACTATTCTGTTTTAATAACATTTATTTTCAAAATGTCCATCATATGAAAGATCGTTCAAACTGGTTTCAACAACCATCACATGTACGTGAAAAAATCTGTATTACGTCACTGCTTTTTGTTTTCTTGTTCCCGTAGTGGTGTTTAATATTATCCTGCCAAATAGGGAGTCCCATAGAGCAGGGAACTAGACTAACTGTTGATCCACCACCAAACAAGATTCCTTTTTTCTCTCAAAAACATGCGACATTTATTTTGTGAGACAATCGTCTACCTTGCATCTAAATATCCAGTTTACCATTAGTGTTATCTCCAAATTCATGGACATGGAATCCATGCTTTCCAGCAGCCAGGCCAGTTATTTCACCCGTTATTTTCACTGCACCACTTCCCTGAAAATTGAACAAAAATGTCAAGTATAATGTATGGTAGCAATCTGAGACAGATGCTAAAATTAAAGCAAAGTATCAAGCATAATGCATGGTAGATATATTAGCTGGACAGAACCGATAAACAAATACCAGTGACCCCTGCTGGCTTGATATGTTGGTCATTGGACATAGGTATCCAAGGTACTTATATGATCGTTTTGTTTTCGCAACTGCTTAAGCATTTTACAGCCACAAAACACAAGAAAAAGAGGTGCAAAAGTTTATCCTGACTTAACAGCTATAACTGAATGACTGTACTAGAGTATTTTTTATCTGTAGTTCATCAGTTTCGTAAATTGGTCCCCGTAAGATTATTAAACTTAATAGCGATCTCAAATCTCAATGAAAATATATATGTAGGAAATCAAGACAGAGATATTTGTGTGGGCCATGTTGTTGAAAATGGTAAGGCCCACTGACATATAAAGACAGATATCTGTGTGGGCCATGTCATTGATCAGGCCCATTGATAGATCAAGACAGACATCTGTGTGGGACATATTGAAAATGATAAGGCCCACTGACAGATCAAGACATATCTGTGTGGGACATGTCATTGATCAGGCCCATTGACAGATCAAGACAGATATCTGTGTGGGCTATGTTGAAAATGATAATGCTTACTGACAGATCAAGACAGATATCTGTGTGGGCCATGTTATTGAAAATGGTAAGGCCCATTAACAGTTTCTATACAAAGAAACCAAACTGATGCTGAAAAGCAAAAGCTATTTTAGTCTGGGGGGGTGAAATGGTAATTTTTTAATATTGTCTAAAACCTACATGGACGATGCTTATCCAGTTTCCATTCAATGCATCAATGAACAGAGTAGCTTAAATTTTTTATTGATTTTGAGTCAGAGTTTCTGCAGGAAAATGCCCACCAGCTGCCAATTTGGCATCATTCATCAAAACTGTGCATTTGACATCACAGTTTGTACAAGAAATATCCGTTATGAAAACATGATTGATCTCCCATGCAAATGGTATGTCATGAGTGAAAGAGTAAATTCAAAACTTGCGTGTTATTTCATATATATCAGTTTAGGACTGACATTTTTATTAAAAAATTTTCCAGTCTAAACTTTAAACTTTGTTTTGTATTATTACTGAAGTACCATACAATGAAGACATTAATTTAAAGCAGTCCCTTACACCATGCGCTTTTTAATTTTATTGTGTTAATGTGTCAATTCGTATCAGACAATTAGAACACAATTTGTGTATCCCTGGCACTAATAACAAGAAAAAAGATCTGCAACAACTTTTATTATCATCATCCAAGACATTGGTAAGGACCTAGTTAAATTATACTTTATCACATCAATTGACCAAAAGTGACCAATAACTGAGTGTTATGTAATACTGAAGTAGTAGGTATATTTGTTGTCAATTAATTTTTAACAAGAGTACTATAAACAGCACATCTGAAGCCAAACCACTGCTTAATAGTCCTCCATGCGGGCAAATTCAAACGTTCAGATAATGAACGCAGGTCTTGATCTATGCATGGCCAAATCATGTTTCATGTTCTTTCTCTTCAATCTCCTTTGTAACAGGATCATACAGTCAGAGTTAAGTAGGGCAAAACAATTTTACTACATAAGATCTCTAACTTTTATAAGGCAATGAGGGATTACCTCAACCCATAACCCCCTGTCACAACCCAGAAAATGAATGGTTGGTCCATTTGAAACTGTTACAATTCTTACTTGAGGAGGTAAATTGTATGTTTCACTATTATTCATTTGTGGGGTTTTAATACCATTTTTTCCACACAACAATCTATACACAGCAGCCAGTATATCTCAAAGAGGAAGAACTGAGAAAGATCCTGGCAAGAACCACTGACCAAATGGAAGAATCAGGCCAGCTTTTCTCTCATACCCATGTTGGTTGAGCCAAGACTCAAACTTGCACAGATATAAGTGAGGTATGTGAGTAATCTGTACAGGAATGTGCCTTAGACCTTTTGGCCACCTGGTTGTTCTTGTTGTTGCTTTGTCAGTCAGTAAACTGTTTGACGAAGAACTCAAGAAAAACCTAGTCAGAACCACTGACCCACAGGAAGCTACTGGCAGCTTTATAACATACTCACACTGGTCAAAACAGAGACTTGAACCCATGCTGACAGCGGTGAGATGTCAGCAATTGTTAAAGAGCTTCAGATCATTTGTCACCTACAGCCCTGTATGTTCCAATATAAGAAAAGATTCTGTACATGACAGACTCACCCATAGACAAACTTGCCCCAGTTTAATCTGTGATTTTGTGAAACTTTAATTTCAATAATGGAAGGGAAATGGCCATCTCAGTACATTAACCCATCAGACAAGCACATGAATTACTTCAGGACCTGCAGATTGTTATGTGCATTTCATTTATATTGTGTACCTGATTTCTGTCATGATTACGGGTTGTGCCAACCTGATTTTTGTCATGATTCTAAGCATTAAAGATGTTTACTAAAATTTAAGTTGAAGAATTGACCTTATTTATGAGTTAGTGAATTTTTATTCCATTAGAAATGATTAATTTTCCAAAACATTCTGTTATGACCCATGTCAGGTGACAGTCTGTATATAAAGAGGTTTAGTAAGCAATTATTCATCCCTTTTTCATATCAGTCTTTGGGAATCTATGATCAGAGTGTATAATTGTTCAAAAAGAAATATTTATTTAAATTATTAACTAGAATTACAAAATGCTCACTGACTTTCTGGATTAAAACACTACTTTGGGATTATTAAGGATTTGTTCAAAGACATTCTGGATTATATAATTGTGATACATTAAGACATTCAAGACTATTGAATCCATTTTGAACATTCTATACTTTTGGACTTGTGATAGTACAGTTAAGATGATATGGGATTTGATTCAAAATACTGCAAGTTCCTCTTAAATTTTCAAGTAACTTAGAGAAATAAACTGTTTGTTGAATTTTACTTTATTTTTTTTTAAAATTCCTTTCTGTTACTTGTTTTAAGACCTAGTGTCATGACAATATACACAATTACTTTTCAGTTTTTACAAAATGTTACTAATAAATCTATACATCTAAACAAAGTCCTACAGATTTTATTCTGAGACTTGATGCTGTCTCATACATATGGTGATCTAACACAAATGACACTGCCACTAGTAAACATGCATTATACTGTTTACATCAATGTTTGCTGTTGACAACAGACTTTCATGGCAAAAAACTGCCTGTTGTTGTTCTTTCACTGATGTACTGTTACAATCATCCCAGCTGGTATTTGTTGGCCCATCACTTGCAGGATCTCTGTTATTAGCACATGCTTAATAACTGGCAGAGATCTGATGCCCGCTGATGTCATTGTCCTCAAATACTGATTTCTACTCAACCACACCACCCTATGAAAAAGGCTTCTAAAGCCTCTTCAATTTACTGCAGAAAGTATTCAGTCATTCTCTTTCTTGTCTGACAAATTCTTATTTAAAATAAAGAAAAATATCAATTGAAAAACAAAAACATGTATTCAGTCGGTTTTAAAATGTCCTACAGACATATGATAATTAGCAACTTGTTTTAAGAAATGGACAGCATTCATCTTCAAATTACAGACTACTATGTCATTTAAAACAAATCTTTTTGCAAAATATGAATATTTAATGTCCAGAATGTCACTATGAACAAATGCAAAGGTGCTTAAATTAAATAGTTACATGGGTCATTCTAGATAGTGTCGCTGTGCCAATAGTTTTTAAGAATGTTCCCTCCATGTCCTCCATTTGGCATGTGAAAAAAAGACTTAAGTAAAAATAAATGATTGTAACAGTTTACTTTATACCGAATTAAGCAAATCTCAAGGAGACTGTACAAAACAGTGCTGAGTCTAACGCAGGAGATTATATAAAACCGCTGTAGTCTCACTTAAAGAGATTGTACAAAAAAGTGACGCATTATAACTCAACGATGTTGTATAAAACACTGATGAAGTATAATTCAAATAGGCTGTAAAAACAGTGATGTAGTCTCATTTACGGAGACTAGAAAACTGCAGTAGTCTCACTCAAGGAATCTTCGCCAGCCAAAACTCTGATATGCAAACTGTATCTATTCACTGGCAGATCAAGCAGATATTTCCGAGCTTCGGGTCTGTGAATTTCAAGCCACTGCATCCAATCAAGTTAAGTTGTTCAAATTTGAACACTGTTCCTATATGATCACGACAACTGTAATAGCCTCATAAATAAGCAATTTTCCACTGCTAAAATGTGGGAGGGATGAGGGTATATGTATTCCTTGAATGGCTGCTGACAAAACTGAAGCTATAATCATGTGTTTTAGAACTACACAGAGTTAAAGACTCTATACGTTTTCATGCAATTAAGTGGGACCATGTTTTTTGAAAAGTGCAAAAAAAAAGCATTTTGTCAATTGCACCCCACCCACTCCTTTCATGTTCAGGTATCACAGAAACAGTTCAAACTTCAATTTTATCATTCTTGGATGCGTCTCTATTAAAAGTAGCTTCGTTTAGCTATGTACAAGCAAAACATCACTTCATTTTCCATGTTTGACACCAATACCTATATTGCTGTAAAGTTTGACTACTGTAAAGTATGAACTTAACATGCAAGTAACAGCCAGCCAAATTTATTCCGGAAGCGAGTTTTACCTCTTGTAAAAACTTGACAGTTCCTTTAACTTCACTGTCACCCCTCAGTACGCAAACAGCCTTAATGGACATGGTGAACTATGCAGGTCTCAATTGCTTTTTCGGTGATTTAAAAGAGTAGAATGATTATAGCTTTCATGCACGCTGCCGTAGTAACGTGTGCAAAAAATACCGGTGTCACGATCAATTCATTAGAATGGTTTTCTGTTCAGTATTCTCCATCCGTTGCATATCAAAGGTAACATCCTAAGCAGGGAACCAGACTACCAATTGGTTTCCTACGTAGGGTCAGGCAGCTAATTAGTTTCCTCTATATATTTTACCTACATGCATTTCTCCAAACTGAACTCAGACCAACATTCCAGTGCCACTGGGATTCCCAGGATGACATTGCCGTTATAGTACATTAACACAAACCCAACCAGAAACATTTTATCCTGGTCTCTCAAGGTTTGATTTTGAACATAAATTTTAATTTTAAATGTGTGGTTGTAAGGTGTTATAGTAAAAGTCATACAGGTCATGTATGCGCATTAACTCCTGTTAAATTAAATATATATTGTTTTAAAATTTACTACAAATCATTTTTAAGCAAAGTGTATTCAATCCTGATTATCGAATGTTCTGCACAATAACTTTTACCAAGTAACTTCCAGAATAATTGTACAATGGTGAACATGTAGTAAACTGGGTCAAAGAAAAGAACAGGTCGAGCCTAATCGTCACACTACAGGGTAGAATATGAAGCTTTCATTATGACATCACAACGCGCGACATTCAATCCGGATTGTACATTATAACACCTAGTCCTAGAATTTATTACGCCTCCCCTGATATTTGTACTTTTGGTTTCAATCCAGAAACACAAGTGTCGGGGATACGTCTTACTTTGAAGGACTAGATCACACATGTAGATATGTTGCTTTCGTCCTAAAATGTCGACATACTTTAACATTGACTTTGCTATATGAAAATATCGGGGCGTGTAAATAATGACCTTCAAAAGGAATAGGTATGTATGAGGATCCAAATAAAGTGATTAATTGCCCTTTAAATTTTAAAATAATTACACCCAATACTGAAATAATCGATGCTGAACGCGTGCATTACCTGTATGACTTTTACTATAGATAAATATGCAGACTAGAACAATACATGTACTAAAATGGTCACCAAACAGTTCATGATAGCACTCAGTTCCAACAGTATTACGCTCTAAAAGCACTGTTTTTATATGCGTCCGCCCCCTATGTGTCAGTGTGTGCCCCCCCCCCCCCGAAAGTTACTATTTATATGCAAATCTTTCGTCCTTTTGAATTTGAAATCCTGTGCTTGAATGGCTTGAAATTGTGACTGATGTTATAGGTATAAAAGCGATGGGAGTAGGAGCCGTATCTTCTGCTTCTTCTATCCTTATTCCTGTTTCCGTGTATATCCTGCTGATCTTGGGTTCGCTTTTTATGATCGTCATGATAAACTCTCACAGAAGGTTTATCTGTTTCGTCTGAAGCTTTCTGGTGAACGAGTTAAAGACGTACCGCTGCGATTTGTCATTAGAGTTCAAGTCATTGCGGAACTTGGCCTCACCGTTGCGATTTGTCTTTTTCTGACAATAGCAATATGACCCACAATAGCCTCAAACGAGCCATTTGAGCCTCAAGGGGAATTTAACAACGTAGAGCCTGTTTCGCCACAAAGGTAATGTAATATGTGATATGCACTTGGGGGACTAGGGAAAATTAACATGGGAAGTCACTTTGGTGTATGGGATCAAAAGGGGTTGATGAGGTCAACGGGAATGGGTAAGTGTTTTAAGGTTGAGTAGAAAACATCAACATACAGAAACACACAGGAGTAGTATATGGGGACAATTAGGGGTCTATGGGACCTATGTGTTAGAAGAGATTGTTTCCACGATAAGGTCAATGAGAATTTGACATGAAAATGTCACCTGGGGGTCATTGGGAATGCACATTGGTGACGTCATGGGGTTTATAGGGTCAAAACTATTTATAGGGTGAAATATATTTATACGGACAAAGGGTTGATAGGAACAAACAGACACATACAGAAACAAACAAATACACATCCAAACAAAGTAGATGGAAACATGCAGAAAAAAGGACAGAGATGTTCCAAAGAAAGACTCACAAACAGAATAGAGACTCCAAAAAGAAAAGTCTACTGTATGGGTAGAAAACATTTATTCAAATATATAAATGGGCTCTATGGCCTGTGCTTTGGTCTAAGCACTATCCATTTAACACATACAAATTTGGACATGGAACAAACCTATTCACAAGTTATCTATTTGTTGTTTCGAGAAAAATACTTACAAAAATTAAAGTTCATGCTTTTAAAAAAAATATAAATTATTAGCATTTCATAAATTTGTGACATTTTTCATACTACAATTAATGTCTGTTTTTAAGAAAAAGCTAAAGTGAGAAATAAACGATCAAATAGGACAAAGTTCGTGCTTTTTTATATCTGTCACACACGTTGATTAAATCTGTTCAGATACCACTTGTGTCCCAGCGTAGATGTTTCCCATCATGTACTCCCTTTCATTTGTAGATCTATTGGCATATTCATCGTGCTAGGTACACTGATCGATAAGCAGATTAATAGCAGTCATCGTCTTCTTCCCACGGAGGTACAACGTATGCCATATGACTGGTCACTTTTGCATCGGTGATGTCAAATTTTTCTCTCATCGTCTGCACATCTTCAGTAACCCTCAAACTGTCGTGATACATAGATAGGCTCAAACGACCTCGATCTTTGGCTTGACACTGACGTTTGAGTTCCTCTAACAGTGAATCAAATAAGTCTGTAATGAAACCTGCTGCTTGCTCGGGAGGAACGTCCGACGCGAAGTCTTTAAATTTCACCGTGTAGGTGTAAGTTGTCATCCTAAATTTTCTCGAAGTCGCTGTCTGAGTCATTTGGATATTAAAATACTCCTTTAGGTCCACTGAATCATTTTCCTTCTTGGACGACTTTGTTGTGACGGTATGGTGGTGAAAGAGGTCAATGATGGTTGTTCCTTCTCTTTTTTCATCTGCCTAGAGTGATTCATCTTTCTCGGCGTTTGTCCTCGCAATGAAGTGTCATTCTTGGAAGTCATCCCTTTTTATACTGGATGATATCACCGTGTCCATAAAGTAAAGTTTTGTAGTCTGGAAGTCGCACTGGTTGCACATAGTTTTCCATGGTGTTAGTAAATAAACAACTAAGATTTGGTACTGCATTGGTGATGTGCTCGACTTTTCTCTCGCTTGCTATTTGCTGTATGAAAAGATTCATCTTTCTCGCTTTGTGTTTGTATTCACAATGAAGTATCGGTATTTGAAGTTTTCCCCTTTATATGCTGGCCAATATCGGCGTGTCCGTACGGTAAAGTGAAGTGGATGGGAAGCCGTACTCGCTTCTGGTACACGATTTGATACAGTTTTTCCAAGGACCGACGGACGATTTCTTGTGTGGATAAACGTACAATATTGTGCGGTTCGTAGGTGGTCACTCTTAAGTTTCCATCCTCTCCAGATTGCAATGCTTCTTTCAGCACGCCAAAGTTCACCACTTGACTCGTGCGATGATTTAGAGTCAACCCTTTCACTTTACACTCGGTGTGCACTTCACCTTGTTTGCTTCGGTATTCATAGCCGTAAGTTTAAGGACCGCAGTAGTGAAGTGGGGCACCCTACGGACAATGGGAATTAGCATTACAGGGACCCCTGGGTCAATCTACGGACAATGGAAATTTAACATGGCGAAAAATCGTGGGTCAATCTACGGACAAGGGGAATTTAACATGGGAATAAATCGTGGGTCACTCTACGGACAAGGGGAATTTAACATGGGATTTTTTTTTTAAATTTTTAAAAAAAATTTTTTTTAAAAAAAGGGGTAGGCAATGGAAAGGCTATCTCTTTTCGAGAAATATGGCTGGCCCTGAAAAGGGCCTTTGGGTTTTATGTTAATTTATTCATTAACATAAATGGCACCGCATTGGTCTTCTTCTTGTCCTTAGGCTGCGTCTTACTGTTGGTCCGTACATCAGCACTCTTTTCAGGCATCCTTGTCTTTCGACGTAGATCCTACGTATCCACAGGCTGGTGTTTGTCCTGTGGACAACGGTCCACTTCGATCGGACATACATGAGCAAGTCTGTCCGAAACATCATGGAAGACACAAGGGTGGATGACTCAACTGTAGTCCACATCTTGAAGCGACGAGAACAGGTGAATCAATGCATTGAACGGCGCTTATTTATAGGCGGAGGAAGGATTGAAACGGATTGAGTTCATTTACCAATCCGAACACGCGTTACAGAATTCAGTCAGCTCGCATCCAATCCGAAGAGAGCAGTCTGTGACGTCACGTAGTCAATATAGATTCGCTAGCGCTTGTGTGCAGTCAATCTATGCGACAGTGATTCAACATGACGGAAACTCAGAAAACGATTCAGTGGGGTGCACCAGCAGGGGAGACTGCCCAAGGGAACCCGGACTTACTTTCAGAAGAGGTGAATTGGGATTTTGTGGATTTTCTCTCCTCGCAAGAATTTGTTCCGGAACCTTCGTTACTTTCTTTATTACCGCAAGTGGAGAATTTTAGACAGAGACAGAAAGAAGAATTGGAGAAATTTATACAACGACAAAAGGAAGCGGAACAGACTTTTCTCCTACAGCAACAGCAACAAGAAGAAGAGGTAAGAAAAAAACAACAGCAACAACAGCAAGAAGAAGTAGCAGCAAAGAAACAAGAGGGTGAAAATCAAACGGTCACGGTACTGTTGGACATTTTAGCGGAGTTAAGAAGTCTTAAACAAATGTATCAGACTTCTTTATCACGACCGAAGAGAATACGACCTTCCCGAGCCAAACATGTCAACCCTGTGACTAAGCCTACCGTACCACCCTTAGTGATTTCAACCCAATCATCATCATCAACATTACGCAGTCCAGAAGTAGGCCTTGGCCGTGGCAAAGGCTTAAGGCAGTTAAAATTGATTGCTTAAACTCACCCCTACACCATGAAGAAAAAAGGCCCTTTTCAGGGCCACCCACATTTCTCGAAAAGAAATACAATTTCAATTTGCCAATAACTCAAAAAAAAAAACTCACCCATGTTACCCTTTTAATACGTGTCTGTGTATGAGTACGTGAGTGTAGCTTCTTATTTTAAAATCACAACTCAAAGACACTTACCTTATATCATTCATTTATTCTTTTCTCCATTTTTTACAATCCAATTCACAATTTATAACACAACACTTTAATGAAAAGTTCATTAATTTCTTCTTTTCTCCTTTTTAGTCTCTCTGTTTTTTGAATTTCTTCACCGTCACACTCTTTTCCTCTTCTTCCTCCTCGCTTTCTTCCCTTCTTCTTTTTTTCTCCTGTTTCTTTTTCTTCACCTGTCTTCTTTCTTCCTCAGAAGAATCCCTCTCTTCCTCTGAAGAATCCCTCTCTTCTTCTGAAGAATTCCTCTTTTCTTCTGACTCCTCTTGTTTCTTTTTGGGGCAATCTGGAGACCAATGTCCTTTTTCTTTACAATAATAACAGGTATCTTGACTTTTGTCTTTTTTATCCCCTGTTTTTTTTCTTTTTTGACGGTCTGGACACTCTGAAGACCAATGCCCTTTCTTCTGACAGATATAGCAAGTATCTTGACTTTTATCTCTAAAGGAAGGAGAGTAGTCCGTAGGCTGGTCTGAAGAGAATTTTCTAATGACCCCTCGCAAAGCTCTGACGAAACGTTCCATCTGGTCAGTCTCTTCCATCGTTGTGCTCGGCTCGAGAGTGAAATGAATAGTGAAAGGACAAGACACACACCCTTTTATATACGCTGGTCTGCTATGACTATAAAGTAGTTTATGGTGTTTGAACTTGAGTCATTTGACTTTTTGCTTTCAAGATGAAACGATCCCATTCATTCGAGAAGAAAGAAGAAAGTAAGAGGCAGAAACGTGATCTATCGCCTCGTACCAGGGCTGAGATCTTGGCACAAATTCATGCCAGTGATTTTGAAGAGGACATGAGTGAACCAGAATCCGAACCCTCTAAACCAAGTTCATCACCCTTAGTTAACCCTGAAAAGTACTATTCCATTCGAGAGACGGAAAAGCGCTCCTCTAGAAAATTTAGAACCACGGCTTACAAATACACGGTGAAGTTTAAAGATTTCAAGGCTGAAGTGCCGTTAGAGAAAGCAGAAGGGTTCATCACTGAGGTGTGGGATTCTTTGCTCACTGCACTCAAGCGACAATGTCAACCCAAAGAAGACGATCGCTTGAGACTTTCCATACAACACGACGGTTTGAAATCCCCTGTTTGGATCGAGTTTAGCACCCCTGCAGAATTAACTGCTTCCAAAGTCATGGACAAGATTCAACACGTACAACAATCTAATGATCAGTTTGACATCACCGATGGTAAAGCCACACTGGACATGACCCACGTCTCTCCTCCTCAAGGGACTGGACGCAAAAAGATGTTATTGGTGGACGACCTTCGCAACACCAAAACGAGTCTCGTCCGAATTAACAACCCTCATGACCAGATGTGTTTAGCCCGTGCCATCGTGGTGGGACGAACCTATGCCAACAAGAACGACACGGTAGAATGGAAAAGAACCTGGAACACTATTCAACGTTCCGACCGAGCCAAACAACGAAACGAAGCAGAACTCCTGTTACAACAAGCCGGACTGCCCAAAGACACACCCTGTGGCATTCCCGAGATGCAAAAATTGCAAGATGTCCTAGCTCCACGATACACCTTGAAAGTGCACCCTCAAGAAGTGCGCGGACCTCTGTTGTTTCGAGGCCAAGACTTTAAGGACGGAAAATACATTCACCTTTATCATCACGATGACCATTTCGATACCATTACCAGTATCACTGGATTCCTGGGATATGTTTATTATTGTGAGAAATGTGACTATGGTTATAATAATCGAGAGCAACACAAACATTGTGGATGGAAATGCTCAGGAGGTTTGGCCTCTCCACCCTGTCTGAGCGAAGAACCAGTGCCTTGTTCCACTTGTCTGCGCACGTTTGTCAGCCCTACCTGTTACCAACAACATCTGAAAACGCAAGGTTCACAGAAGAAATGCGCTTGTCAACTGCTGAGATTGTGCCCTACGTGTGGACAAGGCATACTTACCAATAATGCCAAGGCACACGTATGTCGAGGAAAGAAAAAATGTCACATTTGTCACCACATCGTGGACTTGGAACACCAATGCTACGTGCAAAAATACCAACCCCCACCAGAGAAAGAGGACGGTCACAAGAAGAAAGGCAATTTCATCTTTTTCGATTTCGAATGCATGCAAGAGACCGGCATTCACATTCCTAATTTTTGCGTGGCTCATCGAGCGTGCGAGAAGTGCATTCAAGAACCTATCTTCAGTCATTGCCCTCACTGCAGCAAGATTCCTGGAGGACGTGAAAAAATCTTTCGGGGACCGAACACGTTAGCCGATTTTGCACAATGGGTCTTAGACCCCATCGACAAGACGTGGAGCCAAGAGGACATCGAACGTTACGGAGATTGTCATCGTCATGCCACGGTGATGGCTCACAATTTCTCCGGATACGATGGACAGTTTCTTTTGAGGTACTATACGGAACAAGGCACCGAGCGTCCTAAAGTGACTTTGAACGGAGCCAAAATCATTTTCATGCAAGTGGGACAAGTACAGTTTAAAGATTCGATGAGCTATTTGGCCATGCCTTTGAGTCGAATGCCTAAAACGTTTGGAATGACAGAAATGGCTAAAGGGTACTTTCCACACTTTTTCAATACGGAAGCCAATCAACACGCCGTTCTACCCCATTTACCTGAGGCTCACTATTACGACCCCGACAACATGCGTACCGAACAACGAGAAGCTTTCTACGCTTGGTACCAGGCTCACGCCTCGGACCCTTTCGACTTTCAGGAAGAAATGTTAAAGTATTGTCGTTCCGACGTGGACATTTTACGGCGTTGCTGTGGAAAATTTCGAGAACTGTTCATGGAACACGGAGGGGTCGATCCTTTGAAAGAAGCTTGCACCATTGCCAAAGCGTGTTCCTTAGTGTATCGACAACGATTCATGCCTGAAAACACCGTGGCTGTCATCAGTCCTCAAACGACCCACTTTGTCAAACGTCAATACTCGGTCAAAGCCCTACGTTGGTTACATTACTTGTGCGACAAGGAAGACAAGTGGATTCAGCATGCCCGCAACGGAGGGGGCGAAAAGACCATCGGAACGTATTCGGTCGATGGCTGGGACTTAGAAAACCCCAAGATCGTGTACGAGTTTAACGGTTGCTTATTTCACGGATGTCCCGTCTGTTACCCTGACCGTGGCACTAAAAATCAGTTTTTGCAACGAACCATGGAAGACTTGTACCAGGACACTTGTCAGCGACGCCTAAAGTTAGAACAGGAAGGATACCAAGTGGTGGAAATGTGGGAACACGAGTACGATCACCGTATGAAAACCGATCCCGAGTTTAAACGTCTCGTGGAAAGTTGCCAGTTCATGGACCCGCTGAACCCGAGGGATAGTTTGTACGGAGGAAGGACCAATGCCACCTGTTTGCTGTACCAAGCCGACGAAGAGAAAGGAGAAGAAATCAAATACTTGGACGTGTGTTCGCTGTATCCCTACGTGTGCAAATATTGTCGCTTTCCTGTAGGGCACCCGCAATTGCTGACGGAACACATCGACCTGGTCAACATTCGACAATACGAAGGCTTGATCAAGTGCAAAGTTTTGCCTCCCACGAACCTCTACCATCCCGTCTTACCTCACCATTGTCAAGGCAAATTGATGTTTCCCTTGTGCCGTACTTGTGCCGAAACGTGCAACCAAGACCAGCCTTGTCAGCACAGCCAGGAAGAACGGACCTTGACGGGAACCTGGGTCAGCGTGGAATTGTTCAAAGCTCTGGACATGGGATACCAACTGTTAGAAGTGTACGAAATTTGCCACTTTCCCAAGACACAACAGTACCGCAAGGGTGACCCCACGCAGAAAGGCATTTTCGCAGACTACGTGGATGCCTTTTTGAAACTGAAGCAAGAAGCTAGCGGCTATCCTTCCTGGTGTCACACTCCCGAAGACCAAATACAATTCAAAGAGAAATATTACGAACAAGAAGGTATCACTTTAGACCACATCGAGAAAAACGAAGGCAGGCGATCGTTTGCCAAAGTGATGTTAAATTGCTTGTGGGGTAAAATGGCACAACGACCGTGTTTACCCAAGACGGAATATTTGACAGAACCTTCCCGCTACTTCCAGATGATTCACGACAAAACCAAATACATGAAACACGTGGACGTCGTTCGAGAGAATTTAATCTTGGTCAATTACGAAGAAGATCTGGACTTTGTACAAGACGACCCTTTTGGAAATGTCATCATTGCGGCTTACGTGACAGCCCATGCTCGCTTAAAATTGTACGAAGCTTTAGAACTGTTAGAAGAACGCGTCCTGTACTTTGACACGGACAGTTGCATTTACATCCATCACCCGATTCAACATCACCCTAGCATCGAAGGAGACCGTTTAGGAGCCTGGACAGACGAGCATCCCGACGACAAGATTCTAAGTTTTGTCAGTGGCGGTCCCAAAAATTACGGCTACCAATACCGTGACAAACAAGGAGAAGTGCACACGACGTGCAAAGTGAAAGGACTGACTCTGAATTATCGTACCAGTCGAGTGGTCAACTTTGGGGTATTGAAAGAAGCCTTGCAATCGGGAGAGGATGGAAACTTTAAAGTGACCACCTTTCAACCGAACAAGATTGTACGTTTACCCACTCACCACATCGTCAGTCGACCCTTGGAAAAAGTCTATCAAATCGTGTACCAGAAGCGAGTGAGACTTCCCAATCATTTCACCTTACCGTACGGTCACACCGGTATTGGTCTGTATATAAAAAAGGAACCCTAGGCAAGACCGATAGTTCATTGTGACTACCAAGACCGAGCGAACAAGATGAATACTTTGAAAAAGACATCGTTCCAGTTTGGGTATTGTAAAAAAGTTGTATCTTCCTCTAGTGTGACTAATACTGGATGGATAAGACCCATGCATTGCGACGGAAAATGTCCGGAAGGAAACTGCGATTGTCCATGTGGTTACCATTGTAATTGCGTAACGGAGTTTGCAGACGAGTGCGATTGTGAGCCTTGCGATGGGACCGATGCTGTACCTTGTGACCTAAGCGATGCCGTAAAGCATCATGGGAACTTTAGTACCCCTACCCCTATCATGGAAAGTGATGCTGTGCGTGTCAGACCTGTGGGATGCGAAAGTGATGCTGCTCGTCCTCTTGGACATTTTACTGGGTTTCGTTTTAAAGGGGAATGTCCACCTTCACGTCTACCCCCTTACGGATGTCATCCAGCCCTGAGCAAACTCCTACCTATGTCACTCAACCCTCATCGAAACGAACCTGTGAAAAACGAATATTCGTTTCCTGTGCGTTTGTCGGAATACTGCGACTTTGAAAATCGTCTTCAATCGTTCAAAGGAAAATGGCCAAAGTATCTGGGAGGACCGACCCCCGAAGAATTAGCCAGAGCCGGATTTTTCTACTTGGGCGAAGGAGATAAAGTCAAGTGCTTCAGTTGCGGTGTGTCACTTCACCACTGGGAACCGCAAGATTCGGCCTACGTAGAACATGCTCGATGGTCACCAAATTGTCATTACTTACCTTTAGTGGGACCGAGACATTGAAGTAACTTTTTTTACCATAATCATCTGTTCATGGATACTTTACAAGAGAACATTCGTGCTTTGCCTGTGGAGTTGAGAGAACGCATTTATCGAGAGCTGGTCAAAATACAAGTGAAACGTAAAGAACAATTGCATCCGTTACGTCACCGGTGTTTGAACCACTGGTACCTGAAGGCTATACAAGGATTGATTCAATTGAAAGTGTTCCATCGGACAGACATTGATCAACGATCCTCTAGTTTTAAAAAGGATTGGTTTGGTATGGACGATTGTAGTTACATCATTGTAAACGTACTGCATCGAATTCCAGAGGAAGAGTTAACGAATTACCAACATCTTAAACACAATGTCAACTTGGTGAAAGAGGAAACTTCTGAACGAATTGTCATGTGTAGATTAGTGACTCAACGATTTAAATTTGACACTGAAGTGAAACCATGTTTGTGCAAAGAGTACATTTCTTGTGTCAGACCAAAGAGGATTTAGTATGACCTATTCATGGATACTTTACAAGAGAACATTCGTGCTTTGCCTGTGGAGTTGAGAGAACGCATTTACCGAGAGCTGGTGAAAATACAAGTGAAACGTAAAGAACAATTGCATCCGTTACGTCACCAGATCTTTAACCACTGGTACCTGAATGGTATAAGAGAACTGATTCGTCAGAAATTGTTTCAGTGGTTAGACCTTGTTCAACACTTTGAGTTAGTGAATGATCGAAATGTTCATTATTTTGGTTACTTCGAGATTCACCTACAGCAATACATTGAGGAAGACAAGTTAAAGGATTATCAACATATTTTACGTGGAATCTACTTAGAGGAAGAGGAAACTTCTAAACGAACTCTGAAGTTTCGGTTACAGTATGCAAGATTTAGATTCCCTACTGGAGAACGAAGATCTCTGGCTAGAAAGTACGTGTATTGTTTCCGAAACAAAGAGACTATAAAAACAGGCTGCCATGCCAGGACTTATGTCACATGTCATCCAACAGATTCCGTGGAAGGAACTCAATGACCATATTCAAACCGTGGATCATTACCATCAATTATTACAAGAACTTTATCCATTCAATTTTGGACGACAAGTGGTGTGTGTCTTAGTGACTTGTTTTCTGGGATTTCGTTTACCAGCCGATTCTTTGTGGACTCTTTACGATCAGTACTTACCACCTCCATGGCCTTAAATGGTCACGAAAAACTCCTTTTGTTCAAAGCCTTGCGTTTTCATCTGGATACTTCTCGACCTCAACAGGAAAAAAAGATTCGTCAACTTTTAGCGACCCAAGACGTGTATGACGATGTGTGTGTAGCTTGTGACTTACACCCTCATTGGACAGATGTTCGTGATTGGAAAAAGGGGGGTTTTGAGGCTTGGACCCAAGAAGTGGCCCAGTATGCACAAGAGTTGTTCAAGGAAAAAAGTTACTTTTCAACCCGTGTTAGTGACGGTGCCAGAAGAACCCGTCACCGAGAACAACCACTCGCTTCAGGACAGGACTGTCATGGACATGCCTGAAAGGTCATTCCGGGAGGACACTTGTGTGACAATACCTCATGTAGAGACTGTAAGAACATTACACACTGTCCCTAGGACATCTTGGTTAACCAAAACATGTTGTACAGACACTTGTTTATATTCCACTTTGATCGCTTTGCTGTGTTTTATATTCCTGTACATCACTATTTGGGTTGTATGTATTTTTGTCTTTCGTGTTCATATTTGAAACATTCAATAAACGTGTTCTGAAAAAGTATATAAACTCTTGTCTTGTTTGTTTTTTCGTGTCACAAGTGACATTTCTCACACCATGGCTACCTCTGCTGTCTCTGCTCCCTCTTCCTCTACTGTCAAAGTCATCGACGAACACTTAGATCGTGCCAGTTGGGAGGCTTTGTATCTTCGCCATCCCTTTAACATGCTCATTGCTGGACCTAGCGGTTCAGGCAAAACCGAATTCGTCAAACGTTTGATCGAACATAAACATCATTTGATCGATCGGCCCCCTCAACGGATCGTGTGGTGTTACAAAGAGTGGCAATCGGCGTACAACCTCTTGCGAGAAAGTCAAGGCGATTCCATCGTGTTTGTGGAAGGCATTCCTAAAGAAGACGATGGCATCGTCTCTGACTCCCGTCTAACCCATTTGGTCATTTTCGACGACATGTTAGGAGAAGACGAAGAAGAAATTAAACTGTGGTTCACGCGCAAAGGGCATCACCGTAATGCCAGTGTCGTTTACATCACCCAAAATTTGTTTCAACAAAGTAAAGCCCATCGCACCATCAGTCTCAATGCGCATTACGTGGTCTTGTTTAAAAGCCCTCGAGATAAATCGCAAGTGCAAGTCTTAGCCAAACAGTTAGGAACGCCTTGGCTGACTCAGGCGTACGACGATGCCACTCAAACTCCACACGCCTATTTACTCGTCGATTTGAAACCTACGACCCCCGAGGATTTGCGATTTCGTACCCACTTGTTTCACCACTGGTGCCAAGACGGAGGGCCTGTCCTGTACACGTCTCCGTCCTCGACTTCATTTCACTCCCCATGAAAAAAATCTATAAAAACCTCAGACCCTTTTTCGTCTGTCTCACACAGTGTGAACATGACGTCCCTTCAGTCGCATCTTCCCGTCAAATTGATTCGTGCCTTGTATGGCATCAGTCGAGAAAAAGATCCACAAACACGAGCCCGTGTCTTAGAAGCTAGTCTCAAAGAAGTCTTACGATGGTTCACGGTGACGGCACGTCAATTACTCCAAGGAATCATTCAGATTCCTCATCAAACCCAACGCTTTTTCGATCGAAACAAAGTCGCTTTGGTCCAACTGGCCGATCCCCGCATCGACACTCAAACCAAAAAACAAATCATTTTGAAACCTGGAGGGAGCGGTACTCTAGGAGGGGTCATCATTCGCTCACTCTTAAGATGGGATCCTAATGCCCCCAAAGTTATTCCCAAGACAAAAGTCCAACGAAGCCCCAAGAAGAAAAAGAAAAAGACCAGGTCCCCAAGAAGAATAACTTCTCCAGTGGCAGGACCCTCCTCTTACCAGACACCACCACCATCACCCCGGAAAAAGAAAAGAAGCCCCCAGAAAAAGAAACAGAGAAAAGGTCCCCAGAAAAAGAAAAGTCCACAGAAGAAGAAGAAAACTAGTCGCAAGAGAGGCACTTCGGCCAGGACGCAACCTTACACTCGCAAGCCACGACCTGCCACAGCGTCTCCGGCAGCCTCACGTTTGTCCACTTCTCCGTTGATGTCACCAGGAACTGAAGAGTACTTGGAGACGTTGATCACACCAAGAACTTCTCCGTTGATGACCCCCAAAAGAACTTCCCCAGTGGCAGGACCTTCCAATTTAGCGGCAGTGGCTGCTGCTCACAAAGTACCTTCTCCCAAAATCAAAGTCCATGAAAGATCGGGCATGTTACAAAGTTTACTGGATTTGTCCAAGCAAGAACTGGCTCGATTTAGTCCGTTACGTACCCCTGCACGACGTGTCATGCCTGTCCTCAAACTGATAAAACGTAAAGACAATCAGTGGCGACGAGTTCCAGTATAAAAAGACCTGTGACCAAGTCGGGGGTATCAGTGAACTTGTAAAAAAGATGTCACCTCCAAGAAGCCACAAAAGAAAGAGACAAAGGCAGACGCGTCATCCGACAAAGCGCTTAGCCAAGCATCGACGTTACCCTAAAAAAAGACACAGTCGTTCCAAGAAAAAGAGGCGTCAACAAAGGGGAGGATTCCTTGGTGATTTTGGGAAAAACATTGTCACCTTTATGACAAAGCGATAGTCCCAGAAAAAAAGATAAAAGGGTGTGCGTTAAGTCATCGACGTTAGTGTCTGTTCGGTGAATGTCCCGGAACCCACAAGCAAAAATGTCACCCTCCAGAAAACCCCAAGGAAAAAAAAGGAAAGGACTGCCACCACGTTTAGCCAAACATGGGGACCTGTTATCTGTCCTGTCCAAAGCTTCTCCACCCCTACGAAAAAAACTCATTCAAACGGCCTCCAAAGAGGTCATCGATACCGTGTGCGAATGTTGTTTGAACGTTTTGAAAGGCACGATCCCTTTGTCCAAACACCAGAAACAATGCTTAGGCAAACATCGTCACGTTCTTCGGAAAATGGTTCAAAAGAAAATTCCCATTCGTCAAAAAAAGAAGATGTTGGTCCAACGTGGAGGCATTTTACCTCTCTTGTTAGGCCCCATACTAAAAGGAGTCTTGGGAACCATGTTGGGAGGACTGATGGGAGCAAGATAAAAAGGCCTTCGGAAGTCCCAAGATCTCAGAATTCATCCCTGACAACCCCATGGAAGGACGAAAACTAGCTTTAGTGCCTTACAAACGATGGATGGAATACCATCGGTGGCAAGAACAACGCACCCCGCATTTACCTCCCAATCCCAATTTGAGCGAGATGTCCCAGTTACAACACGAATTGCAATCCTTGATGGATCGCCAAGATTTGTCCGAAACAGAAAAATCGCAAAAGTATGGTCAACTCTTGCAACGACTGCAACTCTTTCACCAGAAAGCTTTAGACGAAACAGCTTTACCCACTCTAAAAGATTTTAAGACCTTGATGAAAAGTCCAGCACCAGTACCAGTACCAGTACCACCAGTACCCGTGACCAAGACAGAAATAGGAGAAGAAGAGGAAGGGTTTCAAACTCCACCAGAAAAAGTACGCAAGTTAACAACACCACCTACCTCCAGAATTGGATGGATTAAAAAGATGATGGCCACCCCTTCTTCCTCACAAGAGAAAAAGAAAGTGAAGACAGAAGTGAAGACAGAAGTGAAACAAGAACCGATATCCCCCGCTCAGACATCCTTCTCCTCTTCGACACCTATTGCCGGTCGCACACGCAAAGCCTTGCAATCCAAGAAAATACCCCAAGAGAAAATACCCCAAGAGAAAAAGAGTAGCCTCTTCCAAGAGTGGGTGCCTTATTAACACATCAACCAACACAAAAAATGGAAAAAGTCTTAGCCAGCATTTACTACGATCCCTCCCATCCTGCAGGTTACGCAGGAGTTCAAAAATTGTATCGTGCTGCCAAAACGCGGCTGAAAAGTCTCCGTTTACCTCAAGTGCAACGATGGTTACAAGAACAAGCTACCTACACTTTACACAAACCCATTCGACGCAAGTTTGCCAGAAGTCGCACCCGAGTGGAAGGCATCGATCATCAATGGCAAGCCGATTTAGCCGATGTCTCTCATTTGGCCAGCTACAATCGTGGTTACAAATATTTGTTTTGTGTCATCGACGTCTTTTCCAAATTTGCCTGGGTCGTGCCCTTGACTTCCAAATCGAGCAGCGAGTTAGTGCGAGCCCTGCAACGGGTGTTGAAACAAAGCGGTCGTCGCCCTCTTCGATGGCAAACGGACAAAGGCACCGAATTTCTGAACCAAGCTTTCCAAAAAGAATTAAAGAAACGTGACATTCATTTTTTTACCACCGAGAATCCCGAAACCAAAGCCAGCATCGTGGAACGTTTTCAACGCACTTTGAAAGAACGCATGTGGAAATATTTTACGCATCACCACACTCTGAAGTACATCGACATCTTACCGCACCTGGTGCAAGCGTACAACCAATCTTACCATCGAAGCATCGGACGTGCCCCGCAAGACGTGACTCCCGACAACGAAGTGCTGGTGTTCGAGCGCCTGTTTGGTACGTCCCCGACGAGGGCTGTCCCCAAGAAAAGTGGAGAGTTGGCCGTAGGAGATTGGGTGCGCATTGGCAAAACCAAACGCACTTTCGACAAAGGTTACTTACCTAACTGGACGACCGAATTGTTTCGCGTCACTGGACGAGTGCATGGCCGTCATCCTACCGTCTATAAATTGGAAGACATGAACGGAGAAGTACTCAAAGGAACGTTTTATTTGCCCGAGTTACAACGTGTCACCAAAAAAGAAGACGACGTGTACGACATCGAAAGCATTCTCGAACGCAGAACCCGTAAAGTGGGCAAACGACGTGTCAAAGAAGTCAAAGTACGTTGGAAAGGATATCCACCCAGTTTTGATTCTTGGATCGACGCTTCGCAAGTCATCGACTATAAAAAGAAGAAGTGACCATCATGCCCTTTCACACAGCAGACGCAGCTACGTCGACCACTCCTTCTTCCCCTAGTTCTTCTGTGCAAGATTTACAAAAACAACCCTTGTGGGTGTGGTGTGGAGAACGTGTGCCTAAAACGCAAATCGTCTTTTTCTGCCAAATCTTCGTGGTGTATTGTGTCATCGGGGCAGCCATTGCCAATTTGAGTTTGCAACAAGGAGACAAACAATTGTGGACCATTTTATTGAGCAGCTGCATCGGTTACCTGCTTCCTAATCCTTCCCTGAAATTCTCCTCGAACGGGAACCCCGGGAACCTCGTGTCCAGTGCCAGTGTCAGTCACCACTCCAATAACGACCAGAACCCCATTTTGGGCGGAGACACGCCTCTGACGTCCAGTAATATCCCCTCGGACAGCCACAGAACTCTGGAATTATGAGTCACCAAAACCAATTTTACTTAACCTTACCCAGTGACAGTTCCATGGAGGTGTTTCCCCACAACACGTTGTGCTGTTACACGGCCAAATTACCTCAGGCCATCCCCTTAGATCACGAAGCCCATTGGGAAGTGGCTTTAGTGGAAATCATTCACCCAACCCAAGTCCTCAATGTCCTTCCCAATCAAAATTTTTTTCATGTGGAAGTTCATGACGAGCCATTGCAACAGGAGTTGAATAAGAAAGTCATATATGACAATAAAACCTATAATGAGAAAACTCAAAAGTGGACCTACCACTTTTTCATTCCTCCAGGTTATTATTTCAGTGGTCAACATTTGGTCAACATCATAGCTGCCAAGTTTAATGGCGTGTTTGGGAAAGCTTTGGAGCATGTCAACAAAAGTGTCACCATGGAGTACCACAAAGTAGCTCGTCGCTTCTCGATGAGATTTGAGCGGAGTAAAATCATGTCCATTTTATTTTGTCCTGAATTGTTTGACATGTTGGGCGGAGACATGAATCTGAGAATGAGCATACTCAAGAACAACGAATTACCCATTGTTTACGACAACGAGTCTTTTAGCAAGTTATTTCGTACCCCAGTAGAACTGAACCAAGGACTGAATTTGATGTTCGTGTACTCCGATGTGGTGGAGTATAACGTGGTGGGACACACCACCGTACCGTTACTGCGTGTCATTCCTTTCAAAGTGGATTCTGCCGCGAACGCTGACGAGGAAGGTGGAAACACTTACCACGTCCACCGCGAATTTGTCCATCCTCACTATTTGCCCGTCAGCAAGTCGTATTTGGACACGGTCAACATTACTATAAAAGGAGATCTGGGACAAAATATTCCATTTACCAAAGGAAAAGTCACGGTGAAACTCCATTTTCGAAAACGGTTCTCTCACGATTCGTAAGTAAGTCATGTATCCAGTGTACCAAGGGGTTGCACGACAGCGAGGACACGGTTTAGGAGACATGTTAAAATCGGCCTTTCGTTCGGTGGCCCCGGTGTTGAAACCGATGGTGACACGCGGATTGCACGCCTTGAAAGATGCGGCACTGACGCAAGGCAAAGAATTTCTCCAAAATGTCATCATCGACAAACAAAACCCTAAAGAAGCCTTCATGAGGGCAGGCAAAAATGTCCTGCTGCAAACGGGTAAAGACATTTTGGGCCGACGAGACACACCTATAAATGCCCTGCACGTTACCGAGTCAGGCATTCAGCAAGGACAAGGCAGAAAGAGACGACGAAGAAAACACCCTTTCACCAGACTTCAAGCTAGAAAAGCCAAGAAAAGAAGAACCGTTCGAGACTTAGACGTTTTCGATTATTGAGACACAGAAAAAATGATGCACCGAGAGTCATGTGCTTGTTCCAAGACGGAACTGGATATGTTTGCCATGCCCCCCACGATGATGACGATGCAAGAATCCCAGTGGGTGGAATTTCATCCCGTCTCCTCTTTGACGGATTCCGCTCCCATCGAGTTCGAAATCAAAGGACAACCCGAAGATTACATCGATCTGAATAGCAGTTACCTGTATTTGAAAGTCAAAGTGATCAAAACTGACAACACCAATCCTGGAGCCAATGTTAGGGTAGCGCCCGTCAACAATTTCATGCATTCCTTGTTCAGCGAAGTGGACTTGTACTTGAATAACAAACTGGTCAGCAGCAGCATGGATACTTACCCATATCGTGCCTACTTGGAAAATCTCTTGACGTACGGAAAAGAAGCCAAGAATACTCATCTGGATGCTTGCGTGGTATGGAAACCTGACACGGCAGGTGCAGGCACGTTTAGCGACACAGCCCTGACAGAAGATGACAATCCTCACAATGTGGGGTTTAACACACGTAGAACTAAAATTTTGCAAGGACGTAGTTTAGAACTGATGGATCGTTTGCATTTGGACATGTGGTTACAAGAAAAGTATTTACTGAACGGAGTTGATATTCGCCTGAGACTGAATCGTAGCACTGCCGCTTTCCATTTGATGGCCCATGCCAACGAATACAAAACTGTTATCCAAGAAGCCAGACTTTACGTACGCCGTGTGGAAGTGTTACCTAAAGTGGGAAACGACATCAGTCAGACGTTGAGCAGAACGACCGCCAAGTATCCCATACGACGTGTGGAAGTGAAAACGTTCACCATTCCTGTTGGACAGCGATCCATGATCGAAGATCATCTGTTCCAAGGACAGTTACCCAAGCGTTTGATCGTTGGTATCGTCAGGAATTCAGCTTTCAATGGACTTCACAACGAAAATCCTTTTGAGTTTCGACACTCTAGCGTGTCCAAAATCGAAGTCAGTCGTGACGGCAAGACCTTGTGTACACGACCCTTTGAGCCTAACTTTGCCCAGAACAATTACTTGAGATCGTACTTGTCCCTGTACGAAGCCACCGGACAGTTAGGAACCAATACCAGTCACGGTATTACGTACGAAGATTATGCAGGAGGCTACGCTTTGTGGGCTTTCGATTTCACTCCAGACCAAGGCAGCGACGAGGGACATTTCCACCCTATAAAATCTGGCCAGATTCGTGTGGAAATTCAGTTTGCAAATCGAGACCCTGCTGATCCAACGTTGAACGTGATCCTGTATGCAGAATTTGACAATACGATAGAAATCAACAGTTTGAGAGAAGTCATTCTAGATTACTAGAAGCCATGGAAGACTGTTATCCCTCTTTACCTAGTGAAGAAACTTTGGACATGAAATGTGAGGAGACCGTGGAAGGAGAATCCCAAGACAAAGACGAAGAAATTGTCATGATGAAGTCGAGATGGCCAGAACAAGAAGCCCATTTAGTCTCCTGTTTTGCCAAACACTTGGTCGACAAAATGACGGAATTGATCAAGAAAAATTGTTATGGATGTCAAAACGATCATCCCAGTCAAATTCAACACGATAAATGCCTGATGTTGAGTCAAGAAGAAAAATTGGACGAGTATCTGGACGAAGCTTGGAGTCTCATCTCAAACAAAGACGTGTTGCACCAGTGGTATAAAGACTTGCGTGAACATTCTTGTCCACCATTAACCACTCAAGAGATCCATCGTATCGAAGCTCTCCTGAATCAGAGTGAGGAAACAGAACGAATAACCGTTTATTCGTCAGACATTTTCAAGCAAAAAGTCAGGATCGAATTGACGACTTATTATTACCTGTGAAGAAGAAAAAAACACAAATCAATGGATACCTGGGAACTTTATTACCTTTTGAACCATAGTTCGTATACGGCTTCTTGGAATCCTGTCGTCTGTGCTAAAGATGAACTCCCTCATCGCAAACCTAAAGACCATCAAGCTTACGTGATCAACACGGACGAAAGTCATCTCCCAGGAACCCACTGGGTAGCCGTCTACTTTCCTCAAGAAGGATGTGTGGAATATTTCGATTCGTACGGATTGCCCCCTTTGGAAGACGATATCATCGACTTTATGAGAAGAAATGCTCAAACCACCCGATTCAATAACGTGAAATTACAAGGCACAGATTCCTTGGTGTGTGGACAGTACTGTGTGTATTTTCTGCATCATCGCAGCCTGGGCTATTCCTTAGAACATTTAGTGACTCATTTTGATCCTCGTTCTTCTGCTAGAAACGATGTGAAAGTAGATCGATGGTTTTGTGACCATTATGCTTATCTTTTGTCTCAAGCTAGGAAACGTAGTGTCCATCAATGGCCTAATGATTTCCAACAGTGGAAATCACAGTTTCATTCACAACGTTGTCAGCCTTGTTTAAAGTAGATCGTATTTGAAGAAAAAAATGTTTGTGATTTGAAAAAATTGTTTGATGTTATAGTGTTGGATTAATGTTAAAAAATGTTAGAGTTGTTGTTGTTTAGTGTTAAGTGATTTTTGAATAAAAAAATGTTGTGTTTTGAAAAAAAATGCCTTTGTGGTTTGTTTAGCTATAAGAATATTGGATTGATGCTCTTTCATTTCTTACTATCCCTCTCATGAACGTTGCGGCTCGAAAACCGTGTGGGGGATGTTTTCCTTCACGTCCGCGCTTTAACTTTAAGAACCGGGTTGTTCCCAGTCTAGCCATCCATTGTCGACTCATCCTCCTAAGAAGATGTGCTCCAAACTAGCTAAGCTCAACGAAGCCTACGTGAATTTGCATAGGGTCAGACACAGTCTGATACCGAAGCCAGAAGAAATAGAGAATGTGAGAATGTTAAAAATCACTGAAGACCTGATAGAAGAGCTCTTCAGAGAAGAAATGAACAAGGAGAAAGAAGAATGGACAGAGAAGTACAGACTTCAGAGACAGCAACAACAGCAGCAACAACAACAGCAGCAGCAACAACCTGAAGCTGACAGAGGCTTTGTCGATTGTCGTATCGACACCAAAGAATTCTTCTTCTCTTTCCGAAGAAGCAGACCTATTGCCAGAAAGTCTATCCTCAGAGGACATCGCATTCTTAGAAACTAAAAAAGAATGCCATAGCAAAAAAAAACAACAAAAAAACAGCCCTTTTCAGGGCTACCCCAATACTCTAGAAAAGAAGTAATGATCTATTTGCCAATGTGTGTAGGTAGAGTAGTGTGAAAATAAACACTAACTCTTTCTTAAAAATTTTGAGGGTATGTGTTGGTGTGTTTGTGTTTGTAAGTGATAAAGTAGGTTGGTGTGAATAGTAGATTAAAATGATGTTAGTTTGTTTTTTTGGGCTGCTTGAGGTGTATATTTGGGGTTAGATTGGATTGCTTTGAGTATGTGGATAGTCTATTGAAGTGATGGGTAGCATAAAAAAGTGAGCGAGTGTTTCTTTTAGGTCCGCGCGTTGTTGTTGTTTTTTTTTTTTGGTCATGATCTAGGTAAGATGAATTTTATGTTTTTAGGGGGATGTTTTCCTTCACGTTCGCGCTTTCAGTATAAATTGAAACTCGTTCGGCAGTCCAACTACCCTTGTTGATTGATCAACACAGCCAGAAGAATGACTAGCAGAATAGTGAAACTGTTAGAACTCCAGATGCACCTGGAATATGCCAGGCGGATAGTAAACGAACTATCAGCGGAGGCTATCGTAGAAGAAGCAAGAATAAAGAAGGAAGAAGAGGAGAGAAGACAGAGGGAAGAGGAGGAAAAGAAAAGAGAAGAGATGATGTCGTTTAATATTCCTGAAACAGAGGATTGGGGTGCTGAAGCGAATCATCCTCCCTCTGCGCTCCCCAGAAGAAAGGTGAAAGAAGACTGGGGAAGAAGATGCGTGTGCGGCGCCAGGCCAGGAAGGTGCAACCATTAGATAGGTGCATCTGGAGTTTAAAAAAACAGCCCTTTTCAGGGCTACCCAATAGTCTAGAAAAGAAATAACTATTAATTTGCCAATGTGAGTAGGTAGAGTAGTGTGAAAATAAACACTAACTCTTTTTTAAGATAGTGTGAGGGTATGCGTTTGTGTGTTTGTGTGTTTGTGTTTGTAAGAGCTCAGGTATGTTTGTGTGAATAGTAGATTATGGGTTTCTTAGCGTATGTGAAGAGTAAAGTTAGGGTTTTATTATATGAAATGAGAAAGTAGGGGGATGTTTTCCTTCACGTCCGCGCGATGTTGGGTCATCATCTAGGTAAGATCCATTTTATGTTTTAGGGGGATGTTTTCCTTCACGTTCGCGCTTTTCGTATAAGAACCCACAGTATTAGTTGTTCAAACCATTCTGCAAAGAATACAAAGAAGATGGCGTCAAACCACCTTAACAAAATGGAAAAATTGCAAAACGTCATGGACAATTTAGGAATGTTTGAGCAAATGTTGGTTAACCTAAACGAGGATCACTACTCATATAGTCCCCATAGAGTGAAGATGGAGATAAACAATTTACGAAAAATGAAGGTAATCATTAGTGATCTGTTGAAAGAAATCAAGGAGGAAAAGGAGGATGAAGAGGAAAGGATAAGGATGAGAGAATGGAATGAAAAAATTGAAAAAGAAGAAGAAAATGAAAAGAGGAAGAAAGAAGAGGAGGAAGAGAAGAAAGAAGAGGAGAAGAAAAAAAAGAAAGAGAAGAAGAGTGTAGGAGATAAAATAAGAACTTGGTGGAGGAAAAGAAGAAATTAGAAGAAGAAGAAAGCCCAAAGGCCCTTTTCAGGGCCAGCCATATTTCTCGAAAAGAGATAGCCTTTCCATTGCCTACCCCTTTTTTTAAAAAAAATTTTTTTTAAAAATTTAAAAAAAAAATCCCATGTTAAATTCCCCTTGTCCGTAGAGTGACCCACGATTTATTCCCATGTTAAATTCCCCTTGTCCGTAGATTGACCCACGATTTTTCGCCATGTTAAATTTCCATTGTCCGTAGATTGACCCAGGGGTCCCTGTAATGCTAATTCCCATTGTCCGTAGGGTGCCCCACTTCACTACTGACCGCCACTAGCAAAACTTAGAATCTTGTCTTCGGGGTGCTCTTCCCTTCAGGCTCTTTTGAATTTTTGGGTAACGATGATCATAAGGACGTTGAATGTAGATGCAACTGTCCGTGTCAAAGTACAGGACGCGATCTCCTAGTTGGTGTAAGGTTTCGTACAGTTTTAAACGAGCATGGACTGTCACGTAGGCCGCAACGATGACATTTCCAAATTCCTCAGCCTCTACAAACTCAAATTCTTCTGCTTAACTGACCAGGAACAAGCTTCACGAACGACCTTCACGTGTTTCATGTATTTGGTTTTGTCGTGAATCATCAGGCAGTAGCGTGAAGGTTCTGTCAAATACTCCGTTTTGGGTAAACATTGTCGTTGTGCCATTTTCACCCACAAACAACTCAACATCACTTTAGCGAACGATCGCCTTCTTTTGTTTTTCTCGATGTGGTCTAAAGTGATGCTCTCCTGGTCAAAGTATTTCACCATTAAGGATAGCCGCTAGCGTCTTGTTTCAGTTTCAAAAAGGCATTCACGTAGTCCGTGAAAATGCATTTCTGAGTCTCGTCATCCTTGTGGTACTGTTCTGTCTTGGGAAAGTGGTAAACTTCGTACACTTCTAATAAGTGGTATCCAAGGTCCAGAGCTTTAAACAATTCCACGCTGACCCATGTTCCCGTCAATGCGCGTGCTTCCAGAGTGTGATGACAAGGTTGGTGTTGGTTACAAGTTTCGGCACAAGTACGGCACAAAGGAAACATCAGTTTTCCTGGGCAATGGTAAGATAAAACAGGATGGTACAAGTCTGTGGGAGGCAAGACTTTGCATTCAATCAATCCTTCCTATTGTCGAATGTTTTCCACGTCGATGTGTTTCGTGTGTGACCTGCTGCTAAGTGACAATATCTGCACACGTAAGGATACAGCGAACACACGTCCAGGTATTTAATTTCTTCTCCTTTCTCCTCGTCGACGTGGTACAGCAAACACGTGGCATTCGCTTGCCCTCCATATAAACTGTCCCGTGGGTCCAGAGGTCCACTAACTTGTAACTTTCCACGATGCGTTTAAATTCGGGATCGGTTTTCAAACGGTGATCGTACTCGTGTTCCCACATTTCAACGACTTTGTATCCTTGCTGTTCTAACTTCGAGCGCCGTTGACAAGTGGCATCGTACAAGTCTTTCATGGTACGTTGTAAAAACTGATTTTTAGTGTCACTCTTGGGTAGCAGATCGGACATCCGTGAAATAAGCATCCGTTAAACTCGTACACGATCTTAGGGTTTCCTAAGTCCCAGCCATCCACCGAATATGTTTCAATGGTCTTTTCGCCTTGCGTTTTTAGATGTTGTGGGTAACAGGTAAGGCTGACAAAAGTTCGCTGACAAGCAGGGCAATGCACTCGTTCTTGTCCTTCATCAAGACAGGGTTTAGAGGCTAAACATCCCTCATATTTCGATCCACAATGTTTGTGTTGCTTTCGATTGTTTTAGCCATTTTCACATTTCTCACAGTAATACCCGTATCCGAGGAATCCGCTGATAATGGCACCGACATGTTCATCGTCATGATAGACATGAATGTAATTTCCGTCTTTGAAAGTGGGGTCCCTAGTGGCCGAGTGGTCTAAAGCGCTCTCCGTTACGGATCACTGCCATCTCACCTCTGTCTCAGATTCAGCCAATGTGGATATGTGAGAAAGCTTGTCAGTAGCTTCTAGTGGGTCGGTGGTTCTTTCCGGGGTTTTCCCGGGTTCATCCTCTACCATTAATACTGGTCGCCATTTATAGCCTATCGTGTGCTGAAAAATGGCGTTAAACCCTAAAACAACAACAACCGTCTTTGAAATCTTTGCCTCGAAACAACAGTTCTCCACGCACACCATGAGGATGGACTTTCAACGTGTAGCGTGGAGCCAAGACGTCTTGGAATTTTTTCATGTTATTAATGCCACAGGGTGTGTCTTTGGGTAGCCCCGCTCGCTGTAACAGGAGTTCTGCTTCACTTTGTTGTTGGGCTCGGTCCGATCGTCGAATGTTCTTCTAGGCTCTTTTCCATTCTGCCGTGTCGTTCTTGTCGGCATACGTTCGTCCCACGACGATGGCACGGGCTAAACACATATTGCCTTGAGTATTGTAAATTTGAACGATGCTGCGCTTGATGCTGCGAAGTTCGTCCACCAATACTAATTTTCTGCGTTGTCCAGTCCCTTTGGGAAGAGAAACGTGGGTCATGAACAGTGTTGCTTTTCCATTATAGTAGTCGTACATGTCATGTTGGCGTTCAACGCCGATTATTTCAGTAATGTGTGTCTTGTTTTATAATTGACTAGACATACCTTTAAATGGCAATGATTCACTTGATCTGGATCCTCATATATCCGTATTCCTTTGGACGGTCATTATTTAGATGCCTCGAGAAGTACGTACGGCAAGTCATTGTCGAAGTACATGGATATCTTTGGACCAGATCATCCTAAAGGTGTGATCCTATACAATCCGGAGGGAATGTCGTGCGCTGTGATGTTACAACCAAAGTTACGCATGTTGCTAAACAAATTTCTTTCTACTCTACTTTGTAATGATCAAACTCTACATGCTCCTTTTTTGACACAGTTTAGTACTTGGCCACCATTGTTAAAGTACATAGCGATTGATAATTTTCTCCAGAAGTTTCTTTATAACAATTAAGATGCAGATCATTCAATAATCAGGATGAATAAACTTTGGTATTATGTTTTAAAACAACAATGTATATTTAATTTAAGATGGGTAAATGGGCATCTCTGACCTGTATGACTATTATTAAATGTGCCGAATAAACCTGGTTCCAAATCGTGCTGCAACCACTGTTATATAATAAATTATGCGATAATTAAAACTAAGATCAAAGAAAGAGACGCGCTAGATGAATTGAAAACAGAAATATAAATAAAATGGCTATATTGGTATGTGGTAAAAGTGGAAGACAATCCGCAGCTGAGAACAGCGCATATGCTATTTTTAGAAGCGGCCTTAAATGACAAGATATTTGCCATTGAACGATTTATGCAGTTCGATTTGAATAGAGAGGTAGACTGTTTTTATATCACCAAATAATGAAAATATTCTGATTTTTTCAAATAAAAAATACGTAACACGTGTGTTTTCATTGCGAGAACTGGTTGAATAAACGATCGAGAACAACAACCTGAAGGTGAAAGGTCACGGTAAGATTTACGGGGATTTTCAGCGTGTTGCTGTTTCTTATAACCGCCAAAAGAGTGACTATGGTTAAAAAATTTTAAGGTAGTTAGACTCTGTCTTTATTAATAACATATATAAAATCTTCAACACTGGTAATATATGTATGAACATGACCATATATATTTTAAGTCTTGTGGTTTGTTGTTTCCAATAGTATGAACATTGTAACACTTGGCATGCCTGTTAAAAGAGATGCGTAGTGATAGACGAATCGGACTAAGGTTAACTAATACGGTTATACGGGTCAGCTCTTTTTCCTCCCCATCCCACACACGCATGTATGCATATATGGCAGCTGAAGTACTAAATAAGAAAACATAAATTTACTAGAGTAATTTGGTTTCTTTACAAAACTGCAACTATTATCTTGGAGACCAAAATCTGACGAAATACCAGAGAAACCAAAATCAGGCAAAAGGACATAATGTGTGCTTTGTATCTCCCATTTAAGCAGTCACTGGCATTTCACAACTTCACTGGGATCATCTGACTTAAATCCTATGCCCAGTATACCAATTTTAATTAAACACATGCTTATATATATATATATATATATATATATATATATATATATATATATATATATATATATATATATATAATAATAATAACACAGCATTTAAAGTGTTGGTATAAAGCAAATTGATATACCAATACCGTTGGTATATCTAATTGTGATCCGCCCATGGCGCAATAATAGGAATATATAAACATTCTTTCAGCTGTATGCCTATAGATCAATGATGAATTTCTACTCATTAATCATAAATGACATGAAAATAATGATTCAAAGTATTAGTAGTCCCCATTTTCTAAATTAATTTAACATGGTACACAATTTCATTGCAATCCTTTCTTTTTTCTTTTCCCCTCTACCCTCTTATTCATGAGGGGCAACATACACATAAATATTGAATGATAGAAAAAAAAAAACAATTTGGGTTGGATGAAAACCTTAAAACTAAACTTGCACCAAGTAACCTACAAGAATATGGTTCGGCGTAAAAGTATGTTTACACTTTCCTTGGGATCTGTCTTCAGTGTTCATATTATCAATGATACATAGTTGCAATAGCCTGTCGACAGTATAAGTTAAATTTGTTGGTCACGAGGCACACATACTGAAATGTATTTAGTGCTTTATTGTTGTTTTTCCTAACCCTATTATAATGTTCTAAAATTCGATTTTTATTGATTAAATATGAAAATGTCCATACAGTGCCCCCCCCCCCCGATCCCTCTCTTTCTCTGCCTCAGTGGACCATCATAGCAAAAAAAGTGGGTGAAAGTCCATGAAAATACAAGCATTGGGGATTTTTGCTTGTGTCATATGACAGTATATCTGGACCTATGAATGATTGTAAAATTAAGTCGAACCGTCCAAAGGAAAAGGAGAGAGAGAGACGAGAGAGAGAATTTTATGGTCAGTAATAATGTTAATTAAAGCAGCATAGTGACTTAGATCAGCTTCAAGGGTATTAAAGTATTTAAATTATCTCTTGTTGGGTCGTCATTTCACTTAGTTTCTATTCCACACTAATTTCCTTACGTCAGTACATGAATGCCTGAGTGTTCAGTGTGTACGAAAAGCTAACGTGTTTTACTTTCTTCATAAAAACAATCTTTCATGTTTAAATCATAAGTGTGTCTTATATTGCTTTAATCAATGTGAATAAAAATAGAAACTTAAAAAGAAAACAACCAACTTGTCAATTTGCAAACGTGATTGTGAACAGTAAAGAAAGAAATAGAACAACATTTTGTAGCGGACACACTTTCGTGGATGTGAGGAATGCATTCACTCGGTCAATACACAGTTGCCCGGAGCATATCTTAACTCTAGTCAAAGGGCAAATATGTGTATTTGCATGTGATAGAAATAAAATATATGTATAGTATGTATGCTGTATCAGTGATATACCACTCATATAGATAATTCATTGACAGGATACTTGGCAAGTCTCGTTTCCTTTGAATGAAAAATTGATACATCTCATGGTATATCACTGATACAGCATACATACTATATATATATATATATACATATATATATATTTTCTTTCTTCAAGGCTATCAGTTTTAACTTACTTGCCTTTTAATTTGCTGGTATCATTTACATTGTGTTTGCTGTTATTAATAAAAAATTTATATTCCCTACTTGAGTTATTAAGTGTGCTCCTTTCTGTGTTATATCATATTAGCTAGAAAAGGTTCAGATAACCCTGTCTTCACCTTGGCTGATCAAACAGATATATTGGTGCTTTGTCCTAGTGACATCAATTGGATTTCATGAGTTGCCTCCCTTGGTATGCAATGCCAACTAACCAATAGCGTGATGCATTGTACATAGGCTGAAAATGGTGGAGGCAATTGACTTCAAAAGCATACTTTGTAAGTTTAACATCAAAAGTATGACTATGCACCAGAGGGAAGCCTTTACATATGTATTTGAGTGAAAGGTATATGTGCAAACACAGACTGCACTGGAAAATTGCTTATTTATTTTTCCATTCAAGTTGAGTGCTCCCCATCTCTCAGTCACATAGGAACAGTGTTCAAATATGAACTACTTAATTTGGATTGGATGCAGTGGCTTGCTGCCGCATCAAATGAAATTCACAGACCCGAAGCACAGAAATGTCTGCATGTTATGCCAAGGTGTAGATAGGGTTATTGGAACCTTAAGCTAGTGAAGATGGTGTTATATATGTTTATGCATAATATAATAATAATAATAATGAGGACTTTGTATAGCACCTAATCTTTAGAAGCTCTAAGCGCTTTACAACGTTAGACAACACCTATAAGATAAAAAACATATAATGATATGATTACAAAACAAACACCATGAAATTAGAAAACTTTAAAAAACATGCTGAGAATATTTAAGGTAGGAAACATTATTAGGTCTTTAAGTTTGTTCTTGCAGTTGAAAAAAGTGAGTTTTGAGAGCACTCTTGAATGAGATCACTGTGTCTTTGTGTCTAAGTTCAGTGGGCAATTCATTCCACATTGCTGGGCCCTGGTATGCAAAAGAATGCTGTCCTTATGACTTTGTGTTTTATTTATAATTGTATGCCATTTACTTTTGTCTTATAGTCTGCTGTTACTGTTGGCATTGCAGTATTTATAAGTATGTTGTTTCACTGTGAATAGGTATATGTGTACATGTCTGTTGAATTATGAAATACTTTTGTTATATCAGTAAAAGAACTCATAAAGAGCTAGTGTTTAATGTATTCTACCCATGTCACAGTAAATATATTACTTACTCAATAATTCTGTCTGTGATTATGGTACAAGAAGAACAGTCCTGCAACACCAATGTTGTAAAATGTACATTGTAACCCTTTTATTATATTTTATTTAGATCAGATTTTTATTTTACAAGTTAGATGTCAGTTAATCAATATTATCAGTATTTATATATTCACTGAGTTAGGAATTTGAATTTTAATCTCTTGTGCAGCTGAGTTGCTTCTGCTTTCTTAAGCAGCTGTCATCAAACGTGTAACAGGTTTTTAATGAGGCAAATTGCCTTTCTCTGAGTCTTATTTGGCAGTTCACTTCCTTTCTGTTACACATTTTATAACCTAGATTTGTAATAGTACATGAAACGTGTAACAGGTTTTTAATGAGGCAAATTGCCTTTCTCTGAGTCTTATTTGTCAGTTCACTTCCTTTCTGTTACACATTTTAAGACCTAGATTTGTAATAGTACATGAAACTTGTAACAGGTTTTTTAAATGAGGCAAATTGCCTTCCTCTGTGTCTTATTTGTCAGTTCACTTCCTTTCTGTTACACATTTTAAGACCTAGATTTGTAATAGTACATGAAACTTGTAACAGGTTTTTTAAATGAGGCAAATTGCCTTCCTCTGAGTCTTATTTGGCAGTTCACTGACTTTCTGTTACACATTTTATGACCTAGATTTGTAATAGTACATGAAATGTGTAACAGGTTTTTTAAATGTGGCAAATTGTCTTCCTCTGAGCCTTTTTTGGCAGTTCACTGACTTTCTGTTACACACTTTATGACCTAGATTTGTAATAGTACATGCTGATATTTTTGTTTGTTCACGTCCTGGAACTTCCAATACATCACAATAATAATAATAATGAGGACTTTGTATAGCACCTAATCTTTAGAAGCTCTAAGCACTTTACAACATTAGACAACACCTATAAGATAAAAAAAACATATAATAATATCACTACAAAAACAAACACCATGAAATTAGAAAAACATTAAAAAATAAAAAACATGCTGAGAATATTTCAGGTAGGAAACATTATTAGGTCTTTAAGTTTGTTCTTGCAGTCGAAATAAGTGATTTATGAGAGCCCTCTTCAATGTGATCACTGTCTTTGTGTCTAAGTTCAGTGGGCAATTCATTTCACGTTGCTGGGCCCTGGTATGCAGAATTTCCAGGTCCTTTCTACCCTTTATGACGATAATACAAGCGATACACAATAAAACAGTGCACTTAAATTCAAAGTCAGATGGTCCAGTGTATACACAGAAAGTACACTCAACAATAATATGATGATCATTTTGTAAGGATACATACATTTTAGTTGTTTTGAAAGGTTAATATTTGGAAACATAGATTTTAATTGTTTTGAAAGATAAAATTACCAGATGTTGAATCCACTAATAAACGATGTGCCATAAATGCGTCCTTCTTGGCAACTGAAATATATTACACGTAGAAAAGTGCTAATGGATCCCACATTCATGATATTATCCTTATGCACCACTCCCTTGATAACTCGTACCCCAATAACTTGCAAACCCGCTTATAACATGGGTTCAGGCATAGACGTCATTTTTTAAACTCGAAAATACAAATAAATGTTAGCCTTATTTGTTGAACTAGAAGAAACTCATCATCAAAATTGGTAAATGAAACACTTGTGTATCGCTTGTTTTATCGTCATAAAGGGTAGAAAGGTCCTGGAAATTTTGATCAACATTATGAATATATCAAGTTTTAATAAGAAATGATATTTTGTTGCATGTTTTTTCCAAATGACCTTCTTAGTACATAGTAAATAATGATATTCAATGAAGTTTTGATCAATGAACCTGTTCAAGGCATTACTTTAATAAATGAATATCAAATAAATAATTGTACGTGTGTATCATCAAACTAAATTTGTGTTTTAGTTCCTTTATGTGACTGACATTATGTTTGTGGCTGGCAGCTTGAGACAGAGTTTGCTTTTTTTTTAACTGTAATGCTTTCTATAGTTTTTGCTGGTCAAAAAAAGGAAGAACTCATGAATGAGATAGCATGCTGCCCATCTTCCTGTTGTTCTTTTGCACAAGCCTGTTATTATGACAACCTCTAAATTACCTGTAGAATTGCCATGGAAATGGTGTTGTTAGGATCTCCAATATTGCCACTACAGCTAAAAAAAATCAGGCAATTTCAACACTCAGAAGTTTAAAAAAAAAAAAAAAGGTTATATTTAGAATTCTTGAAAAGTCTTTTCAGTCAGTAGAGCTTCAAGGATATCTACCTCTTGCCAAGGATATCTACCTCTTGCCAAGGATATTAGAAAAAAGTTCACATTATGGTAAAGTTTGGAAGGTGTTTTGGATTTAATGTTAACAGTGCTTAGAATACATTTTTTCACTAGATGCTAAAGTGAAATTGTTAAAGCCACACTCATGCAAGGTTTGAAATGGTCATTTTATTTTGAAGAATGGTGATGGTATTTGAAGATTGGTGATGGTGGCATATATATCAATTTTTTCCCTGCTAGGAAGTATTTATCCATGATGTAGATTTACATATGTTTAACCCAAGTAGTAAAATCTTTCTGCCAGGCGTATCTTCAAACATCAGCCCAATGTGTAGTGAACAGTGAAATCTTTCTGCCAGGCGTATCTTCAACCATCAGCCCAAGGTTTATTGAACAGTGAAATTTCATATCCTGCATGCTGAAACAAAGTGTACCCAACACCCCCCATCCAGTATCCACAACAAGTTTCTCACTATACAGAATATTATTATTGCAGAAGTCAACTCAAAAGATGTGTCAGATTATTGAATTAATGGATAAATCCTGTGCATTTGGGCAGTTCAGCCTCAAAACTGATCCACAGTAAAGGGTTAATCTCATGGTTTTGTATAAAAAGCAAAAGTATGATGTCTTACATAATGTTATTTTATTCTTCTCTGTTTTTCAGATATTCCACAATGGTACTGAGAGTAAGACCAGTCAACATGTTGGTGTTAGGATCTGGGTTGGCCTGCCTGGTAGTGGCCGTTTTAATAACATGGTTCTCCAACCACAGGAAGCCATCATTCATGAACTATCTACAACATCAAGAGGAGTAAGCTTGTACTGATTAAGATTAAGACATTGAGCATATTTGTGATAGGATCTGGACTGACCTGCCTAGTAGAGGCTGTTCGGCCTGGCCTGCATAGTAGAGGCTGTTTGGCCTGCCTAGTTGTGGCTGTTGGCCTGGCCTGCATAGTAGAGGCTGTTTGGCCTGCCTAGTTGTGGCTGTTTGGCCTGGCCTCCCTAGTAGAGGCTGTTTGGCCTGCCTAGTTGTGGCTGTTTGGCCTGGCCTGCCTAGTAGAGGCTGTTTGGCCTGCCTAGTTGTGGCTGTTTGGTCTGGCCTGCAAAATAATGGCTGTTTGGCCTGCCAGGTAGTGGATGTTTGGCCTGCCTAGTAGTGGCTGTTTCACATGCCTAGTAGTGGCTGTTTGGCCTGGTCTGCCTAGTAGAGACTGATTGGCCTGCCTATTAGAGGGTCTTTGCAAAAGTTGGTTCTCCAACCACAGTGCTAAGGATGTCACATTTTTTGTGTAAACATTTCATGTTATTCCAGTAAATAGTTTTTAAAGAAACATGCCTTCTGTTTAAATGGTAAATGAAGCAGTTAATATCTTTTGTTTTCCAGAAAGAGAAAAATAATTGCAGTATCATCTTAACATAAGAGTCAGTCTTCCATGATTATTGTACTAGGGATTAACTTTTGAGATGACTGCTGTTGCAATACATGAGAGCCACTTTCTAATGTGGTGATGTTAATAAAGCCCACCATTTTATTTTTGCATCTATAGGTGTTAGTGACAAGTGACTTCCATATATCTGAACTGTTCATAAATATTGAATGAAGAAAGCAAGAAAATGGCTGTAATTGTTGGCTTGTAAATTCTGGTGAGTGAATTTGCGTGTTTCTGCATTATGTCACTGAGAAGCTATTGTGGCAGGCTTAAATCTTTTTAGCCGTGTAGTCATATAATAAACATTATGTAATTTTTGGTCTACATGTACAACTAGTGTTTATGGAGATCTATGCACCAAGACAGATGCAACTCAGTTGGATATGGAAGGATAAATTTGATTCTTGCTTAAATATTGATAAAATTAATGTTGTTTAAGGAATCAGTTGAAAATCAGAGTAATGATTCAATCCATATTTTCTAAGTCACCTTGTCTTGCTGATGTTTGTAGATGCATTTAGCTGATTTTGTTGTTTTTCAATTTTTGAACAGAAGCTTCAATAAACAGGTAAATATTCACATTTAATAATTATAATATCTTTTATTTAGCAGTAGTAATATTCATAATTTATCTCTTGTAGAATTATTAGGTGGCAGCTAATTTACCTTATGGCCCTACAGTTAAAACAGATACATGTAATTAGTAAAGAATCTTATGGTTGATATCCACTAGATTAAAGAATGTAAATATAAACAAAGAAAATATGAATTAAACAAGGGTAACTAGCTGTTATCTTATAGATATATCACAACTACTATGTATAAATGTTATGCATCATAAAATCAATATTGCACATTACATTATTTATAAAGGTTTTAAGTTGTAAACAGGTGCTTGTTTATTTTTTATGCTGCTAACTTTTCCATCAAATTTACTATCTTAAACAACAGATTTCTTAAAATAGTCTGGTATATATAAATCTTTTTCACTTCACCTGTATCTCCTTGTGCTGATGTTCCTCACGGATTTAGAAAGATTAATATACTTGGGTGCAAAATTATTTTAGACCTTGAAAGCTTTGGCATCCATCTAACGGTATTGATAAGAGATGATAAAGGTGTTAAAAGTTTATATTGTACACATACACTTTTTATGATAAATTCATCTGACATAAACCTCCATTTTTACTAATCCTATTTTCTTAGATACTTTTGTAAAGAGTGTTTCAGATTGGTTCGACCATGTTAAAGTAGTATCAAGGAGGGTGTTTCAAAATTGGTTGGACCACTCTAAAGTAGTAACAAGGAGGGTGTTTCAAAATTGGTTGGACCAGGATAAAGTAGTATCAAGGAGGGTGTTTCAAAATTGGTTGGACCAGGATAAAGTAGTATCAAGGAGGGTGTTTCAAAATTGGTTGGACCAGGATAAAGTAGTAACAAGGAGGGTGTTTCAAAATTGGCTGGACCAGTATAAAGTAGTAACAAGGAGGGTGTTTCAAAATTGGTTGGACCAGGATAAAGTAGTATCAAGGAGGGTGTTTTAGATAGGTTGGACCAGGATAAAGTAGTATCAAGGAGGGTGTTTTAAATTGGTTGGACCAGGATAAGGTAGTATCAAGGAGGGTGTTTTAGATTGGTTGGACCAGGATAAAGTAGTATCAAGGAGGGTGTTTCAGATTGGTTGGACCAGGATAAAGTAGTATCAAGGAGGGTGTTTTAGATTGGTTGGACCAGGATAAAGTAGTATCAAGGAGGGTGTTTCAGATTGGTTGGACCAGGATAAAGTAGTATCAAGGAGGGTGTTTCAGATTGGTTGGACCAGGATAAAGTAGTATCAAGGAGGGTGTTTCAGATTGGTTGGACCAGGATAAAGTAGTATCAAGAAAGGTGTTTTAAAATTGGTTGGACCAGGATAAAGTAGTATCAAGGAGGGTGTTTTAGATAGGTTGGACCAGGATAAAGTAGTATCAAGGAGGGTGTTTAAGATTGGTTGGACCAGGATAAAGTAGTATCAAGGAGGGTGTTTCAGATTGGTTGGACCAGGATAAAGTAGTATCAAGGAGGGTGTTTTAGATTGGTTGGACCAGGATAAAGTAGTATCAAGGAGGGTGTTTCAGATTGGTTGGACCAGGATAAAGTAGTATCAAGGAGGGTGTTTCAGATTGGTTGGACCAGGATAAAGTAGTATCAAGGAGGGTGTTTCAGATTGGTTGGACCAGGATAAAGTAGTATCAAGAAAGGTGTTTTAAAATTGGTTGGACCAGGATAAAGTAGTATCAAGGAGGGTGTTTTAGATAGGTTGGACCAGGATAAAGTAGTATCAAGGAGGGTGTTTTAGATTGGTTGGACCAGGATAAAGTAGTATCAAGGAGGGTGTTTCAGATTGGTTGGACCAGGATAAAGTAGTATCAAGGAGGGTGTTTTAGATAGGTTGGACCAGGATAAAGTAGTATCAAGGAGGATGTTTCAAAATTGGTTGGACCAGGATAAAGTAGTATCAAGGAGGGTGTTTCAAAATTGGTTGGACCAGGATAAAGTAGTATCAAGGAGGGTGTTTCAAAATTGGTTGGACCAGGATAAAGTAGTAACAAGGAGGGTGTTTCAAAATTGGTTGGACCAGTATAAAGTAGTAACAAGGAGGGTGTTTCAAAATTGGTTGGACCAGGATAAAGTAGTATCAAGGAGGGTGTTTTAGATAGGTTGGACCAGGATAAAGTAGTATCAAGGAGGGTGTTTTAAATTGGTTGGACCAGGATAAAGTAGTATCAAGGAGGGTGTTTCAGATTGGTTGGACCAGGATAAAGTAGTATCAAGGAGGGTGTTTCAGATTGGTTGGACCAGGATAAAGTAGTATCAAGAAAGGTGTTTTAAAATTGGTTGGACCAGGATAAAGTAGTATCAAGGAGGGTGTTTTAGATAGGTTGGACCAGGATAAAGTAGTATCAAGGAGGGTGTTTAAGATTGGTTGGACCAGGATAAAGTAGTATCAAGGAGGGTGTTTTAGATTGGTTGGACCAGGATAAAGTAGTATCAAGGAGGGTGTTTCAGATTGGTTGGACCAGGATAAAGTAGTATCAAGGAGGGTGTTTCAGATTGGTTGGACCAGGATAAAGTAGTATCAAGAAAGGTGTTTTAAAATTGGTTGGACCAGGATAAAGTAGTATCAAGGAGGGTGTTTTAGATAGGTTGGACCAGGATAAAGTAGTATCAAGGAGGGTGTTTAAGATTGGTTGGACCAGGATAAAGTAGTATCAAGGAGGATGTTTTAGATTGGTTGGACCAGGATAAAGTAGTATCAAGGAGGGTGTTTCAGATTGGTTGGACCAGGATAAAGTAGTATCAAGGAGGGTGTTTCAGATTGGTTGGACCAGGATAAAGTAGTATCAAGAAAGGTGTTTTAAAATTGGTTGGACCAGGATAAAGTAGTATCAAGGAGGGTGTTTTAGATAGGTTGGACCAGGATAAAGTAGTATCAAGGAGGGTGTTTTAGATTGGTTGGACCAGGATAAAGTAGTATCAAGGAGGGTGTTTCAGATTGGTTGGACCAGGATAAAGTAGTATCAAGGAGGGTGTTTTAGATAGGTTGGACCAGGATAAAGTAGTATCAAGGAGGATGTTTCAAAATTGGTTGGACCAGGATAAAGTAGTATCAAGGAGGGTGTTTCAAAATTGGTTGGACCAGGATAAAGTAGTATCAAGGAGGGTGTTTCAAAATTGGTTGGACCAGGATAAAGTAGTAACAAGGAGGGTGTTTCAAAATTGGTTGGACCAGTATAAAGTAGTAACAAGGAGGGTGTTTCAAAATTGGTTGGACCAGGATAAAGTAGTATCAAGGAGGGTGTTTTAGATAGGTTGGACCAGGATAAAGTAGTATCAAGGAGGGTGTTTTAAATTGGTTGGACCAGGATAAAGTAGTATCAAGGAGGGTGTTTCAGATTGGTTGGACCAGGATAAAGTAGTATCAAGGAGGGTGTTTCAGATTGGTTGGACCAGGATAAAGTAGTATCAAGAAAGGTGTTTTAAAATTGGTTGGACCAGGATAAAGTAGTATCAAGGAGGGTGTTTTAGATAGGTTGGACCAGGATAAAGTAGTATCAAGGAGGGTGTTTAAGATTGGTTGGACCAGGATAAAGTAGTATCAAGGAGGGTGTTTTAGATTGGTTGGACCAGGATAAAGTAGTATCAAGGAGGGTGTTTCAGATTGGTTGGACCAGGATAAAGTAGTATCAAGGAGGGTGTTTCAGATTGGTTGGACCAGGATAAAGTAGTATCAAGAAAGGTGTTTTAAAATTGGTTGGACCAGGATAAAGTAGTATCAAGGAGGGTGTTTTAGATAGGTTGGACCAGGATAAAGTAGTATCAAGGAGGGTGTTTAAGATTGGTTGGACCAGGATAAAGTAGTATCAAGGAGGATGTTTTAGATTGGTTGGACCAGGATAAAGTAGTATCAAGGAGGGTGTTTCAGATTGGTTGGACCAGGATAAAGTAGTATCAAGGAGGATGTTTTAGATTGGTTGGACCAGGATAAAGTAGTATCAAGGAGGGTGTTTCAGATTGGTTGGACCAGGATAAAGTAGTATCAAGGAGGGTGTTTTAGATAGGTTGGACCAGGATAAATTAGTATCAAGAAAGGTGTTTCAGATTGGTTGGACCAGGATAAAGTAGTATCAAGGAGGGTGTTTCAGATTGGTTGGACCAGGATAAAGTAGTATCAAGGAGGATGTTTTAGATTGGTTGGACCAGGATAAAGTAGTATCAAGGAGGGTGTTTTAGATAGGTTGGACCAGGATAAAGTAGTATCAAGGAGGGTGTTTCAGATTGGTTGGACCAGGATAAAGTAGTATCAAGGAGGGTGTTTTAGATAGGTTGGACCAGGATAAAGTAGTATCAAGGAGGGTGTTTCAGATTGGTTGGACCAGGATAAAGTAGTATCAAGGAGGGTGTTTTAGATAGGTTGGACCAGGATAAAGTAGTATCAAGAAGGAAACCAAAATGTTTGGCAGATTTAACAGCTTTAATTTTTGTACTGTTTACAATTCTCTACATTTGGATGATTCTTGTGCTTAGCTAACAAACTTAAGTGGGTTTCTGTAAATTTAAGCTAAGTTTATTGTCACACATCCATTTCAAAGCAAATTGTAAATCTTCATTTTAAGTACTCTCAATGTGAATTATTGAAAAAAGATACTTTTCAGTCTAAGATCATAAGTTTTTACTCTTCATGTCAATATCTTTGAGGAAAACAACTGACATTTACCACAAGTTTCCAGTTCTAGAAAACAACTGACATTTACCACAAGTTTCCAGTTCTAGAATGCAGGTGGATTAATCTCATTAAAGTTGAATTGTTGCGGTGCTTATTTGAACACTAGGTTAATTGCCTGTCCTTGGATAGGTATAACAATTTTTATTAAAAATTGGGATGAGTGAGTTAAAAAGAAAGTTTGAACACAAATACAAAAGGTACAAATAAAGAAATTGGAATGCTGCTGCGAGTTTCAAACCTGCAGCCTTTTGTTTGGTAGGTGTGACACACAGAAAGACAAATCTGGGTGTTTATATTTAAGATTGCAAATTTTTTTAAAGCGAGACCTTTAGAAAGGACACAGTCATTCTCAAGTTATCTTCAGCAGCAACAAGAGTAAGCATGCAGTTGTAATAATTCGGTTTGGCCCATGTTATTGAATAGTAAGAAACCATAGGAGAAATCAGGAACTGTTTTGATTCTGAATTTGTTTGCTGCATTATATGCAACCTTGCACCCATAGATGTCAGATGTGTGTCATAATGCAGTTAAATTGGACCCTGGAAAATGTTTGGCCACTTACAATGCAGTAAAATCTGACCCATTATGGTCCTTATTGTCTCACCATGGACAATAATGGTTTGACCATGTCTGCCCAGTTTGGTCTCGTCATAGACAGTGGACAACAACGGCCTTCATTTGTTCTTTTTATGACAAACCTATGTTTAAATACCAAATTGAGTTGGGATTGAGCTCACAAGATACTCTTCTTCCATATCTTTAGTATCTTATAAGGAATCTTGAATAATCCTCAGTAAATAGGTCATAGTAACCAAATTTCGGCATGCGTCACACTGTAAAGACATTCTATGATGTCTATGCACCTTCAGTAATGGTTTGGTGGCAATAAGTGAAAGAGTATTGAAATAAGATCATATGCATAAGTTATTCCTAATACACCTGGAAAGTAAGCCAGATTGGCCCAGTTTCATGCTCGACAAGGTGCAAATTTCATGGTAATAGGTAAAAAGTACCAAAGGTAGATCTGGACTTTGGTTTTCAGACTCTTTAACAAGTCATACAAACTAGTCAACATTGAGTTGGAGTTGATGTGCAGCACATATTCATAGAAAGATACTCTCCAAGTGCAAGTTTAGTGGCAATTTTGAACTAGTACTGGAAAGTAGGTTAGAGTTACCTCATTTTAGTGCACAACAATTGTTCTTCCCAAGATGCACCCCTGGAGTTAGCAAAATAGTAATAGGTGATAAGTCTAGATGTGATTTTTAAGTAATATTTTGAATAAGTCACGAAGTGTATGTCGCAGCAACCTGGCTAAGATGTACATTCAGTACAAGTTTGACATTGATAGGTTTTAACATTGATAGGTTTTGACATCGATAGGTTTGGTAATGTAGGAGTTGAGACCAAGCAAGGAAAATGAATGGATGGACACAGACCACGTACATCCAGTTCAGTATGTTGGCTATTTGGCTTGTGTGTGTGCATGTGTGCATGCATGTATGCATGCATGTATACATATGTGTGCATAAAACTAACAATTTAAAAAATCCTGTATCAGATGGACTAATTTTTGTCTTCCTTTTCAGGATGGAAGATTCATTTCATTATATTATAAATGATCTGAACAAGGACAACATTAGAAATAATTTGAAGTGAGTACTGTTCTATAAATAGCTTATCCACGTTGGATTAAAACTGGTTGATGACTTGACCCCAAGTTGTGCATGGTGTGTAGCCACACATAATAGCATTTTTAAAATTGTTGACATTCAAAGCATTAAAAAATTTTTGGGACTCATTATTGTTAATAAAACAAATATTGTGTAATGTAGTCCTCTAATAATAAGTCAGTATGTATCATTTAGAAACTGAGACACATTTATTACAAGTCTTGGAGTCCATTATGCACAATAGCATCAAAGTAATTTGTGTGCATTAAAAATCAGTCAATATTTTGGAATGATTTACCTGATGTTAATTAAATATACCACCATTTCAAGGCCAAATGTGTGGGCCTGACAAATCTGTAGGAGTGACTTAATTATGAATATATAAGGAAACAGATTCTTTTTTGTAAATTATAGCACTAGACAGACTTGGCAGGTGTCCTGTTGATTGTGTTACCTGTCTTTAGTCTTGTTCAGGTATATGTAAACATGTAATTCCCTCATTGTAAGAATCACAGTGAGACAGTCTTTACACACAAATATATGTATGGTAATACATGTGTAATGCCCTTGAAATCTATCATTAAAACTAGAAACATGAATCTTGGGTAAATGATGCCTTTGGATGCCAACACTTTTATTCTTTTGTTCATGCCCTGGGGTAGGGGTGATTTTACATAAATCTCCAATATTTAAGAGTTGTATCTTTCACATATCCGAGAAATGGTACATGTGATCAGTGGTCTAAGTGTCAATACGTTTCAGACTTAAACCCCTGAGTGATGTCCCATACCCACCAAGGACTTATCCCTTGGGTTGTAACTCATACACTATTGAGATCTCCACCCTGTAAACATATACACTGTTAGTAGGAATAAGAAGATGAAATTATATATTCAACTAACCTGGACCAGGGGTGGGTGGGGTGGAATCATGACCCCAGTGAAAATAGCTGTTGGGTCATAATTTTATTGTTAAGATCTGTACCTTACCATGGTATATACACTTACTAGGACTGAAAGACAAATTTTTACACGCAGTTGACCTTGGTTTTGTTGTCCATCATTACCCGTCACTTCAAGGGACTCATTATTACCCCTCACTTTAACAGACTTGTCATCAATAGAGATGTAAAAATTTTGGGAAATTTCTACTTAATCCTAATAATTGGTTACCTGGGTACCTGATCAAAGGGAAATTGTATTAAATGTAAACCTGAACTGCATTGTTGTAGGTTCACACTTGCCATCCACCAAGAAAGGTATATTACATGTCATAATTACAGAAAACTCAATGAAAAACTTTCATATTTATTTTATTTAATGGACATTTATTATTGTTACTTACCTGGATATCTCTGGCCGAGTCATACCAAAGACTTACAGAAATGGTACTAACAGCTGCCTCGCTTGGCGCTCAGCATTAAGAGGTTAGTGTTAGGACTGGTTAGGCTGGTGTCAGGATAATGTGACTGGGTGGGACATAATGCTACATGTCTGCAGCATGATGCCCCATTGCTAGACATTACTATAAACTGCCACACTGCAGACATTGTAGCGATGTGACTGAAAAATTGTTAAAGCTACGTTAAAAATCCAAATAACATACATACACACACATACTTACATGGATCTGCAGTTAAATTTTTTGTCACAAATCGGCTAAATCCATATGGATTAGTAGTTAATACAAGATTATAGAAACAGAAGAAATTGATACATTATTTATGCATAACACTCATTCTAAGTAGCCTACATGTCAACAATAACTTTCACAAATAGTTGTAAAGTCTACAAATGATGACTGTTTATAGTATCCTCAACCTGTCATGATTTGTTTCTTAACAATGGTCTGGTGCAGCTTGCTTTTAAGTTTAACAAAATCCCTCTCCACTAACATTTTTCAGTCATATAACATCTATTAGTCACATTGAAACAGCCGTTTTTTTGTGATATCTGGTACCATTTATTTTCAGTTTAAACTGGTCTGCTATGTATGTAGTATCAAAATAAAATGAATCTATGAGAAGTGGTTTCACATTCAAGTATCCCGTCTGTTTTCTTGGAACTGTTTTGTGTAAAATTAATGCAAAAATTACCATAGTTACACACTTGATCAATTTTTATTAAATTTTGTTCATATTTATTTTATTTAAAGTACATTTATATTTGCTACTTAATTGGATCTGCAGTTAAAATTTTGTCACAAACTGGCTAAATCAAATAACAAATTTACACACATGGTAAATTTTTAATAGAATTTTTTCACCGTTATTAAATAACAAAGATTTCCCTTATATTTAAATATATCTGTGAAAAATTTCATTCTGTATAGTTGTCCATGTCGTTTATTTTTTCCTAACATGGCATAAGAAATGTATGTTACGGTAACCAAGTTTTTGTATTGCCTTTGCTTTGACAAAATTATCTGTCTTAGGTTTCCCAATAATAAACATGAGAGTCCAGTAAATAAACATGAACAGTGGCCCTGACTTGAACTTGTTCCAGGGCCATAAGCTTGAGGCAAAACCGGGCATTTATATTGTGCTTTCTTTTGTTTGAATTGTAGTACTTATTTAAGTTTTATTTCATCAAATATTTCTTAATCTGTACTTACTGTTGCTGTCAATGAAAGGTATTGACCTAGTTTATGTCATTAGGATCTCTAAACAAGCGTGTTTAAGTTGCGAGACAAATGGTGCATGAACCATGGACAGGCAAGAAATTAGGATGGTCTAGCTTTAAATATCAGCATTTATTCTTAAATAGGTTGCATGAGCAAGGAGAGAAGTGTCCTCTTCTCTTGTATTATTAATATATGGTACATGTATGACAAGTAAATTGTAAGCAACTATACCAGCAGCTGTGATGATGAATAAATACACACTCAACATGAGCCTTGAGCTGTGATCATTATTCTGTGTCTTGATCTGATCTTGGAATACCTTGTTTTGTTTAAATGGGTATGTGGCTGTTCATTTTATTACTTGGGTTATTATTAACGGATGGGTATCCAACCCGCACTTCATGGGGTTCAGCCACTGTATAACGACTTGAAAACTATGAAAGTCCCCACCCTGTAACAAAGTACATGCTGGACATGAAAATCCCTACCCTGTAACATTGTCAATGCTGGGCATGAAAAGCCACCTTGTAACAAAGTACATATGTACATGCTGGACATGAAAATCCCCACCCTGTAACATTGTCAATGCTGGACACGAAAAGCCACCTTGTAACAATGTACATGCTGGACATGAAAATCCCCACCCTGTAACATTGTCAATGCTGGGCACGAAAAGCCACCTTGTAACAATGTACATGCTGGGCATGAAAACCCCTGCCCTGGTTAAATCACTATATCTCTAATACCTTAAAATACTAGCAGTTCATGTCTGGACTCTTTAAGATTTTGTCAAGATAACTTTTCACATTCCACACAGTCCTTATTTTCATAGAGGATCTTAACATGAATGCTCATTTCCAATGAATTTTATGAAATGAGTTGAAAAAGTTTATCTCTGCAAGCCTTGATGTTTTGATGAGTTTCTGCATTTCTTTAAATGAGCATTAATGAAAGATTCTATTTATTAGATGACAAAAAAAATAAAAATTTTGTTTTATGAAACAGCAGAATGTTGTAGTGATATGTGTTATATGTAGAAAAATTACAATATGCATCAAGTTTTTAAATTGATTATTTATGAATAGGTTGTCCTTGAATATATTTCACATTAACATTAGGAATATAAGCCTGCTACCACCTGAATCCAGCCCTACTAAAAGAAAAAAATTCAGTTTAATGTCTACAAAATAATGAAAAAATGGCAATAACTCTTTCCACTTACCTTCCCACTGCTAGTTTTCACTAAACTTTTAGTTTTGCTTTGTAAACATTGTATGAAAAACCTCGTAAATCCATGCCAATATCAGCATGAATTCTAATCATCCAGCCAGGAATCTGGATTGACATCGTGTTTTAATCATTCCTCTACAGGGTGGCTGTATAAGTTATGTTTGCAATTTTTCCAATATTTATGAGATTGTCACTTTCTCGGATTTTGTCTAGTTAGAACATGCATTGATGATGCATGTTGTCATTCACGGTTTCGTACCTATTGTATGCTTACCCAGTTAGTAACTGGTGTTGTTTTAGTGACTTATTAACATGCTGCATTGTTAATTTACACATTTTTGTTGTGTTGATTTTGTAGTTTCAGTGAAACTGTCAATGAAGTTATTTTTCTGCAATTACATTGATCATCATGAATCCTTAATCAGATCCAACCATGGGTCAAGCCTTAAGGCTGCAGTCAAAGAGATACACCACTCTCTCGATAACTAGCACCCTGACAACTCGTGAACCCACCCATAATGCGGTGTCAGGCGTGGATCCTATTTTTTAAACCAGAAAATACCCCATAAATTGATCTCTATTTGTTGAACTTGCCGAAAATCGCGTACAAAATTGGTAATGGAAACTTTGATGTATCACTTGTTTTATCGTCGAAAAAGGTAGATATAACCTGGAAATTTTAATCACTGTGAAATATCAAATTTAAAAATAGGTCATACAGCTTTTTACGTTTTCTTTCCAAACGACATTCCTAATACACTGCAATTAACGATGTGTAAAGAAATTGCGATTAATGAAACTGTCACTTACGCCAAGTGGAGGCAATACTTAAATAAATAAATACAAATTAAATAATTTTTTTATCTATTAAAATTTGTGTTCTAGTTCTATCTTTTAGTTCCTTTTAAGTGTAATCATCATAAATGCAATGTGTTTTAAGTGTAATCATCATAAATGCATTGTGACCTCTTGTAATTAAACATAAAATGCATCAATCTACCGTAACAGCTATGTCCACAAGCATTTCTCTGAGAACCTAATTAACTGCCGACCGTGTTTTGTTAATTGACTTCCGGAAGTATTTGTTGTATTGTTGCACTGAATTAAAAGCTGGCCTCCTTTGTATTATTACGTTAAGTATGCCTTTTGAATCAAATAAAAGAGATGAAATAAAAGAAAAGTTAAAAGGCACGAAAATCCTACAAACTTAAAACCTAGAGGCCCCAGTCGTATATCGGGTGAATTCACTTCATTTGATCAATCGAGCACTTATAAATATTATTGTGTATGTAACATAAACTACCTTAAATTAACCAACTCTTTCATAACTGTGATCAAAGATAACAAGGCAGCCAAGTGAAATGAATACTTCGTAAAATAAAGAGCTTGATTTCACAGATACAGACCATTGTGGGCAAGCGAGTATCAGAGAATTCTTGAACTGGCATAAAGAGATATCCTCAAGGATGATAAGAAGTTTCATTATTACTTCCAATGAAATCACGACATCAATATTGTACTAATTGAAAAATACAGAAATTGAGTTTCGATGTAGACGATTGTCTCACGAAATAAATGTTGCATGTTTTTAGAAAAAAGGAATCTTGTTTGGTGGTGTATCAAGAGTTAGTCTAGTTCTCTGCTCTGTGGACTCCCGATTTGGCAGGATAATATTAAACACCACTATGGGAACCAGACTCATCAATAAAACAAAAAGCAGTGATGTAATACACAGATTTTTTTCGTGTACATGTGATGGTTGTTGAAACCAGTTGGAACAATCTTTCAAATGTTGGACATTTTGAAATAAATGTTATTTAAACAGAATAATGAACAACTTCATCAGAAAAAGCACTTTATTAAAAATTATTATCGACCTGATTGTAAAATGAGGATTCAGTAAATAAACAGCCCAGTTCCTTAATGCTGCTCTACCCCCCCCCCAAGGTTTTCTCGATGTTAATGCGATTTTAAAAATTTACTTGAGGTCCCTCGGTAACTCGCGCCTTGCTTATAGTGCAGCCTATGTTTGTGGACCCTGTTGTCTGCAAGTTATCGAGGGAGAGGTGTAATCAGGTGTTGTTGGCTTCAAAATGCCCTCCACCCCTGACTGCCATGGATGTCTTGAGGGTTATGGCTTTGGTAGATATCAACAGTGAGGAAGAGAATCCATACTTCCAGCTGATTCCCCAGTCAGTGAAGATCAGGAAGTTAATGACTGTCTGTTTGGAAGAGTCTTTGATCCACGGAAGGCTAAGGCTCTCTTGCCAAAAGCCATGTACCAGCAACATTCTCATCATGCAGGTACAAAACACACTCTGATGCCTTCCATACTGACCGCCCAGTTCTAGATAAGAAATTGGTGGTTGTCCACATGTCTTTCTACTTTTTGTAAAGTGGACAAGAATGCATTTCATGCCACATTGAAGCTGGTTTGGAGCAGTGACCCCACATTCTTGATGTTGTATTTGGCCTCTTTGGCAATTTTTTCTGACTGGCAGAAAAATCAGCCAACCAATATCCCTGGGATCCAACAGCCTGAATTGATTGGGTCATTGGCAAAGCAGCTCACCATTCTTTGGCAATTTGATTCTGACTGCCAGAAAATCAGCCAACCATCATCCTTGGAAATCAACAGCCCAAATTGCTTGGGCAGCTCACTGTTCTCGGTCAAGGTGGCACCAAATCACCCATCCTGTGCATGCTGCTTTGACATTTTCTCTGATGGTGCTGCCAACTTCAGACTAACATATAAATCAGACACATTTCTGGTAGATTCACTATCCTGGTCAACATTCCCTCCAGAAAGAATAGGGTTGTGCATCCAGAATGGTCTCTTTATCCATCAGTTTTTCATCACATTTGTGCATATTGGTGATCAACATTTGTGTGACAAGGTGGACCACATTTTCCATTCTTTGTCTCATTGGTTCCAGACCCAGTATCTTGGGTCATGGATGCAATATCAACGGGTGGGATGGGGATATTCCCTTTGCTTACCCCTCTTCCCCTAGTCTTAGTACTGAAAATAATGCTGATAATACAGAATCAAAATTGCAAAATAATTTTGGCAGCCCCTCACATGTGGGACAAGTTGTTGGTCAGTGATCTACCTGATCTAGCAGTAGACCTACCCAAGAAGATTATGACCAAACTGAAGGTTCTCAAACAACCATGGTTGTAGTTGTCTGACCCCTACCCTTACTGTCTTCTTCCTCATTCCTGACTCTTATCAGGACATCCAGAGAAGAATTTAGATTGACAATTGTGGAGAGAATCTTAAGAGAAAGAAGGCCCTACCCTCTGAAGACTTATGAGGGAGAATGATGTGTTTTCAGGGATTGGTGTCCAGTCAATAATATCATCCCTATAAGTGTTTCATTCCCTCAGCTGACTTATTTATTTCCCTGGTTCTTTGAGGAGAAAGTTGGCAGTAGTTATGATCAAAAGCTTCCAGTCCATGATATATGAGGCAATGAGTCATCATTAGCTACCAATCCATGATATATGAGGCAATGAGTCATCATTAGCTACCAATCCATGATATACGAGGCAATGAGTCATCATTAGCTACCAATCCATGATACATGAGGCAATGAGTCATCATGAGCTACCAATCCATGATATATGAGGCAATGAGTCATCATGAGCTACCACTCCATGATATATGAGGCAATGAGTCATCATTAGCTACCAATCCATGATATATGAGGCAATGAGTCATCATTAGCTACCAATCCATGATATACGAGGCAATGAGTCATCATGAGCTACCAATCAGTGATACATGAGGCAATGAGTCATCATGGCAGTAGTTATGATCAAAAGCTACCAATCCATGACATATGAGGCAATGAGTCATCAAAAGCTACCAGTCCATGATACATGAGGCAATGAGTCATCATGGCAGTAGTTATGATCAAAAGCTACCAATCCATGACATATGAGGCAGTGAGTCATCAAAAGCTACCAGTCCATGAGGCAATGAGTCATCATGGCAGAAGAGGTAATGGTCATGATTAAGATCTGTCAGGCCAACTAGGCCATTTTGATTTGAACAGACTAAAATCCTTCAGTCTGTTCCAAAATGGAATCTTTTAGAGGTCTTAACATGGCTCAGTTCAGATAAATGTGAGCTGTGTTAGCCTAGACCTCAGTGAAGCTGTTATGATAGCTTAGCGTTGGCATACAGGGTAACTGAGTTACATGCCCTTTCAGTCAACTTGAACTATCTTCAGTTTGTACAGGATTTCATTATCTTCATGACACAAGCAGGCATTGTGACCAAGGATCAGTGACATTCAAAGAGCAATCAGAGAGTTGTCATGTTTTCTCACATCTGACAATAACTTGAGAACAGCAGCTATGAAGCTTTCAAAGACAATTTGTGACAACCGTAAATGACTCTTCCCATGAATTCGTGAAAGCAGGATATCACCTCTCAGGCCCTGTCTTCCTAGCTTAAGTGGTTGTATGCTCAGCTAACTAATGTCTCAAAAGAGTAGTCACCTCATGAGGATTTCCACTCATGAGCAGAGTGAACCTTCTCAATTAGCTCTGCAGGGACAAAGCCTTAATCTTGTGGGTCCTGTTGCTGTGGCTCAGATGATCATCAGACCCAATGAAACCAACACAGCCTCTTCACTGGATTTGCCAGTGAATGTTGATGATAAGATTTCAGCAATAATATTCTTAACCTGATATAGAGGTCATGCATTACATGACTGTAGTATGTGTTGCTTTAAGTGGGTTAGCTTTCACATAGCGAATCCAGTCTTTCTTCAATAAAAGGATACCCAAGGTATCGTTATGATGCTTAGCATCCCCTACTTCTAATGTGAATGTGATCAGGGAACATATGCAAAGGAGTAATCTGATTTTTATAGTAAATAATGTTTTTTCTCAGAATACTTCGCTGATTACATTTACTTTAAAAGCCTGCCAGCCACCCCATTATGTTAGTATCCTCATTGGAATTTCAGTCTGGTTAAAAATTAGTGGCAGCAAGGGGAGATAATTGGCAAGAGTTGTTGCCTGTTGTCCATAAATTATTCACAGAAAAGATGAACTTTCATCTTTAAGTAGGGTTGAACTTGAGACATAGTAGGCTTATATTCCTAATGTTAATGTGATAGGGTGAATTCTCTGGGCAACATAATTTACTTGAAAAATTTGCTTTCTCAGGACCTATACAAGCAGACAGAGGTTACCAGGGACTGACGGCGTAATGGAACTGGTGAAGCTGATATCAAGGCAGTGGAGAGAAAATGGACTGGATAAAGTGATAGTGACACCATATGATGTCCTGATGTCATATCCCAATACATCAGATCCTAATAAAGTAAATAAGTTTTTGCTATATTGGTAATAATACAGAAGAGCCTATCATATCGCTTGTTGTCTGCCGTCTGTCTGTTAGCTCAAGTTTTTTATTGCTACTCCTCCGCAACTACTAGCAGGATTACTTTGAAACTCTACACACACATTAAACACAAGGTATTGTTGGTCCTTTAAGAAAATGTTGCTGCTTGGACATCATGTATGACCACTGTGGTAGTCATTGTAAAACTATCTGACACCTTTATTTTCTTGACCATGGTTTGTGTTTTCCATAAGGTATATTTACTTCTATTCTTTATCAAATCATTTATTTGACAACAGATAATATTTTATATTGCTATCTTTAAGACAGAAACATCTTTTGAAAACAAAAGAGAAAGCTTCTATTTTTTTATACATCGATTTTAAAGAGTATTTGGTTCAGTGTATAGAGAGAGTCTGTGTTACACATTATTACAGAATGGCGTACATGGTAGGATTCTGGCTGTTTTGATCATCAAAATGAGAATGGTTGTGATCATCTTGAAACTTTGTGCAATATTTAATGACCATCAATATATCCACACTTTTGTAAGGGAGTTTTGAAGAGCAGACTTTATTGATCTTGGAGTTGAGTCAGATATCACTGCATGCCATTTTTGTACTCTGAACTTATGTATACAGTGATGTGTACTTTCAACTAATGGTTAATCTTATATTGAATCTTCCTCACTATCTTGTGCCGCTGTCACTCGTGAGTTAGTGATGAAGAGGTGTATAAAGGAGAATTTTGACTAGAATTTGTATTTACATTCCAGTGAGCAATCTGATATGATTTTAAGGTCAGAGGTCATTGCCGAGGCTTTAGCTATGCTGCTGTGAATATGATAACACAAACAAGTATGAATGAATTATTATCAAGCCCTCTGTTTATAAGTTCAGTGACTTTCTAACAATGACATCAAGGTCAGAGATTTTACCAGAGATTTTTGTACTGAATTTACATGTATCTTGTGAACATACTAACCAAATATGGCATGTTTGAGTTTCTCAGGAAAATCATTGATTGTTTCAATACTCAGCAATTAAAAATAGAATCAATGGACAGAAGAAATGGTCTTATTTTGAATTACTGGAAATTCTTTCTGGCCAGTATATCATTAGTCAGTCAGTTTATATGTCATCTATACATTAGGAGAGTTTATTTAAAACTATAATTTAGAATAATACAGAAAGAAATTGAACAAGTTGCATTGATGATTACAGTCAAAATTACAGAAAGTCAGTGATAGCTATTAATAGAGAAAGAAATTGTACAAGTTGCATTGATGATTGCAGTCAAAATTACATAAAGTCAATGATAGCTATTAATACAGAAAGAAATTGTACAAGTTACATTGATGATTACAATTACAGAAAGTCAGTGATAACTATTAATACAGAAAGAAATTGTACAAGTTGCATTGATGATTACAATTACATAAAGTCAATGATAGCTATTAATACAGAAATAAATCGTACAAGTTGCATTGATGATTACAGTCAAAATTACATAAAGTCAATGATAGCTATTAATACAGAAAGAAATTGTACAAGTTGCATTGATGATTACAATTACAGAAAGTCAGTGATAGCTATTAATACAAAAAGAAATTGTACAAGTTGCATTGATGATTACAGTCAAAATTACATAAAGTCAATGATAGCTATTAATACAGAAAGAAATTGAACAAGTTGCATGGATGATTACAGTCAAAATTACATAAAGTCAGTGATAGCTATTAATACAGAAAAAAATTGAACAAGTTGCATTGATGATTACAGTCAAAATTACAGAATGTCAGTGATAGCTATTAATACAGAAAGAAATTGTACAAGTTGCATTGATGATTACAATTACAGAAAGTCAATGATAGCTATTAATACAGAAAGAAATTGTACAAGTTGCATTGATGATTACAATTACAGAAAGTCAATGATAGCTGTTAATACAGAAAGAAATTAAACAAGTTGCATTGATGATTACAATTACAGAAAGTCAATGATAGCTATTAATACAGAAAGAAATTGTACAAGTTGCATTGATGATTACAATTACAGAAAGTCAATGATAGCTATTAATACAGAAAGAAATTGTACAAGTTGCATTGATGATTACAATCAAAATTACATAATGTCAATGATAGCTATTAATACAGAAAGAAATTGTACAAGTTGCATTCATGATTACAATTACATAAAGTCAATGATAGCTATTAATACAGAAAGAAATTAAACAAGTTGCATTCATGATTACAATTACATAAAGTCAATGATAGCTATTAATAGAGAAAGAAATTGTACAAGTTGCATTGATGATTACAATCAAAATTACATAAAGTCAATGATAGCTATTAATACAGAAAGAAATTGTACAAGTTGCATTGATGATTACAGTCAAAATTACAGAAAGTCAGTGATAGCTATTAATACAGAAAGAAATTAAACAAGTTGCATTCATGATTACAATTACATAAAGTCAATGATAGCTATTAATAGAGAAAGAAATTGTACAAGTTGCATTGATGATTACAATCAAAATTACATAAAGTCAATGATAGCTATTAATACAGAAAGAAATTGAACAAGTTGCATTGATGATTACAGTCAAAATTACAGAAAGTCAGTGATAGCTATTAATACAGAAAGAAATTGTATAAGTTGCATTGATGATTACTATTACAGAAAGTCAATGATAGCTATTAATACAGAAAGAAATTATACATGTTGCATTGATGATTACAATTACAGAAAGTCAATGATAGCTATTAATACAGAAAGAAATTGTACAAGTTGCATTGATGATTACAATTACAGAAAGTCAATGATAGCTGTTAATACAGAAAGAAATTAAACAAGTTGCATTGATGATTACAATTACAGAAAGTCAATGATAGCTATTAATACAGAAAGAAATTGTACAAGTTGCATTGATGATTACAATTACAGAAAGTCAATGATAGCTATTAATACAGAAAGAAATTGTACAAGTTGCATTGATGATTACAATCAAAATTACATAATGTCAATGATAGCTATTAATACAGAAAGAAATTGAACAAGTTGCATTGATGATTACAGTCAAAATTACAGAAAGTCAGTGATAGCTATTAATACAGAAAGAAATTGTACAAGTTGCATTGATGATTACAATTACAGAAAGTCAATGATAGCTATTAATACAGAAAGAAATTGTACAAGTTGCATTGATGATTAAAATTACAGAAAGTCAGTGATAGCTATTAATACAGAAAGAAATTGTACAAGTTGCATTCATGATTACAATTACATAAAGTCAATGATAGCTATTAATACAGAAAGAAATTAAACAAGTTGCATTCATGATTACAATTACATAAAGTCAATGATAGCTATTAATAGAGAAAGAAATTGTACAAGTTGCATTGATGATTGCAATCAAAATTACATAAAGTCAATGATAGCTATTAATACAGAAAGAAATTGAACAAGTTGCATTGATGATTACAGTCAAAATTACAGAAAGTCAGTGATAGCTATTAATACAGAAAGAAATTGTACAAGTTGCATTGATGATTACAATTACAGAAAGTCAATGATAGCTATTAATACAGAAAGAAATTGTACAAGTTGCATTGATGATTACAATTACAGAAAGTCAATGATAGCTATTAATACAGAAAGAAATTGAACAAGTTGCATTGATGATTACAATTACAGAAAGTCAATGATAGCTGTTAATACAGAAAGAAATTAAACAAGTTGCATTGATGATTACAATTACAGAAAGTCAATGATAGCTATTAATACAGAAAGAAATTGTACAAGTTGCATTGATGATTACAATTACAGAAAGTCAATGATAGCTATTAATACAGAAAGAAATTGTACAAGTTGCATTGATGATTACAATTACAGAAAGTCAATGATAGCTGTTAATACAGAAAGAAATTGTACAAGTTGCATTGATGATTACAATTACAGAATGTCAATAATACCTATTAATACAGAAAGAAATTAAACAAGTTGCATTGATAATTACAATTACAGAAAGACAGTGATAGCTATTAAGCAGATACAGATTAGGAAGGAATCAACAACTTGAAATTATGTATAAACATGCATAGTACACAGACCATTAACGAATAAGGCTTTGTGTTTAAAATGAAGTTTTATAGGTTGAAAATTTTGGCAGCAACTGACCTGGGATTGTTTTCTTTGATACAACTTGCAATCATCAGTCAAAGAAATATTTTCATGATATGAGGAAGAAAACCTGAAAAGTTGTCTTTTATCCTATCTAGTTTCAAGGTCAGTTTCTACAAGTTTTGGTAACTGTGACTCAAAATTACTTTCATTTCTATGCGTATCTCAGACCTTGACCTCTTTAACATATACCTGTGAAAGCTGTTAGAACTTTGTCATGTTAAGAAAACATGATGTGACCACTTGCTGAAGTTGGTCAGTATACTAATGACCACATTTTTGACAATGAGAAACATTAAGACCCGACTTGAATTACCACAGGAATGCTCCAAACCTTGTTGATATAAATTTGTAATTATTCTTCACAATGTAGTAAAGAATGGAAGTGTGAATTTATGTTTTTATGTGTCAAAATCATAATTTTTCAACTTCTGTTGTTTCTGACACTCCATGTATGGTCATGTTGACCAATTGTTTCCGCTGATAATTGTAGGGAAATATGTTTAATGAAGTCCACTACTTGAAATATTGATTGGTTAATGAAGTTCACTACTTGAAATATTGATTGGTTAATGAAGTTCACTACTTGAAATACTGATTGGTTAATGAAGTTCACTACTTCAAAATATTGATTGGTTAATGAAGTTCACTACTTGGAATATTGATTGGTTAATGAAGTTCAAGAGTAGATTCATAAGCTCATATTTCTGAAGTAAAAATTACAAATATCTGGAATAGAACTATATTGTTCAGGTTGGTGCCAAGTTTACTGAGGAAGATAAGTTTATGCATTTCAGTTTCAGCAGTAATTGTTATCAGACCCAGATTTAAGTCACACACATCGCAACATATTTGTTAACAAAATCCGAGATTTTATTTTGCTAGAAAGGGTTGCAACTTGTTTAGCTCCAGTAGGATGCTGTTTTGAAGCTCATTGCAAATGTTGGTCATAGAGTAAGGCTAGAATCAAGATATAAACTGGTAGCGGTTTGGGTTTGAGGTACCAATCCCAACACACAAGACCAAAAATGGACTTGCCTTGCTTTTCTGTGCATGTTGTGAGTACAGTTAATGGAACAGCCTGACCTATCCTGTAATTTTCCTAGGTGAATTATTTCTTTATGAAATGTTAGGGTGAGCTTATAATTGAAGTTTCTAATCTTGCCAAAAATAACAATATATGACCTTATAGAATTTATTTTGTAATGCCATTTTTCAGAACATTTGAGAATAATCTCTAACATTTTAGATATGTTATCTGGGAATTTGACAGGCATGTAAGGTCATATGTAAGTTTAGGGCAGCAGCACTCTAGCTGCCAATTTTATACTCTAGTTTGCCTTTTACCTGTAGCAACTCGTCTATAAATACCAGATACAAGAAAGAGGACAGGATGACCTCCTGTCTAGATCTTTGCCTGATGTCAGACGATCTAGAATGGCATTTTTAACCCATGACTGCAATGTTTACACTAAAATATGTATTAATTCTTAAGAATTTTGCCTGAATTCCCATATTATATAGTCACAAAAGTAGTGCATCATGCAAAACAGTGCCAGAGGCTTTTTGAGTATCAAGAAAGCCAGCATGTCAAACAGTGCCAAAGGCTTTTTGAGTATCAAGAAAGCCAGCATGTCAAACAGTGCCAAAGGCTTTTTGAGTATCGAGAAAGGCAGCACACCAAACAGTGCCAAAGGCTTATTGAGAGAAAGGCAGCATGCCAAACAGTACCAAAGACTTTTTATAGTATTAAGAAAGGCAGCATGCCAAACAGTGCCCAAGGCTTTTTGGAGTATTGAGAAAGGCAGCATGCCAAACAGTGCCCAAGGCTTTTTGGAGTATTGAGAAAGGAAGCATGGGTAGGACTACCTCAGTCTGAGTTGTAATTAATTACCTGTGTAAGATTTAAAGAGGCAGTGGACAGCATGGCTTCTGTTGAAAACCTTGCTGTTATGGATCATGTAATAGGGTTTCATTACTTGACAAGATTTTATTTTGCTTGTTAAATTTTCTCTGGTAATTTTGTCCAGTACTGGTAACAGAGATGTTGGCTAATCATTTTTGAATGAGCTTTACTCGTCTGATTCCATTTGTGGCACAGTAAGGCCTTTCCTCCATGTATCTGGTATATACTCATACTGTAATATTGAATTGAAGTTTTACTTAGTTGAGAACCAGCATAGATAATGTGTTTGTTGTGAAGGCAGTCATGACAAGCTGCTTTCAGCTTTTTTTGTTATACCAGCATTATTCTTGCTCGGTGATTTCACTATCTAATGATTCTTGTTTATGCCTCTGAGAATAATGTTTGAGATCACTGAGTGTTCTCTCTACTGAGTTGTAAACGTTTTTGTCATAGAAATAATGATCATCTGGTGGTCAGAAAAACAATCATCAACTCATAGAATAGCTTTTACCACCATAACAATTTCATTACATGATTATTTGTGTTTGCTTCTGCTGCACTTTTTAATTAGATGCCAGATGAGGCTTGACTTGCATTTGGTGCCTTGTTGAATTTCATTCTAGGAATTATTAAAAATAGATTCACAGACTGTTCTCTGAGTGCTTCTGAAAATGCCCCTTTCATTTTATACTGAGCATATTTCATGCTGCAAACCTCTTCATCTGCATTGTTTGACCCAGATTGCAAAGACAAATAATTATATTAACAAGGGAAACAATCTTAGACTTTATGTAAATTCAGAAAAAAAGTTTATTTTTAACAAATAAAGAATTGAAAATATTTTTTTTTCAAAGATTTGATAAAGAATAGAAATAAATATACCTTATGGAAAACACAAATCATGGTCAAGAAAGCAAGGTGTCAGATTGATCAAATCTGAAAAAAGCTATAATTTTAGCAATGAACTGCACCAAAGATACAGGCTTAAATGCCTTTCAGTTTAAATTCATGTAGTAAATAAGTTTTTGAAAAAAAATAATTTCATTACTGACATTGCCTGTACTATTTGTTAACAAGAAGTTGAAAATATTTAGCACCTATTTTATGGTTGTCCAGTGATTGCAGAGTTCTGTAAATCCTTTACTGCATAGATTAAGAATTTTATACCAAATATTATGATTTCAAAAAGAAATGTTTTCTTTTGGAAATGGCAGGTTTGGTGAGTGAATTAATTTTTTCCATTTTAATTGCAAAATATCTTGTGTTAAAAAAACAGTTTTCACAAAAATTATAGTACAAAAAATGAGGAAAATATTTAGCAAAGCAGTATAATAAAACGTGTTTGAGAAAAACATTAGGAATATAAGCCTTTTTGGAATTTTAACAGCTTGTAGAATACATTGTATCTGCCATTGAATTCTGTATTTATACATTGTATTTTCAAATTTTAGCAATACTAGTTTTATTGATGTGCATTGGCATACATAAGTATTTCTTTGTGTCTGACTGTGTGTGTGTGTGTGTGAGAGAGAGAGAGAGAGAGAGAGAGAGAGAGAGAGAGGGAGAGTTGTATTAATATCTATTAATATACACTGGTGAAAAAACTAGAAATCAGGACTTACCAACAATTATGTACAACACCCGAAACACCTGTCTCAGGTAGTGTTAAAGAGAATCTGTAAAACCCTGACATGAAATTCCAGTAAAAATGTAAACTTTAAAAAAAAATGAAATAAAGAAAAGAATATTATAAATCGTGGAGAAAGTTGCATGCGAGAACAGTTTTGTACTAAATGAGTTACTCCGTATAAATAAGTATTATTATTATTATTATTGAAAGAAAGTAAAAATCATTTTTGATCTGATTCGATAAGAGCAGAAGGGAAAAATTGTGTTTCAAATGTATAAAATAGATGCTTGCCTATGTTGCTGCTATTACCACATTTTACTGACAATGTTTAATTACAGGTCGAGATAGTGACATCCACTGGTAAAGCCCTCTTCACATCTGCTTTTTTTGAGAAACCACTTGATGAAGATGGTAACCAGTCTGACATTATTCCACCATACAATTCATTTTCTCCAGCAGGAATTGCAGAGGTACCAGTCTTTTCATGCTTTGAAGCATAACTACTATTTCTAAAAATAGAAACAATTTCATTGAATACACTGAACATAATCTGACCGCACAAAAATCATGTGGGTAGTAGGATATTTAGACAGGTAATTCTAATACTCAATCAAATATGGCCACTATTATTCAGAATAGAAAAATCCTTAAACTAATTCTTCTCAGACAACCACTGATCATAGTTTGACTAAATTTGACAAAATATTTTTTGCAACAAAACCTTTCAGATTTGTACATATATGAATATGGCACCATTTTAAAAATAGAAAAATCCTTAAACTAATTTTCCAAATCCACGCAATAGAATTCGACCAGATTTGATAGAAACCAGTTCATTGCATCAAGGTGACAGGTCATTCAATTTTTTACCAGTAAAGCCAATACGCCATCAAACTGCTTTGGGTAGCAAGGCTGAAACTTCTAAAAAAATTTAATAACGTGGTTTACAATAACAGAATCAAACCTTTAATGAAATCAATAAGAAACTCAGCTTTTCCTCATATTAGAAACAAGCCTTTAATGAAATCAATAAGAAACTCAGCTTTTCCTCATATCGACATTTAGTCTTACTTAATGTGTATGCTGTAAAAAAACTCATCCTGTATTTGTTTATTTGTTAATTTGATGTACATCTTTTACTTATTATTATGTTAATAGGATTAAGTTTTTAAGTTGACACTTGTTGGACAGTTTCAGTAAACAGCACTAGAATTGTGATATTGTTTCCTAATGTTACATGTATGTAGATAATGAAATAATCATTGATGGTACTGGATATTCTGCCTAGTGTGTACTGCGGGATAATTTTCTAGGACCTATCATGACTAAGACGATATGAAGTGGCTTTCCAACTTAAAATGGTGTTTCTTCTTTAAATACTTTACCTGATCACATTACCTTTAGGGAAGTACAACCCCTACCTCGCGGATCCAGCCCTTTCAAGCTATAATAAGTAGCTATGAGAGTTAAAAGCTGTCTACCCAAATAGGTGTGAGTCAGAGTAATCTTCCCTTGACACAAGTATTGGTACCAAATCATGTTAACATACTAATTCCAGTCATACTGAGTAGTGATCTCTCCAGTTGAGACTTTGTAAAAAATCTTCAAGAATTTTGGAAAAGATATTCCACTTCAGATCATGTTGAAGGAGTTTCTCCTCTCAGGAATGTACATGCTGTATATCTTTCCATCTCTCGTTGCTCCTTTCTTTCAAAGATAAAGTCTTCCTGTCTATTGTAGAATTACAATTTTGGTGTAAGCCAAATGGGTTACTGGTGCATGCTTTTGATTTGGGACATTGGTAATATGTTTAATAGCATTACACCACTCCCTCGATAACTCGCGCACATCGGGGTCCAGAAACATCGACCGCACTATAAGTGAGGCGCGAGTTATCGAGGGACCTATAAAATAAGCCAAAACCAATAAAGTGATTGACAACATAACGGAGAAATAAGTGGGGGGGGGTAGACAGATTATACTGTTGAATACTCACTTTATAATCGTTCTGAGATTAAATGTTGATAAATATCTCTTCATAACGGTGTACTTTATTATTTCCTCATAGGACAACATTAATTTCCGGATAAATTACAGTCTATTGAGAAAACATTATTCCACGTGGTTTCCGTTCGCTTAACATGTGTACCACTTCACACATTGTGTACTACGTCACTAATTTTATGTTGAATTGGATACATTCTAGTTTTATTCTTTGATCCAAATTAGACGTTTTTTTATATACAAAAGAGCGACTCTTTTCGAGAAACTGTCAATCGAACGATAGATAGATAAATATTTTTGAATGTGATAGAAGTAAAATGGAAAACAAAAAAAAAAAAAAACAAAACAAGGGTTAATCAGTACTAACATATTTAATTGGTCTACAAATTTAAAACAACGTAAATTAGAACAAGTTAATACTTGCCGTTTGTGCCACGCTTGACAAATATCAATTCACTTTTTGAAAAAATCAGTTATTTTTTGTGTGTGTGTGTGTTACTCCTTGGTTTCTCTGCCGCCGAGCAAAATCCCTCACATTTCTCAACTGCATGAGCTTTACGTAGTCAACATTTTGGATCTCCAGCCACCTTATGGCAATATCAAAATATTTGATTGCTTCCTGTGCAGAGGGGTGGGGGGGGTGCAACATCTGCGTCTGCATCACTTTCAACACTTGTGTTACTCCAGTTAGAATCGTCTTCTGCTGCAAATTTGTTCGCTATGGAAATAATTATAGTTTCATCTGACATGTATTCGGCTGTGGGGCAATCATTGTCAGCACAAATCCACTCCTCCATAAGAGAAACGCCCATCTCAGGACCATGAGTCTGTACGAATTTCTCCCAAACAGCCTCGGCGTTAATGACATCAGTTTCACTGAAACATTCGAAGTCACTATCATCGTCGTTGTCTCTGTTACTGTTTTGCTTTACGTCAAAGGCAGCTCCAAGACCATTAATCCAGCACCCGAGGTCTTTTGTAATCGATTTTTTTTTTAATGCAACAAACACTTCCCCAAGTTGTTGATCAAAACAAAGCCGGCATGTACATGTAATTAGGTTCTCACAGAAGTACTCATGGGTTTCGATGTGACGGTCGATTGACTCTTTTCATGTTTTCAATGAACAGAATATGTTGTGATTATAATGTTTACACTGAAATGGAATTAAAGGATTAGAAGGTGACTTTCACACAGGAAGACGTTTAATTGGTGTTTATTTCATTTTCTGTTGCTACGTGTTAGCATTTACCAGAAGTTTTCATTGATCGCTATTTCACCAGACTGTTTATTTACAGTATACTGACAACTATTTATCATAAAAACTTACATAATATATGATATCTTTAAACAGAGGTCTCGCTAGGATTTCAAAACTGGGTCTTTCTGCCTCTGAATTCAATCACTAAATATCAGTACATTTTCTTACTCAGCCGCTAGTCAAAGCCTTTGAACTAGCCGCCTAGCTGTTGCATCATGTTCTTTTTTTTTTTAATGTACTCTTATAAAATGGCAACAGTACATCAAAGAGTCTTTCAGTCACTGAATTCTGCCATTGTAAATATCAGCACAGTTAACTGATCAACACATTTTCCCACAAAGCAGGTGGCTGAAACAGGACCCGCAAATCTTTCAATTTTCCCGCGCACCTATTACATGCGTACGGAGGACTCCCGCCTCAGTGATTTTCTGCCTCCCAGATCAAAAATTGGCGTCCAAATCACGTAATTAAGCGTTTTCGAGATCTCTGAAATTAATTCTTCTTTAGAACTTGCAAATTTCAAAATATGGATTATATTTTTACGGGCATTAATCACCGTTTTCGATGATAAAACGAGCAATGAATCAAGGTTTAATTTATCAATTCTTATCGTAATTTTTTCATGTTCAGCATATTTTAAAGATATTTTAAATACATTTTCTCTGGAAAAAATCGGGAGCCAAGACGGACACCGCGTTATAAGCGGGATCGCGAGTTATCCGGGCGCGAGTTATCGAGGGAGCGGTGTATTTTGTTGTGAAGGTCATTTTTGTGTTTGAGAAAACTTGGAGTTGAAGTAATTGTTTTAGTTGATGGTTCAGACCTGTTGTTTAACGGTAACTGTAGTTTATCCTTATCATTAAATCAAACTGATATGTAACATTGTGTACCTATAATCAATTCTTGTCAACTTTTGCTTTTTCCTAGAAATGCGACATTCAATGTGAAAATCATAGATGCATAAGAAAAGAATGAACAGAGAAATTATGCTAAACATTCCTCTTAGGAAGAGGTGTGGAAATGTAATTTTAATTGGAAAGGATAGTTCCTGTATCAGTGACAGCCATTTGCGTGTTCATTTACACAGTTACTGATTTTGAGGTGTTAAGTGTATGTGTGATTTGGATTTGTAATGTAGCTGTAAAACTTTTTCAGTGATATCGCTATGATGTCTGCAGTGTGGCAGTTTATAGTGATGTCTAGCACTGGGGCATCATGCCACAGACATGTAGCATGATTTCTCACCCAGTCATATTATCCTGACACCAGGCTGACCAATCCTAACACTAACCTCTTAATGCTGAGAGCCTAGCAAGGCAGCTGTTAGTACCAGTTTTATAAGTCTTTGGTATGATTCGGCCCGGATTGGAATCTGCAGCCTCCTGAATCTGAGGCAGACACTTTAACCAATCTAAATCTTTTGGACACTTTTCAAACAATAAATACTATGTTCATCAAATTGTGTTTCTGTTTATAATTGTGAGAATGTTTGCTTCAAAGTTATTGCACTTATCCTTACTTTCATCCTCACGAGGAAGTTGTTGGAAATGTTGCTTTGAATTGATAAAATTAAGACTTAGGTCACTGAGAGTTATATCTTTTGGATCCATAAAATTAAAACTTGAGTCACTTAGAGGTATTCTTTTTGGATCCATAAAATTAAGACTTGTGTCACTGAGAGTTATTTCTTTTGGATCGATAAAATAAATATTTGTGTCACTGGGAGTTATTTCTTTTGGATGTATAAAATTAAAACTTGAGTCACTGGGTTATTTCTTTCAAAACTTCTTGGTAGTAAGAAAATTATTTTGTCAGATTTTTCATTGGGTAGGAACACCATCAAGCAGGTAGCAAATGTAGGGTTCGCTGTTGTGTATTTCAAACCACAGGTCTACATGTAAAGATACCTACTAGTTTTTGTCTCACTTGTATTAGCATGGTGGAACATGAACTTGGACTTTAAGATCTTTCTTTTATTGCAGCAAAATTAATAACCAACAAAATCTGCAATGACCCCCTGACTTTGTAATCTAAATAATGCATTTGTCTTGGCAAGTTTACTGATTTCTTTGTTGTGAAAGAATTTCTTGGGTTATAATGTGTTCTCCAGATATCTTGTGGCGAATGAGGGCAGATTTTTTAAAAATTCTTAAACCCTGTCACGAAAGGATTATTTACTTTTGCAGTCTTTGCAATCATGCAATCAGAAGTTACACCAGTAATCCTAATGGATGTGCCATATTCCAGACAAGGGATTTACTTCCTCCATTTTTCATTAAAGTTAGGTCAACTGTTACTCTTTTGTGTTCTGCTTCTTTCACTTTCTCTGCTAATGATTTTTAGTGCACACAGTTTTAATCTGGAGATAACTTTCTAGTGCAACAGGCATTGAGGTTAAACATCTAGACGACATATTAGTGAGCTAGATGGAAATCATGTGAGAGCTCGCGAGTTATGGGGAAGCTACTCCATCATAACATTGCCTGTGATAGTCTGGTTCCCTGTTTTGTATGCTCCTTGCATTGCATTCCGCTATACGAATATAGGTGTGCAATGCAGGGAGCAATCAAAGCAAGGAACCAGTCTATGCCTATGACATTGTGGAGTGCAGTATTTTTCAGATAAAACGAGTTCATCTTTTCCCATACAAATGCTGTAACCTTTTTATTATATGCTCATTTTGTTTTACTGCCTTAGCTTAATAATAAAATACATTACAAGAAACAATGGAATTGAATTTATGCTTTATTCCAAAATAAATTCACAAATGTAGATTCTTCAATAAACAAGAACAGTATTCATGTACACATAGCTCCGCCCAGCGACATTTTAACTTAATAACTTACCACGCTCTCAGTCACTCATTTAAAAATGAAATCCCATTTTGCTGTATCTAAAATTGAAATTCAGAGTCATATTATGAATGACTGCTCCATTGAACAAAGTTCCCATTTGGTCAGGAATGAGGGGATTTAGTTTTTTTTCTCAGTCCAGCTAAATTCTGATTATCTACTTCTGGGTGTTTTCTGCATGATGTACACATGGCTTGAGGAACTGGCGTTGACAATAAGCTGCATAACTGTTTCTGTTCTGCCATTGATAGTTTGGAATCGCAAGCTGTTAAAATATGAAAGTCTTTTAATTAAATTCTAAAGAAGATGCAGGATTAAACATTGTTTTTTTTAGTGAACAACAAATTCTTTTCGAATTGGAGTGCAGAAATTCTCCTTTGGAATGTGATCTCAGTTTCAAATGTAGTCTAGATTATAGGTCTACATATTACAGTACAGTTCCATGCTATGGATCAGTATTTGGAAACTATGTAATCCTTACTAGCGGAAATAACCCACAAAGTAGATTTTGAGGAGATTCAGGATGCAGAAAGGCAAGTAGATTTATTCTGATTATTTTTATTATTAGTTATAGAGGACATAGTTTTATGCCCAGTCACTTGCATGATCTTTTTTGGAGGGACCACAGTTTTTGAGATCCCAGCTGATTAACCCCCATTGGTCTGGAATAATGCCTGCAATTTTTAATATTTTGTTCGGTAAAATATATTTGTGTTTAATTTGTTTCCAATGTACATTTTGTTAAAAATCACTTTGTTTTGTTATATCTTGCAATGTTGATTGACGCATTTCATTGTGAAAATTGTTTGGTATTTGCAGCGTATACATTTTATTACAGATTTTTCCCATCCTTTCGTTTACTTTCATATCTATTTATTTTCCTTCATTCATCACACTGTCTGAATTTTTGTTCTTTATTTATATTATATTTTTTTAATGTAAGGACATTGGAATTGGTGTCAGATAAACAGGTCTGTCATCATCCATCATTTCCAAGGGTCTTCATTTCAAATACTTCACATAAAGATGAACAGGGTCTCACTCTGATGCTGTTCTGGTGGAAAAAATGTGATGAGATTTTGTTGATCTGTATTTGCCCTTCCCAGCAACATCTAAGGTTTTGCTATCCCTCTCAGCATATTCAAGATATTGGGTACCGGTTGAGTCTGTGAAAACTGATGCATCTCCAAACTTTAATTTTCTGTGCTTGTCTTGGCCTCTAAATCCAAACATTTTCCCCCAAAAGTACATCAGGGAAAATTTCAAATCGGTGAGCATGTGAGAACCCATTTCACCTGCTGAAAATAAAGCTTCTTCATCATTGTGGTTTATCAGCTCTGATGCTCATGTTTTTCTTCCAAAACCAGTCTTCTTCAGTTGCATTTTTTAAAAATGTTGTGCTTCGATTGACTTCTGAAATGGACGGTCTCTAAGAGAGATGGGATACCCTTTGGCCTTAAGATGCCTTTCTATGCTATTTCTTGTAGAATCTAAAAAGCATGCCTCAATCAGAACCATTCGCTTTGTGAATTGTTATAAATGTATCAGCTAAATATGTTTTTAAATGATCCAAAATGATATTTTCAGTGCAGCATGTCTTATGTTTGTTATCATAAAGCCAGTGCTGGACATTTCTGATATCACATTCAGTCACCTGCTTTGTAGAAAGTTTCTTTTCTGACTCTGAATTCATCCACATTGTCAGCTTTAGCATTTCTACTTTCATAGGCTCAGTTAGTTTACTTCATCCACAGGCAAAACAAATAAAAGTGCTGGCATCTGCACCCATTGTTTATTTACAATAGAAAGTAGTTCCTTTCATTTTTAGGCATATGTGTTGTGCACGTGTGTGAAATATGAAGGTGTTCAGTATTGTAAAATACTGCATGTTTCTGACAATGTAAAGTTAACGGAGACAAAAATGAGCATGCAATAATACTGTATTAGGGTATGTTGTAGACAATACTGTATTAAAGTATGTTGTAGACATACTACCTTATCAGGATATGGTGTGTATATAACACTGTATTAGGGTATGATGTGTACATAATACTGTGTTAGGGTATGTTGTGTACATAATACTGTGTTAAGGTATGATGTGTACATAATACTGTGTTAGGGTATGATGTGTACATAATACTGTGTTAGGGTATGATGTGTACATAGGGGGCGCTCACCAATTAATATGTACTTTAGAGAAAGTGACGTATGCAAGGTGAAGTAGTTTGCATTTAAAACATGCACAATGGAGAGAATGTTGGCATACCTATATGCTACAGTAATGTAATGTGGATGATATTTCTTTGGATATTGTACTTTTGGAAATTTTACATGATTTAAGCACACTGCTAACTAAAATGACTGCTCCCTTGTGTTAAAAAATCAGCCTGAATTAGTCTGAAGTACACTGTACATAGTAGCTATTAAAATAGGGAAAATTAATTTTGCCAGACTAGACAATACCAGCTTCTGAAAGTGCAATGAATGAATTACCAAATATATAAAATGTGAAAAAAGTTATTGGCTCTTTTTTATACAATTTACCTCTGAAGTTCAGGAAATGAAAATGACCAAGTAGAACTAGCACTTTTTTGAAAGGTGCACATCTGAAGTAAGGCCAAGCTGTATACTCTATAACCCATATTACACCCATCAATCATACATCAAAATAAAGGGAATTAAAGGTTCTTTTAATTATACCTAAGATATACAAGGTCTTTTAAATAGCCAGTATAACCAGTGAGGAAAGTCAGGGAAATTCTTTTTCTTTAAAATCCTAGCCCTATGGAAAATGCGAAACTGTATAGCGCCACCATAATACTGTATTAGGGTATGATGTGTACATAATACTGTGTTAGGGTATGATGTGTACATAATACTGTGTTAGGGTATGATGTGTACATAATACTGTATTAGGGTATGATGTGTACATAATACTGTGTTAGGGTATGATATGTACATAATACTGTATTAGGGTATGATGTGTACATAATACTGTATTAGGGTATGATGTGTACATAATACTGTGTTAGGGTATGATGTGTACATAATACTGTGTTAGGGTATGATGTGTACATAATACTGTATTAGGGTATGTTGTGTACATAATACTGTATTAGGGTATGATGTGTACATAATACTGTGTCAAGATATAGTGTGTACATAATACTGTGTTAGGGTATGTTGTGTACATAATACTGTGTTAGGGTATGTTGTGTACATAATACTGTGTCAAGATATAGTGTGTACATAATACTGTGTTAGGGTATGTTGTGTACATAATACTGTGTCAAGATATAGTGTGTACATAATACTGTAATAGGGTATAATGTCTATGATGTAGAGAAACTTTTATTGTTTACATATTTACTTACAGGGTGACTTAGTGTATGTCAACTATGGATGCATAGAAGATTTCTTATACCTGAGGAATTCACTCGCTATAGATTTCACCAACAAGATAGTCATTGCTCGATATGGAAAAATATATCGTGGTGACAAGGTTGGTTTTGTTTATTTTGATATTTTTTATTATATTAAAACTTGAATGGTTATTAATAGTTTAGGCATTGAGTCATGTAATGCGGATACTTTATTATGTTGCAGTTTAAGCTTCAAAATTCAGTGTTAAAAATTCAGGGATTTAGTTTAAAAGTTCGTTATAACCCAGTGGATTTAGGCTCATGCATATTAATTAATGCAATTATGAATTCTGAAAGCACAGCTTGACTGTGCAGTTATGAATTCTGGAAGCACAGCTTGACTGTGGAAGAAATGTGACCTAGCATCTACATGTCTGTGTCCTTCTCAAATCTATCAGATAAAGTTGTTTTTTAAATTCCCTAATAGATTGCTGTAGTTTTTTTCTTCTTCAGACCTTGTCTGTACCTTATCTAAGGGTAGAGGCAGAATTTTATTGATTTTGGAGCTGCTAGATCTAACATCAAACTCAGTTTGACTGAAAATGTGATTTTCCTTTCTGCATGACAAGTTGAGATTCATTGGTCAAATTTTGTAATAGACTATGCTTAGTCAGAGGCAGCTTCCTATTGACTAGAAACTGATAGGTTATGGTTTTGGCAATAAAAATGGCCAGTGTAAATAGCCTCTACTTCAGTGACATTAACTCATTAACCGCTGCTCCACAATAACGCATCATACTTTACCCGGGTGCCGCTTTTGAGTGGCAGTATTAGTCTATATCGGTATCCTGTATGATGCGTTAAAGTGGCACAAAGCATTAGTTTTATTTGAAGCCATTTCTTCATTATGCAGGCAGTTAAACCAGTCAAATTTTAGCTTACATTGGTATAGGAGATATTGCATTACAAAGGGAAAAAAAAATTGACCTTGATAGCACCAGAATTAGTGAAATTATTTAGATTTGAAAATGATGCAAAATGACCAGAATCTGCCACTGGGAGTAGAAAGTTGCCTTACAGTCTCTGATGGAGTATATTCTTGATCTTTTGAAGAATTGGCAAAGTGGGAAAATGAATTTAGTTAGCATGAGTCTGCATAATTCCAAATTTGCTCAAAGTATTTTGTTAGGGTTTAAATGTTCAGAGGAGTATTCTAAGGAAGAAAGGTACATAAAGGGCAAGAAAAATATGCCGGTCTGTTTGCAGTTTTCACATTGGATTAAAGGTTGCAAGAGATATGTGGAATTTCTCTCTACGTAAAATTGAATTATTTCAAGTTGTAACAAGATAATCAGGTTGGATTTTGGATTTATAAGAGAGCACTTTTGATAGTGATACAGATACAATGTTTAATGATGAATGACTCAAATGAAAAAGAATTATGATTAATATGTGTGTGTATAAGATCCAGATATTGGACAAATGAACACAATCCGAATTAACCTTATAATGTAACAAATGTGAATACAAGTAAATGACCTTACACAGTACAGTGATAAAGGTTAATGATTCACAGTAATTTCACATGACAAAAAGAATGATGTATTTTACTCAAATAATAAAAATGATGTACTTATATAGTAAAATGTATTCATTCAAATAGTGAAAAATGAGGTACTTGACTCAAATAGTAAAATGATGTAAAAATGGGACAGATATCATACATTATATCTTTACAGTTGCAAAACACTGGGTATAACAAGCCCCAAAATTAACCAACGGCTAAAAGAATACATGTATGGAGTTACACAAAACACTCCATCACCAGAATACTTGGCTACCAGTCACACTGGTCAGTCAAGCAGTCCGCATTACAGGTAGTCCCTGACTACCATTCAATTCCTTGGTCAATCATGCAATCAGCGCCCACCAATTGGTCAGCAATGCCCGATCACCTGCTACTCAACCAGCAACACACTGTCCAATCAGCTGCACAACCGCCGTTCAACCAGCTCCGTCGCCAGCTCCATTGTCAGCTCCACATCTGCTATGTCCAGCACCACAGCCATCTTTGTCAACTTCTCTGATCAGCTCTACAGCTGGTACCTTGTCAACCATGACCACCATGGTCAGCTCCACAGCTGCCATGGTCAGCTCTGATCAGCTGAAAATAAATCTAACACCATGTACTAAGAATGACACAGGCATATACGATAAGACGTAATGATGTTATATACGGTAAGCTATACAAATTACATTATTGGCACAATATTACAAAGCAATTAACAGGTTCAGAAGTTAACCTGCCTGTGTCTGAAAAGAATCCTATGGTACTAAACATTTCTTAATAAAATGCAACTTTATTGCTAATATAGATCTCTTGTTAAGTCACATACAAGAATAGAAAATATTTGCATTATACTACGCAAGCCAAAGCTACATAGAAAATATAAAAAAAATAAATGTGGTAGTACAATAGGTATAACCTGTAATATACATAAGAAATTAATAAATAACTCACATACCTCTACAGCTGAAGATTTGCAAGTCCTTAAGTAGACTGCTCACTGACAAGACGTTCCATAATGTAAAGATTTCGTCCTACGGTGAGGTGTTTATACACAGATGATGTAGCCCTACATTGTCTGTGTGCTTGATGAATATCGGTTTTTCCCATCGAAAGCTCTTCACATCTGCGCCATAGGATGAACTGGACTCCATGTTTCAAAATATTCGTACAATATATATATAAATCACCCTCGGCTATCATTGTACACAGAAAACAAAACTCGAGTACATGTATTTAATAAATAAAGGGATTTATACAATTCAATGACACATGTGTTGAAGGTCTGAATTATTCAATGTGAATTCATAATGGATTACATGGATTATTAATGACACAAGAAGCAAATTGGTAAATCAATTACTTTTACCCTTATGCCTGAGTTTTATTTCTGCCTGTTGCATGAAATTTTTACTATTATGTACCTATTTTTATTGTGAACATTTTTGACAAATCTGATTTTAATTGAAGGAATAGAAAGCAAAAAGTAACTAATTATTGCAAGTGGCCCCCTCTTTAAAAATTAGCAAGTCAGGTGCTGTCAGTGAGACTCAGGGATACAAGTACTGGTAAGCCTAACACTGCTGTAGGTGATCGCTCTGCATGTATGCTGTAGGTAAACACCTAGCTGTTTGCATCTGGGGTTAATGAGTTAATATGCTTCATCATTTTTACCAAAGATTGGTTATAATAAAATTATAGGTAAAAACTTGCTTCATATTGGCTACTGCCATCTTGATAAACTCCTTTGGTTCAAGGCAAGTTTTAGACTCAAATTGTGCTACAGAGGAAATTTCTTTTAATATGTAACACAGCTGTTTATATTACCTGGTTTTCTGGTCTAAGCAGCTTATTTCAAACACTTTGACCAACTGCTTTAATTGGCTGAGATTGAAAGCCTCTACAAAAAATGCCGAATTGAGCCAAAAGCCAATGATGTAGATAGTAAGATTGAATGTACCTCTTTTCATTTAAAAAAAATGATTTATTTAGAGGAGATGCATTGTAATTATCTTATTTGAAATTATCCAGCCTCTGCTCCATGTCATAATCAAATGGTTTCACTATTTTCTTTTTCAGGTTGAAAATGCTCAATTTTTTAATGCCTCTGGTATCATATTATACACAGACCCAGCTGATGTCAATATTGGCAAAATGGATAATACATACCCTGACTCCTGGTGGATGCCAGACACTGGAGTTCAGCGTGGAAGCATTGGTGGGGATGGGGATTACCTGACACCGTTCTATCCTGCCAAAGGTAAGTTTATTTGTGGACACCACCAAGTCATTCCCAGAATATATGGCTGGTTAGAGCATTAACTTTTTCCAAATACCCGAAGGCTTAATTGTTTCAATTTAAAATAAAGTTTTGGTTGAAGTTCATATGGTTCCTTGCCTAAACATCCAGGTTTCCTGCTGATGGAGGTGATGAAATGGAACATGCCAATTTGACAATGGAAAGAAAGGAATTTATATCACAGCCATGTCAGATTACCATCCTCCACCTTCAGTCAATTTTACTTACAAGGTCATTGCCTTGATCAATGTAGATGATGATGATGCAAGCAGGCATGGGGGATTGGGCAGGGGGAGGAGAGAGGATGTTTGGATTTTGGCTCACGACATGAACAACCTTACTTCCCTCACAGTGTGGTCAGTGTAGAGAAGATGGACCTAGTCCCTTTTCAAGATTTTGGTCCATCTAGTTATGGAACCCTTAAAACACTTCAGCTTGCATCTTTCTTCTCCCAAGTAAGAATTGTTCATGCATCAGAGAAGGCACCAACCAAGATGTTGAAGTTGGATCATCAGTGAGACCAAGAGATATTCTAGTTAGGACACCCTCCACAGAGAAGGCAGCATTCCTGGAAGACAAACTTAAAAACATTTGGTAAGAATGGTTTTTAGTTCATGACATGAACATCCTCTCGTTCCTCATTTGCAGTTCAGGGTGGATAATCAAGTCAGACCTTTTCCATTGTCAACATTTAGTCCATCCTGATATGGAAATCTTAACACATATTAACTTGGCATCTTTCTCCTAAAGGCATAGAAAGGATAGCTCATGCATTGTTGGAGAAAGTATCAAGCAAGATATTGTTTAGACAAGGAAGTTTCTTACAGCTCCTTGGCCTTCTCCATAGGGAGTGGACTGTTCCATAGGAAGTGGACTGTTCCAATGCCAATTTACTACTGGAGTTGTGATGGTCAGTGGCATATGGATTCTTCAGGATAAGGTTTTTCCAGTCAGACTCTTGAAAATAAAAGCCATTTACATGTGGAAGATCTATTAAACACAGTGCTGATAATGTATGAAAGTTTGCTCATAGTGAGATATCTCTGAACAATCACCAGACCTCTGCTGCATGGTAGAGAAATACATTTATGGATACACTCACTATCTGGTAATTTTGATCAAAACTCATTAAATCCCTTAACAGGCATACATTTTTGATTTTGGCATGCTTTGTGGGAATTACCTTACTCATATGAATTGGCACCAATCTCTCTACCAAGGGCAGATACTGCTGTCTGGCCACACCTATGTTCAAATTGGCAGACATCTTTTTGTTTTCGTAGATAAAATTATTAGCCTCAGATGGCTCTATTTATGAGTCAGTATTTTGATGTGGTAAGTATTATTGAAGAAATATATATCACTCCAAAAATTGGTTTCTAATAGAAATGGCAAAGTATTGGTTTCTGTTAGTGTAGCTTGAGAAAAATTGCAATTGAAATTGGTAAACAAAAGCTCACTATTTTTATTGCTGAAGTGGCAGTTTGTGCACAGCATATTGGAATCATATTATGATTTTATGCTGCAAATATATTTTGAATAAGAAACACAATTTATCACATGGTTAATGCATTATTTATATAAATATACTTTTGTCATAATTTTCAGATAGCTGGCATATGAGGTAACATCTCATGGCATCATAAAGAATATCATAAAGATATTTTGCAAAGACAAAATGATTGAGGAATTTAAATCTTACATCAAGTCATTTCAGTTCTGCAGCGTGGTAAAATTGAGTTAACATTTTTTTTATGTTATGATAGAATCTTAAAGTTAAGCTCACTTGAAATGAAATTTATGAACTTGTAGAAAAATGTAAATCTTGCAAGGCTTGCAAAAGATGCAAATAAATAGGCTCATTTGATGCTAAAAAAGCATTCATGTAAAATCCTGTATGCAACAAAATATCATTCAATGAAAAACTTGGTAAATGCCTATTGTTGACAACACTAGAAAACATACCAATTAAAAAAGAAATGTTGTCAAGTGAAATTCATGATCTTATTTCATAATTTAATTAATGTGATGAGTTTATTGGCTTGTGCCCATAAGCACTTCCAAGATAACCTAATTAAGTGCTGACTCAGCAGTAAGATGACTTTAATTTAACACCTGTTAGGAACTTAATGATTTTTGAGTGTGTGTGCGTGATTTGGATTTTTATTGTAGCTTTAAAAGAAATTCAGTCATATTGCTACGATGTCTGCTGTGTGACAGTTTATAGTGATGTCTAGCACTGGGGCATCATGCCGCAGACATGTAGCATCATGTCCCACCCATTCACATTATCCTGACACCAGGCCAACCAGTTCTAACACTAACCTTTTAATGCTGAGCATCTAGCGATGCAGCTGTTATTATCATTTTTGTAAGTCTTTGGTATGACTTGGCCAGGGTTTGAATCCACAACCTCCAGCATCCAAGGCAGATATTAAAACCACTAGGCCACTGGAGTGGTTGACACAACCTGGTTAAATACAAGAAATCTGCTGACCTCACAGTAACATCTTTATGTTATTCTGTATTCCTATTAAAAATCACTACCCAATGACAACTTTTAAGGTTTTCCATTAGATAATTTGTGAATTCTTCTCAACTGGTTTTGATGCATTTGAAAATAATGTGAAAATAATGTATTTCCACTTTTTCTAATTCTTGTTGGTCAGTTGTTTTCTTTGCAGTCTGGATATAGCAATGCTAGATATTGCAGCTGCCAAGGTTCAGATGTTTTAGTTATTACAAATTGATTGATATTAAAGGTCTGTTATCAATTTATTAACCTTACATTACTTCATAAGTCCTAATATCTGTTAATATTATAGTGCACTATATGAATATATATGTTAGAGAGAAGAGACTGTAATGTTCATGTATCAACTGAAGTTGCTAGTACCATTTCCCTGTTACCCCTGTTAGTGTTACCATAATTTGAGGCTTCCCTTACTATCCCACACCCACCCTTATGCTGCCATTGATGCTTATGAACCCCATTGGTAATAAGTTACTGATTGAGAGGTGTGTGTAAATTTATGTGATGGATATGTTTATATTACCATCAGCATGTACCATTGTGGTGAGTTGTGATCATGAAATTTACTCACTTAAAAGATTTAAATGTAAGTATTACATCAAATTTATATATATCCCTTTAAATTATTTATTGTGAGAACTACTTTATCAAATTTGTCATGTGGTGATCAGCCTTTGCATGTGAAATGAAAGTGATTTTATTAAGTTTTATGATTTGGTTTTTGGTTGCAGATTATGCCCACAGACCAGACATGGAGAAAGTAGTGCACATCCAGATACCATGCCAACCAATTAGTTATGGTGATGCACTTCATTTCCTCAGGTATGCAAGAATTAACTTGTCTAAGACCATATTTGGCCCCACCTTCAATGAACATGAAACATTTTAGAGTATATTAAATGTAACTTTTCAAATCTAATAAGTAAAGTATATAATCGCTTATAAGTAACACACACACACACATTTTAGGTCTACAAAAAGCTAATTTCTTTTGAACCCTCCAATAAGTAGGTGTGTATTTTGGAAGATAGGAAAAATAAAGATAAAACAAGTGTCAAATACAATTATATTAGTGAGTGGAAATGTTACAGGTAAATTAACAACATACAGTTTGTCCCTCTTCGTGTAATAAAATACATAATGCTTGACTTATTAAACCCATTTATATGATAAATCCATGAATTCAGTTATAGATTACTTACTGGTATAGACATTGTACTTCAGAATGATCTTATTCATAATATCCCATAATATTTTAAATCCATACATCTTACAAATACACAGCCAGAAAGTGAAGGGAAACACGGACAGCAGAAGCAATATGCGAGGAAGAAGTTAGCAGAGGCACCTTCTCGCCTGGGGAGAAATAACAGCCCTTTTTAGGGGTACAAATTGCCATTTATCTAAGGGGACCAGTTTGGCTTGGTTTCCCAATTCGATAAAACCACACAAAACTGACTTAATCATTTCGGTTGCCTGCATTAAAATTTAAACCCAATTACCTAACAGGGACTAAACTTTTATTTGTTGCTTAGACAATTAGAAAAGCAAAATTGTTAGGGCATCTCACTATGTACACTATGTACTAGTACTATTTCAGTTATTAGGAGTTGGGAAGATTATCAGACTCTTTGGAATTTGACTCAATTGCACGGGTGGCTCACACAGTATTGGTTGTTAGGGTCCATTTACAAACAACTGGACATTATTTGGCTAAGTACGGGCGGGTTGTCTGATGCCAGAACTCCCCTACACTTTCCATGTCCAGACATTTGTACAAAGGGCAGAGAAGTGGAACGATTTCCACCCGCCTAAAATTGGTGTCCCAGTGTGACGTCATTGTCCCCAACCAATCGCGACTGATGTTACAACTGCATTGGTCGACACCACATTGATTGGTAAACAGAAAATTTATTTTAGTATCGTGAGTGCGTGGGTCCATTCCCACTCATGAAACAGACCTCCAATCAGACCACAATGGGAACCAAAAGGACCTGCGGCTGAAGGCTATAATTACCAGTGTACCTATCTACACACAAACGCCTGGGGGATGAGGCTCTTTTTCCTTCACCCAGGATCAATTATCAGGTCACTGTGCGACCATTAACAGTGGTACATGCACAATGTGCACACACCACTATAATCCAACTAATCAATCAATCAATCAGTGAAAGTTAAGTCAGTGTTTTTGTGGTTCACTGCATCCTATAAAATGGCACTATCTAACGTAATCTGGTACAAAGTCCAAGAATTAATCCTCATTGTCTGATACAGTTCTGAAATCATTCGTCATAATGTAGCCATTGGAAATCCTCCGTCATAGTGTAGCCATTGGAAATCATCCATCATAGTGTATCCATTGGAAATCATCCATCATAGTGTAGCCATTGGAAATCATCCATCATAGTGTAGCCATTGGAAATCATCCATCATGGTGTATCCATTGGAAATCATCCATCATAGTGTATCCATTGGAAATCATCATCTAGTCATCATAATTACAATCCAGCTTCATTTCCTTGGCTTCACTGTCATACACAGGTGCTTAATGTACAGACTTTCTTTTACCTCTGTAACTAACACATTGATCAGACATTTTGTGAAATTATTAAAGGCTGCAACTGAACACATGTCAGTAGTGTGGCAAGATCACAGTAAGTTCAAGTAACCACCCTCTGTTACATGGGACTGAACAGGTATTAAACTCACAGCTCAATTAAAGGGTTGTAGCATGGGAAAACAAAGGGGATTCTTCCTTTAAAACCAAGGGATTAAGGCCAAACAGGCATATGAAGTTGTAGAACTCTATTTAGCACTGAGAAAGTATTAAATTTTGGGCTCAATAAAAATTATTTACAACTTGAAAAACAATGGGCTTATCATGCCACATGCACTCTCAAAAAAATGGGAAATATCACTTGGGAATCAAATCTAACTTAAGGAAAAAGAAAATGCAAATTAAATTCACATTATTAAAATCCAGATAACTGTAGATACAAGTACTGTATAATGAATACCGTCAAGAAACAGATAAACAGAGTACATACCATATATGCATTTGTGAATAGGAATAGTGGCATGAAAATAAAAAATATTTGAATTGACAGTATTGTACTGTTAACATCAAGTTTCCAACATTACATTTAAATTTCTTTTTTTTTGTTGGTATGTCACGCTTATAAGACAAGCCTTGCTCTGCACGAGTAAAATTTTCAGTGAAAAAAGTCAACTTATAAGCAGACACATTTGGTTGTTGTTGTTGGGTTTAACGCCATTTTTCAGCACAAGATAGGCTATACATGGCGGCCAGTATTAATGGTGGAGGAAGAACCCGGAAAACCCCGGAAAGAACCACCGACCCACGAGAAGCTACTGGCAAGCTTTCTCACATAACCACATTAGCCGAATCCGAGACTCGAACTGCCGCAGACAGAGGTGAGATGGCAGTGATCCGTAATGGTGAGCGCTTTAGACCACTCGGCCACTCGACACATTTGGTAATCAGGGATAGAAAAATCCATGGTTGTCCCTGGGCAACCGATTTTAAAATGGGTTGTCCAGCTGATATTTCTCCTTGGTCAGTAAATATTGCCTTTGCTCCTAAGACCGCTGAAATCAACATTATTCTGTAGGAATATACCAAGTTCAACAAATCAGAATGCAACAAAGAAATAAAATGGAATGGTTTCTGTGGAGATTTACTCTTCTGACAAAGACTTGTACGATCATATACATGTATTCACACAGACTCAGTCACATACATGTATTCACACAGACTCAGTCACATACATGTACTTACACAGACTCTGTCACATACATGTACTTACACAGACTCTGTCACATACATGTACTTACACAGACACAGTCACATACATGTATTCACACAGACTCAGTCACATACATGTATTCACACAGACTCTGTCACATACATGTATTCACACACTCAGTCACATACATGTACTTACACAGACTCTGTCACATACATGTATTCACACAGACTCAGTCACATACATGTATTCACACAGACTCAGTCACATACATGTACTTACACAGACTCTGTCACATACATGTACTTACACAGACTCTGTCACATACATGTACTTACACAGTCACATACATATACTTACACAGACTCTGTCACATACATGTATTCACACAGACTCAGTCACATACATGTATTCACACAGACTCAGTCACATACATGTATTTACACAGACTCTGTCACATACATGTACTTACACAGACTCTGTCACATACATGTACTTACACAGACTCTGTCACATACATGTATTCACACAGACGCAGTCACATACACATGCATAAAAATACAAGTAAAAAGAAAATCATTGTAAAGAACATCGATGATGTGTGTATATATGCATATATATATATTGTCCTTTAAGAATACATCATCATGTTCTTTACAATTTAGCCATTTGGCTGGGGCCCCAAGTGGTCGAGTGGTCTAAAGCGCTCTCCGTTACGGATCACTGCCATCTCACCTCTGTCTGCGTCGGTTCGAGTCTCGGATTCAGCCAGTTTGGGTATGTGAGAAAGCTTACCAGTAGCTTCTCATGGGTCGGTGGTTCTTTCCGGGGGGTTTCCCAGGTTCTTCCTCCACCATTAATACTGGCCGCCATGTATAGCCTATCGTGTACTGAAAAATGGCATTAAACCCTACAACAACAACAAAAAATTAGCCATTTGGCTAAAGGGGTTTGTTAGATAACATACTCCAAACTCGCACATGGTCAGGTATGACTCATGAAGAAGTTGGCTCACAAAATACAAGCAATTTCCATGAACATGGCTTTCAAATGTAATGTCTTAATTTTGAAACATAGTGGTATAAATTGGCTGTCATGCCCAGTTTGCTTTCTCCAGCTTTTATTTATGTGACACATCCTTGCAAAGGAAGGAGCTAAATCTCATCAGGCCAGTGGTAGCTGCCCAGACAGTTTACCATACCCTGTCAGTGATAGCACAATCACAGCTCTGGGCATGAAACTTGCGACTTTTGCAGGATTCACGCAGGAAACATTTTTATTTAAGACAAGAACCAAAGGTATTGCCCTTCATAATCTTCAGTTGTGCTAACCTCTGATTTGTAGAAATGAATCCTTTCTGTAGAGAAATCAACAGGGTTACATAGAGATTGGAAGCTTTAGTATTTACTCCTCCAAGTACCCATAGCTCTAATGTTAATGTGATCAGGAAGGTATTTGGCAGAGAAAGCAAATTGGTTAGTAAATTATTTTGTCCAAAAATACCCAATCATATTATTATCAATTCCTCCCACCTTCCTTGCAAATGCAAGTATCATGTTTTGCTCTAGCTTCAGCTGGTTAAATCTATAATACTAGTGGTGACCAAATTGTTAACAAGAGGAGATAATATGTAATTCAATAGAACCTGTCTAGAAAGACCACCTCACCTGCCCCAAAAATGATCTCAAGACAGGTGGTCTGTCATAACAGGTCATGACACTATATAATCAATAAATCTGGGAATGGACATCCTGTTCTCTCAAAACAGGTGGTGACCTCTCCATTGGCTTAGTGTTTAGTGCATCGGCCTCGGATGTGGGAGGCTGCGATTTTGAACCGTGGCCAATTCATACCAAAGACACAAAAATGGTACTTTCAGTTGCCTTACTTGGTGCTCAGCATTAAGATGTTAGTGTTTGGACTAGTTGGCCTGGTGTCGGGATAATGTGATTGGGTGGGATATGATGCTACATGTCTGTGGCATGATGCCCCAATGCTAGACATCACTATAAACTGCCACACTGCAGACATAGTAGCGATATGACTGAAAAATCATTTAAGCTACATTACAATTCCAAAACACATACACATGCACATAACAGGTAGTCTCTCAAGAAAGGTTTTACTGTAGTGATTCCCCTTGTCTATATGATATATAGATGGAAAGACATTTTTTCTTCTTTCAGGGAGGGTTATATTCAGAGGTAGGAAAGAGTAATCCCCTAGAGTTAATGTGATTGGGTAATTTTTTAAAGAAGCATACTTCACTAAAAAATATTTTGCTAAACATAATTTGCTAAAATATTTCCATTCACTCAAGATGTAAATATACCTTTTAGTGATTTTTTTCTACTCCATTCCAGTTTGTAAAGAATTAGGACCTTTGCAGTCAACTTCATATCTTCACATTGCTTGTAACATGCTTAGCTCATTGAACCATTCAGAACATTGATGTGAAAATTGCTTCACAGAATTACATTTGCCTTTTATGGGCTTGGTCTTGTTTTTTTAGAAGATTATTTACCTGATTGCTGGTCTTTCTGGCTTTGGTTTCCAAAAGATAACTTCATAGTTTGCTGGATTTCAGCTAAAATGTGCATGTCAGCTGTCATGCACCTTCATATTGATGTGGTCTTCAATTGGTTGGACTTTTTAGCATTCCATGCCAATGTTTGGACAAGTTTTGACCCCTAAACAGAAGTTCTTCTGTGTATGTCCCTCTTGAACAGATTGTAGAGAGCATGACTTTTGTGATACACACCATCACTGCTAGCTATGGTATTACCCTCTTGTGATGCACAGCATCACTGCTACTATATTAATACCCTCTTGTGATACACACCATCACTGCTAGCTATGGTATTACCCTCTTGTGATGCACAGCATCACTGCGAGCTATATTATTGCCCTCTTGTGATACACAGCATCACTGCTAGCTATGGTATTGCCCTCTTGTGATACACAGCATCACTGCTAGCTATGGTATTGCCCTCTTGTGATACGCAGCATCACTGCTAGCTATGGTATTGCCCTCTTGTGATACGCAGCATCACTGCTAGCTATGGTATTGCCCTCTTGTGATACGCAGCATCACTGCTAGCTATGGTATTGCCCTCTTGTGATACGCAGCATCACTGCTAGGTATGGTATTGCCCTCTTGTGATATGCAGCATCACTGCTAGGTATGGTATTGCCCTCTTGTGATACGCAGCATCACTGCTAGGTATGGTATTGCCCTCTTGCGATACGCACCATCAATGCTAGCTATGGTATTGCCCTCTTGCGATACGCACCATCACTGCTAGCTATGATATTGCCCTCTTGCGATACGCACCATCACTGCTAGCTATGGTATTGCCCTCTTGCGATACGCACCATCACTGCTAGCTATGGTATTGCCCTCTTGCGATATGCACCATCACTGCTAGCTATGGTATTGCCCTCTTGCGATACGCACCATCACTGCTAGCTATGGTATTGCCCTCTTGCGATATGCACCATCACTGCTAGCTATGGTATTGCCCTCTTGCGATATGCACCATCACTGCTAGCTATGGTATTGCCCTCTTGCGATACACACCATCACTGCTAGCTATGGTATTACCCTCTTGCGATCCACAGCATCACTGCTAGCTATATTATTACCCTCTTGTGATGCACAGCATCACTGCTACTATATTAATACCCTCTTGTGATACACAGCATCACTGCTAGCTATGGTATTACCCTCTTGTGATACACAGCATCACTGCAAGCTATATTATTACCCTCTTGTGATGCACAGCATCACTGCTAGCTATGGTATTACCCTCTTGTGATACACAACAGCACTGCTAGCTATATTATTACCCTCTTGTGATACACATCATCACTGCTAGCTATGGTATTACCCTCTTGTGATACACAACATCACTGCTAGCTATGGTATTACCGTCTTGTGATACACAACAGCACTGCTAGCTATATTATTACCCTCTTGTGATGCACAGCATCACTGCTAGCTATGGTATTGCCCTCTTGTGATACACAGCATCACTGCTAGCTATGGTATTACCCTCTTGTGATACACATCATCACTGCTAGCTATGGTATTACCCACTTGTGATACACAACAGCACTGCTAGCTATGGTATTACCCTCTTGTGATACACGGCATCACTGCTAGCTATATTATTACCCTCTTGTGATACACAGCATCACTGCTAGCTATAGTATTGCCCTCTTGTGATACACAGCATCACTGCTAGCTATAGTATTACCCTCTTGTGATACACATCATTACTGCTAGCTATATTAATACTCGTGATACACAGTACCACTGCTAGCTATAGTAGTACTCGCTTGTGATACACAGCATCACAGTTAGCTATAGTTTTACCCTCTTGTGATACACAGCATCACTGCTAGCTATGGTATTACCCTCTTGTGATACACAGCACCACTGCTAGCTATAGAAATACCCACTTGTGATACACAGCATTACTGCTAGCTATAGTATTATCCTCTTGTGATACACAGCACCATGCTAGCTATAGTAGTACCCTCTTCACCTCTCTGTAGTATTTGATGCAATTCCAATGCAAAATGATTTGTTAACTGTGTTCCAAATGACAAGTTATGATGTCATTAGGGTTTCTGAATGCTAGATCTTTATTATAAAAATAAATGTTAAACAGTAACATTGCCAAACAAGATAGGATTCAGTGTACAGAAAAACTATGCAATCTTTTGAAAATGTTGTTGTTAAAGAATCACTTTATTATTTAAAGGTCAATTTGCCCTGAAGAGTTTTCATGTCGTATCTATAAAACTCACTGAGCTCCATTGGTCAAGTCTTTTCATGTAATATCTATTTTAAAAAATCAACTGAGCTCCATTGGTCAAGTCACTCACGGGGAAAGATTTAGATATGCCTAGTGCATAGTTCTACCCTGTGTTTGCACTTTGGTTATGCCTATCACAAGAAATTCCTGTTAGTATCGTTGGTTCTGGGTCTCTACTGATTGTAATTTTGATAGCATTATACATTAGCATATTATATAGTAATTCATTCCTCTAAATTTCAGAGAACTTGGGGGACCTGATGCTCCAGGCAGTTGGCATGGCAAACTTGGCATACGCTACAAGATTGGCCCAGGATTTGTTGACAAATCCTTGTAGGTATAGTACACCTCTCCCTCGATAACTCGCGCACAACGGGGTCCACAAATATAGACCGCGCTATAAGCAAGGCGCAAGTTACCAAGGGACCTCCAAAAATTGAAATAAAATTGCTTTGACATTGAGAAAACCGTGGTGGGGGGGGCGGCGTTAGGGAACTGGGCTGTTTAATGACTGAATCCTCGTTTTACAGTCACGTTGATAATAATTTTTAATAATGCGCTTTTTCTAATGAAGTTGTTCATTATTCAGATTAAATAACATTTTTTCTCTCAAAATATCCAACATATGAAAGATCGTTCCAACTGGTTTGAACAACCATCACGTGTACGCGAAAAATCTGTGTATTATGTCACTGCTTTTTGTTTTCTTGATGAGTCTGGTTCCCATAGTGGTATTTAACAGTATCTTGCCAAATCGGTAGTCCATAATTTGGGAACTAGGCTAACTGTTCATGCACCACCAAACAAGAATCCTTTTTTTCAAAAACACGCGACATGTATTTCGTGACACATCTACGTCGAAACTCAATTTTTTGTTGTTCAATTAGTACAATGTTAATGTCATGATTTCAGTGGAAGTAATAATGAAATTTCTTATCATCCTCGAGGATATTTCTAAATGCCAGTTCAAGAATTCTCTGAACCTCGCTTGCCCACAATGGTCTGTATCTGTGAAATCAAGCTCGATATTTTATGAAGTATTCATTTTGCTTGGCTGCCTTGTTATCTTTGATCGCAGTTATGAAAGAGTCAGTTAATTTAAGGTAGTTTCTGTTACATACACAATAACGTTTATTAGTGTTCGATTGATCAGATGAAGTGAGTTCACCTGACATTCGACCAAGGCCGCTAGATTTTAAGTTTGTCCAATATTTATGTGCCTTTTTACTTTTCTTTTATTCCACCTCCTTAATTCAAAAGACATAATTAACGTGATAATACAAAGGAGGCCAGATTTTAATTCAGTGCAACAATACAACAAATACTTCCGCAATTCAGTTATCATAACATGGTCGGCACTTAATTAGGTTCTCAGTTAAGTGCTCACGGACATAGCTGTTACAGTAGATTGACGCATTTTACGTTTAATTACAAGAGGACACATTGTATTTATGATGATTACACTTAAAAGGAACTAAAAGATGGAACCAGAACACAAATTTCAATTGATAAATTTTTTTATTTGTATTTTTTTATTAAAGTACTGCCTCCACTTGGCGTAAGTGACATTTTCATAGATCGAAATTTCCTTACATATCGTTAATTGCAGTGTGCTAGGAATGTCGTTTGGAAAGAAAATGTAAAAAATTGTATGAGCTATTTTTAAATTTGATATTTCATTGTGTGGATTAAAATTTCCAGGTCCTATCTACCGTTTTCAACGATAAAATGAGCGATACATCCAAGTTTCCATTACCAATTTTGATCGCTATTTTCTTCAAGTTCAACAAATAGGGATACATTTTTGGGGTATTTTCGGGTTTAAAAAATGGGATCCACGCCTGACACCGCATTATAAGCGGATTTGCAAGTTATCAAGGGAGTGGTGTAGTATGATGTTTGGCCAACTAATTCAGTAATAAACAGTTATTAGGAACAGAAATATGCCTGAGCTTATAAGCAGTTCACCTGGTCATATATATAGATCATTGCATACAAATCATATCAGAGAAATAATGTGGAATTGGAATATAAGATGAAAAACAGCATGGTGGCCACATAGAGACATGATTAAATGTAGTTTAATACGTGAAATCACAAGTTTTATCTGTAACTAATGTTTTTTTTATATCCTTAATAATGTTTAAAAAAATATATTTCACATCCAGCTATATGTAGTTTTCCTTAAAGAATTAATTGAGGAAAAGTCCAGTGGTAGGTGCATCTAATTGGTCACACCAGGCTGTTGATTGTTTTAACAGAGGTCAATGTTAAATTATTGCTTTTCATTTAAGCATCTTAATGCTTGTTTATCTTATAAATAATGCTTAGTGCTATCAGAGTTGTCTCTTGGCAGTGCCTGATATGTGAGGATACATTTTTGGGAGGCATTTACAATATTTGCATGATTGTAACACAGAACATGTTGATTAATTTACTGTATGACTTTGATAATGCCTTGTATTTGTTTCAGGAAGGTGAGATTGACGGTGAACAATTACTTGGAGATTGTAAGAGTGGATAATATCATTGGAATCATTACTGGAAGTTTTGAGCAAGGTAAATAATTCTAGCATTGCCAACTATCAGAATTCCATTTTTAAAGGTTTTAAAGTGTTATTTAAACATTGAAAATAATAATGGTAATGTAGACTTAGTACAGCGCCTAATCTTTAGAAGTTTTGAACACGCTAAAATATCAGATTACACATAAAAGCATATACGGTGACAAGATTACAAAAACAAACACCATGAAAAAAAACAAAAAGAACATGCTGACAATATTTAAGGAAGTAAACACCATTAAGTCGTTAAGTCTGTTCTTGTTGTAGAAATGGGTGAGTTTTAGGAGCACTCATGAAGGAGATCACAGTGTCCTTGTGTCTAAGACTAATGGAAAATTCATTCCACTTACCTGGGCACTGGTACACAAAAGAACTTTGTCTTTATAATTCATTTTAAAGGTGTGAACAGTGAGAATATGAGTGTCAGAAGAGGAGTGTATGTTTCTAGATAGGGTATACACATGGGTGAGGTCAGATATGGTATTTTGGACAAGAACCAGTCAGTGAAATGTAGCATATTGAACAGATTTTGTGTTTGATTCTGGATCCAATGGGTAGCCAGTGATGGTTACAGAGCAGGGTGAGATTTGTACTCAAAGGATAATTTTGACCCTGAGAATGACCAGATAGAAGTATATTACAATAGACAGTCCATTCTTGAGAGTACCAAGGAACATATAAGTATTTTAGTGGCATCTGCATATGTTGGTGTAATGAGAGAGTAGTCAAGAGTGACACCTAGGTTTTGTACTGACTGTTTAAATTTAATGTTGGTATTGCTGTTGTGTATTTTTTGAGGTAAGTGGGAGGGTGTTAGATCTGCACATTTTGGCACATAGCTTGATTTTTTTAAAAACCAATATTTCTGTTAGGAAAAAGATGTCAGTATCCTGACCATTGATAAAAATAACTATTTCTGTGCACCTTTCTGGTGGTCCTACTGATTGCTCAGACTTCTGAGATGATGATTTAAGAGGAATTTGAATGAAGTTATCCAAATTATATATGGAGTTTTCAGATTGCTGTAAAGTAAATGGTGAAAGGGAGATAACTGGAATTTTTCTTCCTGTTTTGTGCCAGTTGGCTTTGAAACAACATTTCCTTTTTCACTGCCGTTTACATTTAAGTGAAGATAAATGTAGTTCCAGGTCATTAAATGTACCGAATAATGCAGTATGGAGTGCCAAGGAATGGTTATTTTATGCAATTAATGAGGGTCAATCCTATCATAAATAGGTTGACTGGCAAGTTTAATGTGATCACATCATATTCAAAACAAAAGGCAGTTGTAGCCATGTTGCAAAATGACTGAAGAAGTACAAGGGTGTTATAAGGAAGACTCTGAGAGTAATGTCAAGATTCAAGACATGTTTAGAAATGCCCCACACTTGGAGAAAATGTTAACCCATGTTTAATTCCCAAAAGACATTCCACAGTGTAAATCATTGAAAAAATACCAAACTTAACCAAAATCCATTTCAGCTGCAGAGTTTAAAAATTATGGTCTTTGGAATTATATTTTTTTAAGAAGGAAGTTTAAGTAGATAGACTTACAGTTTGTCTAATTTAATTTACAACGGAGTCAAATTGGTTTAGTAAATGTGAGGACGGGAGGTAGGGGCAGGTTTTCAGGACCCTCCAGGTTTAAAAACAAAGTACATACACACAAATGTAAAGTCACTTGTTACTTGAAATTTGATCATTGTTTTATTCTTGCCCACTTTTATTGGATATTATGCACACTTTGAGTAAATAGACACCACAACTTTTGCTTTGGTGCCGTTTGAAAAAAGTCAGGGCCCTTTTGAAATTTAGGAGAAACCTCATCTCTCAAACACTTGATCCAGCCCTAAATCTGCAACATAAATTTAAATGGTTCACATAGAGCAGTAGCTGTTTTGATTGTGATGCAAATTTAGAAGAATTGTATCTTGCTACAACATTATTGAAGCTTTTAAATGATAAAATAAAACATCACATTTTAAGTTCTTGTGCCTGTTTAAATAGAAAATAAAAAGAAGAAAAGAAGAACAAAAAAGAGAACTTTACTGCAATATTGTTGTTGGAAATTTATTAAAATATATGCAGATGAATTATAAATTCTAGTCCTCATGTCATAAAGAGACAGACTCTTAACTTTCTTAAAAATATATACTAAAATTAATTTGATACTGTGTAGGAACACACGTCTTGGCTTGATGGCCTTCACATTCATTAGGCATGTCCAACTCGTTCTTTCTGTCCACTCGGAACAAAACGTAGTTTTATCTATGTATCACACAACTAAAATTTCCATGTTGCACATCCAGATTGAACTACATTTACAACTTTAAATATTCAAGAATAGTCGACTTAAAAACCATCAGGAATGATTTATTGAGACACATTTTAAGCTATTCAGAAATGTCACATTTGGAATTTTAATATTTAGGTGAAAATGATGCTTTTGCTGCTGGGGATAATGGGAGAGTGCCATAAGTAGCAACAGCTAATTTAAAAGTATTTCTGCTGAGAAATTAGAGTTAGTTGAGATTGGCAACAGTATTTTTGACAATATGTTTGAGAATTAATTTTTAAATGAAGCTTGTGTTTCCAGCTGACACCAAACATGATGAAGAGGGAAAGACCAAGTACTTTGGCACTGTTAAATCTAGACAAAATAAGAAAGAGGGACCCCAAGTAGCCGAGTGGTCTAAAGCGCTCACCGTTACAGATCACTGCTATCTCACCTCTGTCTGCATGAGTTCGAGTCTCGGATTCGGCTAATGTAGTTATGTGAGAAAGCTTGCCAGTAGCTTCTCATGGGTCAGTGGTTCTTTCCGGGGGTTTCCCGGGTTCTTCCTCCACCATTTATACTGGCCGCCATGTATAGCCTATCTTGTGCTGAAAAATGGCGTTAAACCCTACAACAACAACAACAACAAAATAAGAAAGACTTTGGGAGTCATGTCAAGATTATAGGCATAGTTAGAAATGCTTCCATGTTTGGAGGAAACTTTACCTAAACCCATTTAAATTGGTGCCTGATTACTTTAGTTAGACATTTATATTGGTGCCAGATTACTTTAATTAGACATTTAAATTAGTGCCTGATTACTTTAATTAGACATTTAAATTGATGCCTGATTACTATAGTTAGACATTTAAATTGGTGCCTGATTACTTTAGTTAGACATTTAAATTGGTGCCTGATTACTTTAATTAGACTTTTAAATTGGTGCTTGATTACTTTAGTTAGACATTTAAATTGGTGCCTGATTACTTTAATTAGACATTTAAATTGGTGCCTATTACTTTAGTTAGACATTTAAATTGGTGCCTGATTACTTTAGTTAGACATTTAAATTGGTGCCTGATTACTTTAATGAAACTGGATGGTTTACACTTTGAACCAGACAATCTTATTACTTACAACACTGCTATAGGGAGGTAATTAAGGGAGAGTAACTATGGTTACAGCATTTGATCTTCAAATGAACTTGTTAATTGCCACAAAGTGCTGAAATTTGTACTCAATGACCTTAAATAAAAAGGTTAAAGAAATCAGAGTGAAAAAATACTTTTGAACCATGCACCCATTTAATAATTGTTTCCAGGTGGAGCCATAACAATACAGAGAAGGGACATTGCACAATGAGAAAAGAAACAAAAAACTCCACACAAGTCATGTTTTAGTTATTCATTAGCATACGTGAGTATGTTAAGTATGTTTATTAGGCTGCAAATTATTTTACGATTTTTAGGAATGCACTTTGTTTCCTGTCTGAACTGTACATAATTTTCTCAAATCCACTAAATATCTTCTCGTTTGTTGAGTAAGTGTTTTATGCTTACTATTGACACAATAGTAAATTGTTGGCTTTAGTATCAACTTTTAGGACCGCTCCGGTGGCCTAGTGGTTAGAGCGTCCGCCTCGGATGCATGAGGTCGTGGGTTCGATCCCCGGCCGAGTCATACCAGAGACTTACAAAATGGTACTAACAGCTGCCTCGCTTGGCGTTCAGCATTAAGAGGTTAGTGTTAGGACTGGTCGGCCTGGTGTCAGGATAATGTGACTGGGTGGGGCATCATGCTACATGTCTGCGGCATGATGCCTCAGTGCTAGATATCACTATAAACTGCCACACTGCAGACATTGTAGCGATATGACTGAAAAATTGTTAAAGCTACGTTAAAAATCAAAATCACATATCAACTTTTCGATTTTGATCAAAAGGTTTTCAAATGTCAGCACGATGTCTTTAACAGTATCAGCTGTAGTGTAAGCTTAATCGTCCCACTTTAGTTACAACTTTTAGACTGCAACAACAGTCAAGGTCAACACATAATTTAATTTGGAATCAAGGTCAACACATAATTTCATTTGGAATCAAGGTCCACACATAATTTCATTTGGAATCAAGTTCCACACATAATTTCATTTGGAATCAAGGTCCATAATTTAATTTGGAATAAAGGTACACAGATAATTTAATTTGGAATCAAGGTCCACAAATAATTTCATTTGGAATCAAGGTCCACACATAATTTCATTTGGAATCAAGGGCCACACATAATTCCATTTGGAATCAAGGAGCACACATAATTCCATTTGGAATCAGGGGCCACACATAATTCCATTTGGAATCAAGGTCCACAATTTAATTCGGAATCAAGGTCCACACATGATTTAGTTTGGAATCATGGTCCATAATTTAATTTGGAATCAAGGTCCACACATAATTTCATTTGGACTCAAGGTCCACACATAATTTCATTTGGAATCAAGGTCCATAATTTAATTTGGAATTAAGGTCCACACATAATTTCATTTGGACTCAAGGTCCACACATAATTTCATTTGGAATCAAGGTCCATAATTTAATTTGGAATAAAGGTACACAGATAATTTAATTTGGAATCAAGGTTCACACATAATTTCATTTGGAATCAAGGTTCACACATAATTTCATTTGGAATCAAGGTCCACAAATAATTTCATTTGGAATCAAGGTCCACACATAATTTCATTTGGAATCAAGGGCCACACATAATTCCATTTGGAATCAAGGAGCACACTTAATTCCATTTGGAATCAGGGGCCACACATAATTCCATTTGGAATCAAGGTCCACACATAATTTAATTTGGAATCAAGGGCCACACATAATTTAATTTGGAATCAAGGGCCACACATAATTTCATTTGGAATCAAGGTCCACAAATAATTTAATTTGGAATCAAGGGCCACACATAATTTCCCTTGTTTTTGCACAGTGTTAGTGAGTTTACATCACTTTTGTTTAAGAAATATAAAACCTATTTTTCTTCTCAGAACATCAGTAATTCACTAAAAGTTGTATAATGCTAATATGTTGAAATCAAATATTTACAAAATTGAATGATGCTAATAAAGTCATTTGCAACAAAATAATATACATGATGTAGATAGTCCAGGCTGGTTTCATGTTTTATGTTAATCAGTGCAATTAAAATTGTATGTCTCGTGTAGATAATCCAGACTGGTGTCATGTTTTATGTTAATTAGTGCAATTAAACGTTTACGTCTGGTGTACATAATCAAGACTGGTTTTATGTTTGATCAGTGGAATACACATCTGATGTGTAGTGGGGTATTTTGAAATAGTGGTTTTCAATCCTTTCATTCTTACTTTCCTTTTCATTTTGTAATGCTTTGTACAAATTGGAATATCTTTTCTTTATGATAAGAACATAATTACCCTTTTGTTTCCAGATAGGTATGTGTTGCTAGGCAACCATCATGATGCCTGGGTGTTTGGAGCAATAGATCCACTCTCGGGGACTGCAGCTCTCACAGAAATTACTCATGTAATGGGGAAAATGAAACAATCAGGTACGATGTGATATACTGTCTGTTTTTTATGAATGTTGCATATTTACTTATGTATAGTATGTCTAACTAGAAACTATATAGACCCAAATCTGCCATGACATAATGAGCTGGTGTATAAATGTTTACCCTGTTTATTCTACTATCGGTTCCAGCCAGTGGTATTGACCATCTTTTGCTTGTTGCATCTTGGGATGTCAACCATTGTTATAGACCATCTTTTGCTTGTTGCATCATGGGATGCCAGCCATAGCAGTTTTGTGGCGCAGAGATGTGGAATGGGTCTGATGTTCCAACCTGTGTGTCAGTCAAGGTCACCAGTAGAGGTGGTCATTTTAACTTGGGATGCATCTAGTTATTATGTTCCATAATAAGGTTTAAAGAAGTTAGGTTTATATAAAATATTTAACTTTGTATTTTAAGGATTGTTACTGTTTGTGCTTTTCACTTTGTTTTGTATTCCTTTTATGAGCTGCCTAAGCCCATTGATCACTATATAGCCTGGATTATGCTGGTGTGTCATTGAACTCTCTCTCACACACACACACACACACAGACACACACACCATACAGTCTCAAAAAGGTATGGTTCTTAACACTGCTTGGACATACAGGGCCACAGAGATATTGTCTTTTACATTGGTTGGATATACAGGGTTACTAGAGTATCGTCCTTGACAGTGGTTGGACATAGAGGTTTACAAGAGTATTATTCTTTTCAGTGGTTGGAAATATGAGGTCAGTAGAGTATTGTCCCATAAAGATTTACTGTGATTCTGTATCAGATATGGAAATTGTTATTGATATTCTCTTTAGTTGTGCATATTTCCTTTCAGCTTTCCTAGCTTGTTGATAAAGTGATGTCAGGATGATGAAAATTTGCGTATAAACTTTCTTCATGTGTGGATTTTTTGTGTGGTCTTCTTGAGATTATTCAGATTTATTTGAGTGATGCAACTTCAGAATGTTTTAAAACCCTAGTTTGTATCAGGTAGAGCTTGGTTCTGATATTGGTTATTATACAAGATTGGCAAGTCATTTGATTCCTGTTAGGTTTTCATTTAATGACTTTATATGGAGCTAAAAATAGATCTGTTGTAATAAAAATGTATTCAACATGAAATAAATTAAGAGATGGTGAGACATGGCAAGAACAAGTTGTACAAAAAGAGATGGTGAGACATGGCAAGAACAAGTTGTACAAAAAGAGATGGTGAGGCATGGCAAGAACAAGTTGTACAAAAAGAGATGCAGTCAAAATGTCATGTTATTCTTGCCAGAAACTTCTGAATTGTATATCTGATAAGTTCATAACCAGTTGGTACAACTGATAAGGTAGTTGGTACATCTGATACATTAGAAACCTGTTGGTACAGATGATAAGTTAGTAACCCATTGGTACAACTGATAAATTATTTTCTAGTTGGTACAACTGATAAATTAGAAACCTGTTGGTATACTGATAAGTAAGTAACCTTTTGGTACAACTGATAAGTGAGTAGCCTGTTGGTACAACTGATAAGTGAGTAGCCTGTTGGTACAACTGATAAGTGAGTAACCTGTTGGTACAATGATAAGTGAGTAACCTGTTGGTACAACTGATAAGTGAGTAACATGTTGGTTGCTGTTGCTGTTGTAGGGTTTAACGCCATTTTTCAGCACAAGATAGGCTATACATGGCGGCCAGTATAAATGGTGGAGGAAGAACCCTGGAAAACTCAGGGAAGAACCACCGACCCACGAGAAGCTACTGGCAGGCTTTCCCACTTACCCACGCTAGCCGAGCCTTGGACTCGAACCCACACAGACAGAGGTGAGATGGCAGTGATCCGGAACGGTGAGCGCTTTAGACCACTCGGCCACTCGGGGCCCCCGAGTAACATGTTGGTACAACTGATAAGTGAGTAACCTGTTGGTACAATGATAAGTGAGTAACCTGTTGGTACAACTGATAAGTGAGTAACCTGTTGGTACAATGATAAGTGAGTAACCTGTTGGTAAACTGATAAGTTAGTAAATAGTTGGTGAGCACACACAATCAGCTGAATGTTAATAAAATGTTTAATATATGAAAATACTTGAGTGAAATCTGCCTGCAGACACTTGAAAATCCAGACACAAAATAAAATGGGACATTCATTTACAGTTCCAAACATTTCACCTATCTCCTCATTGTATAATTCCTCAAACCATGAGAATACATGCAGATAAGGAAATAAAGACAAGGTCTGGTCCCAGATACCAAATTTGATCTGAAATCTGAAGTTCTAAGATAATATGGACAATCAAGCTCTCATAATGAATCAAGTATTAAATCTCAAATCAGTGCTTGTATCATGCCATGCACATATGATAACAAATAATAAATATTTTATGCAATTCTTACCATTATAAGTTTAATCCATTCCTTCCTGTGAATAAAACCAATTAGTTGTGTTTACTACTATCCCAATAAGTCCCATCATTTTTAGTTAGTATGCCTATGGAATTTAGTCAGAGATGTTATGTGCCCACATAGTATTGCCTTGTGATACCTGCTACTAAACATTTTGTACCATTAATTGATCAAGGTGTTAGTTTGCATGGACTTGTATATTATATAAAAAAGGATGAACTCTAGTCTGTCATGTCTTTAGCATCTCCTTCATGCATCCAAACCATCAATAATGTCATGGAAAATAAATGAACACTATATAGGCAGGGAACCTGATAACACATTTTTTGGTTAGAAAGGTTATTATGGTGAAAGAGTTTGATATCTTTAGCAGAACTGTCTGGAACATGGAAAACTGCAAGCTGTTTAACATAACTGCCTGAAATAGGGAAAACTCCAAGCTGTTTACATCATCATAGGTAAAGTCGAGGTAGGAGACTTAGTTGTTAGTTGGGTTTTTGCTTTTGTTGGCACAACAGCACAGTTAGGTTATTTAGTGCCAAGGCAATTTGAGTAAAGTGCCTTGCCCAAGGACACACCACAGTAGCTGATCCAGGCTGGTCCAGGAGACTTAGTCTTGAGAAGTAAGGACACGTGAAAATTGAAAGCACTTGCAGCTACTAGAGTTGATGTCCTTTATTTTCTAATTTCAGTGTATATAACACAAGCAGCTTTTTACTTTAGTGGCATGCCTTTTGTTATTCAATGAGTTCCACTTATTTCATGTCAGATGTGTTAGAGATTTTATTTATCGTCTGACTACAGAGAACTTTCAGATCTTAATGGCATTGTTTTGTAATATTGTTAAATTGTGAAATGTAACATAGAGTGATATGATTAATGTTGTTGTGTAATATTGTTAGATGTATTGTCAGATGTAACATAGTGATATGATTAATGTTGTTTTGTAATATTGTTAGATTGTCAAATTTAACATAGAGTGATATGATTAATGTTGTTTTGTAATATTGTTAGATCGTCAAATGTAACATAGAGTGATATGATTAATGTTGTTTTGTAATATTGTTAGATGTATTGTCAGATGTAACATAGAGTGATATGATTAATGTTGTTGTGTAATATTGATAGATGTAATGTCAGATGTAACATAGAGTGATATGATTAATGTTGTTGTGTAATATTGATAGATGTATTGTCAGATGTAACATAGAGTGATATGATTAATGTTGTTGTGTAATATTGATAGATGTAATGTCAAATGTAACAGAGTGATATGATTAATGTTGTTGTGTAATATTGATAGATGTAATGTCAGATGTAACATAGTGATATGATTAATGTTGTTGTGTAATATTGATAGATGTAATGTCAGATGTAACATAGAGTGATATGATTAATGTTGTTGTGTAATATTAATAGATGTAATGTCAAATGTAACAGAGTGATATGATTAATGTTGTTGTGTAATATTGATAAATGTAATGTCAGATGTAACATAGAGTGATATGATTAATGTTGTTGTGTAATATTGATAGATGTAATGTCAAATGTAACAGAGTGATATGATTAATGTTGTTGTGTAATATTGATAGATGTAATGTCAAATGTAACATAGAGTGATATGATTAATGTTGTTGTGTAATATTGATAGATGTATTGTCAGATGTAACATAGAGTGATATGATTAATGTTGTTGTGTAATATTGATAGATGTATTGTCAGATGTAACATAGAGTGATATGATTAATGTTGTTGTGTAATATTGATAGATGTAATGTCAAATGTAACAGAGTGATATGATTAATGTTGTGTAATATTGATAGATGTAATGTCAGATGTAAGATAGAGTGATATGATTAATGTTGTTGTGTAATATTGATATATGTAATGTCAAAAGTAACATAGAGTGATATGATTAATGTTGTTGTGTAATATTGATAGATGTAATGTCAAATGTAACATAGTGATATGATTAATGTTATAAAGCTAATGTAAAGCAGTTATATTTGGCATCAGTGAAACTTCTGTCCTGTGTCTGTAGAAGATTGTCATTCTTTATTTACACAATGTAGTGGTTTGTGAAATGCTTTAGAAACATTTAATTAAGCACTCAGAATAAGGGTCCATTAATTCAGAATAAGGGTACATTAATTAAAGGGTCCATTAATTCAGAATAAGGGTCAATTAATTCAGAATAAGGGTCCATTAATTCAGAATAAGGGTCTATTAATTCAGAATAAGGGTCCATTATTTCAGAATAAGGGTCCATTAATTCAGAATAAGGGTTCATTAATTCAGAAGAAGGGTCCATTAATTCAGAATAAGGGTCAATTATTTCAGAATAAGGGTCCATTAATTCAGAATAAGGGTCCATCAATTCAGAATAAGGGTCCATTAATTAAAGGGTCCATTAATTCAGAATAAGAGTCCATTATTTCAGAATAAGGGCCCATTAATTCAGAATAAGGGTCAATTATTTCAGAATAAGGGTCCATTAATTCAGAATAAGGGTCAATTAATTCAGAATAAGGGTCCATTAATTCAGAAGAAGGGTCCATTAATTGAGAATAAGGGTCAATTAATTCAGAATGAGGGCTCATTAATTCAGAATAAGGGTCCATTAAATCAATATAAGTGTCCGTTAATTCAGAATAGAGTCCATTATTTCAGAGTAAGGGTCCATTAATTCAGAATAAGGGTCAATTCAGAATAAGGGTCCATTAATTCAGAAGAAGGGTCCATTAATTCAGAATAAGGGTCCATTAATTCAGAATAAGAGTCCATTATTTCAGAATAAGGGTCCATTAATTCAGAATAAGGGTCCATTAATTAAAGGGTCCATTAATTCAGAATAAGGGTCAATTAATTCAGAATAAGGGTCCATTAATTCAGAATAAGGGTTCAGAATAAGGGTCAATTAATTCAGAATAAGGGTCCATTAATTCAGAAGAAGGGTCCATTAATTCAGAATAAGGGTCCATTAGTTCAGAAAATTTCTTGTCATTTGTTTCATATTTGATTTTGATTTTCATCCAAAATTGTTGGTTAAAACTGATCTCATTCCAAATACTTATTCCTATTCTATGAGTCAGATGCCAAAAAGTGATTTAAAAATATAATCATTGATGTTAGAGGAAAGAAGAGAAGCACTTATAAAACTCCCAAAAATTTGTTGGTTATAATGTTTGTTTCTAATAAGTATTTGTTTGCATGCGAGAAATGTTTTATTTAGGGACAGAAGAATCATTCAAAAATGATGCCAGATATCCAGGTGATTTATTATTTTAGTTATTAAAGTTTTCTGTTATTTATTTTTTGCTAAATTTATGTAATGTTTGTGTTGAGTTATTTCTATACTGAGTTGAAATATGTTTGAAGTACATGTTTTAATATCATCAAAGTCCAAAACTTGATTGCTTCAGGTATTCGTCCTCGAAGAACAATTGTCTTCTGCTCATGGGGTGGTGAGGAAGTTGGTCTGCTTGGATCTACAGAATTTGTTGAGGTATGAAATTCTGTCTGTTTGCCATTTTATTGGTCTCATTCTTTCTTCAAGTTATGATTTATGATTTCCAGAAAGTCATTTTATTTTTAATAATTGCTGATTGATTTGGGATAAAATACATTTTCAACAAACCCCTCAGGACTTCCAAATGACTTCATTCTGTCCATACTATTTTATATCATTATTACTAGTATGATGTATATGTTACACTTGAACAAGTGTATCCACATAATTTTGTTCAAACCGTAAATTAGTTAAATCTGTTTGTACCATGTTTTACTTATTTACACAAGAAGTAGTGTGATACCGAAAAGCTGAGCCTTCTCATGTATATTATTCCATCTGTTGGAATAGGAAGGAAACAGTTGAGTCAGCATAATCAAAAAATAAGGAATAGGAAGGAAACAGTTGAGTCAGCAAAAAAATAGGGAATAGGAAGGAAACAGTTGAGTCAGCATAATCAAAAAATAGGGAATAGGAAGGAAACAGTTGTGTCAGCATAATCAAAAAGTAGGGAATAGGAAGGAAACAGTTGAGTCAGCACAATCAAAAGTATGAAAAAAATTCACCTACATAAAATATTGAATACCAAATTGGAAACAAAAACCAAGATCTCACATTGGGAACAGCAAATAACTAAGGTGAATAAGACATGATTTGTGCAAGTTGCATATTTATTATGTGGTTCACTTTCACTCTCTCTCACTGCCCGTCTGTCTCTCACTATATATATCCATTCCTCTCTTTGTCACTCTCTCTCTCCCAAAAGAGAGAGAGAGAGAGAGTGAGAGAGAGAGAGAGACTGTGTCTAGCTGCTTATTATATATTTAAAAAATGTATTTAGGTCAATATACACACACACACACATACATATATACATACAAAGGGAAGCAACTCTTACAGGTTAACTCCCCTCTGTTTGCTAGGTGTCTTGTTATATTCCATTTTTACTTTGCTGCCATATGCTAAGATGTCCTCCAAACAATCCAGTGAAATTCAATTAATTTTATTTAATTTAATCATGCACATTTATTTTTAAGTGGCACAGTAAGTCAAAATGCTATTTTATTTGGTGCACACAACTTGTTCCTGAATTCTGGTGAATTAATTGATATTTTCGCAAATATCCTACCAATCATTATTGTCACATGATTTCCATTTGTAACATTCAGTTTTACTAGAGAAGTTTTGGGTGCTGTACTTATTAAACTATTACACTTCTAAGTTGTTTTGATAATGTGGTTGTCTATATATACATATATATATATATATATATAATGCATTTGGTTGTTCCTCTTCTTCATTATAGAGACAACAGCCAAGTGCAAGATTTATAAACAGTTTAAGGTCATGGGTCATGGAGGATGGAAATGAGACATGTCTGAGCATACAAATGCTTGTTGGCACACATATTACACTACTTGATTAAAAAATACTTGGCGAAATGTTTTGAGAAAAAAAACAGCTCAAGGGCTTCAGAAACAAGCATGCTCCAACACATCTTAACATACACTTCATATATGAATCATTGATTAGTCTAATGGGGGATGTCAAGATGCCCTCTTCATCACCCCCTCACCTTCATATTCAATGGTCACAATGATTATGTTGATAATGGAGATGAAATGGAAATTCCAGAACATGCCAATCCAGCAATAGAACAGACAGAACTTAGTTCACAGAAGCGAAATAGGAAATCTGTAGGATTTTGTCACTATCGGCATGACTTCCTTGACCACTTCATCATCATATTCTTTTGGACTTTGTCTCTGTAGGAATGACTTCCTTGACCTTTAGTCAATTCCAAATACAAAGTCAATGCCTTGTTAAATTTAAATGATAAACTGTCATCTGTTAGAACCTTGCTAGAGCTGTTCAAACTGCACAAATTACTGGGCATTTCTTGGAGCATTTGCAAACCTGGGTTATGCAAGAGCTTCTTAATGGTGAGACAGAAGCATTCTGCTTTCTCACTCCGCTGGTAAAACATCACGTTCAGAGATATTTTCACCACACATACCTTATCTAGATGTTGAGGAAATGCACAAACAAGTCTTTAATTCCATGTCAACATTAGTTGGGAACAGTGTAATGACTTGCTCCGTACTTGCCATTTACTGATTTCTTTTGTCTAGTCAAAGAAAGTCACTAATGATCATTGCTTCTTTTTTTTAACACTTTCTCCCAAGGCACATGATTTGCCCTTTAACTTTAAGCTCAATCTCCTATCTCTGCACAACCCTGTTAGGGATAATACAAGCAACCCTGTTAGGGACTGTTCAAACAACCCTGTTAGGGACCGTACAAACAACCCTGTCAGGGACAGTACAAAAAACCCTGTTAGGGACCATACAAAGAAAGTATGATTATTGCCAGAGACCAACAGCAGTTTTTTTTCTGCTTGCCAAGTGAATCATATGCCCATATTTTCGCAAGCAGGCAAAGAGATGAACAAAGTTTCTCCTTCCTCAGACCTTCCATTCAGTGATACACTGTTACCCTCTGGCAACCCACTTGAGGCACTAGGATACATCTTTTTTGTCGCATTTGTACCAACCATTTTTTTCAAAGTGTTGGTGGATCCAGACTGTGTCATGTCAGAGAGTTCAGATTTTGTTACCCCAAAACCCATCCACTCTGTCTTCTTACCTTCATGAAAGAACTCATAAGAGATCACATGAAGTGGGATGTTTCTACACAAGAAAATAAATTTCTTGACATGTGAAAAGAAGTGTAGACAGTATGAAAATCGTATGAACAAGGCTTCTTCTCTAGAACATTTCTGGTTACAAAGACCAATGGCAGTTGAGATTTTATAGAGATATGACTTGGACATGAACAGTCTTGACATGCTCAACATAAACTTCAATATACTGATTCATGCAGTCCCTTGGGCCTTCACTAAGAATTTGGCTTGTCTGCTGCAGAAACAGTAATGTTCCTTCATGACACAAAAACATACAGTAAGTTTGGGTTTTGATTCACGACATGAACAACCCTGCTTTTTGTGGTGGATAATTAATTCTGAGAAGTCTGACCATGTCCCTTCTCAACATTATGGTCCACCTGGGTATAGAACATGTAGCATTAGGAGTCTTTCTTCCAAATGTATGGAAAGAATCATTCATGAATTAGAGAATGCCTCAACCAAGATGTTGAAGTGGGACCTTCAAGTAAGGCATCCCAACATGTTGAAGCGGGACCATCAGACCAAGACATATCACATTTCAAGACATACTCCATAAAGAAGGTGGCATTCCAATACTAATTGGTTTTTGGTTCAGAACATGAAGAACTTTATTTCCTTCATTCACAGTTCAGGGTGGAATACCAGTGTAGAGAAATTGGTCAACATTTTTGCCATCTAGGTATGGAACTCTTAACATATATTAACTTGGTGTCTTTTTTTTCAGATGCATTAAAAGTATAACTGGTGTGATGGAGAAAACAATAAAAAAGTCATTGTTAGGTGAGGAACTTCCTTAAGCTCCTTTTCCTACTCATTTTGGGGGTGGGCATGTTACAATGCCAGTTTATGACTACCTGTAATGGTGAGTGGCATATGAATTCTTCAAGAGAATACTCTTTATATAAACCTCTTGGAAATTAAAGCCATTTACAAGTCCAACACAGTCCTGTCCTGCTTTATGACCAGGATGACTGTTTATCAAGGGAGGACAACTGCTTCAGACAGAGTTGTCCATTCAGGAACCTTCTTTTGGATCTCTGCTCTTTGGTGCCATATGATGCTTGATGTTTCTTTTTTATTCTTCCATGACCCCAGAGGCTTGGAGGTAATTGGGGACATAACACCTTCCCTCCATCAGTTTTGATTATGAAGACAATTATGAAATTAGGGGCACAGACTGCAGTAGCTCTGATTGCCCCACAAAGATGAAACATCCTGGATCAAGAATCTGCTTAATTTAATGACAGATATGCTTAGACGAATAATAGCAAACTCCACTCCACTCAAGCAGTCGAGATCACCATGTCCAAACAATGTCATCCATCACTCCTGGCAAGGATGTCATGATTGATTAAATCCTGGATAGGATTGCAACAGCTGAATGACTGATGTTGCATCACTGAAGTCCCACCACTCTCCAGTCCCCAATGGCAAACTTCTTTCTTTCTATTTGAAGGCAAGAAGTTAGACCCTATGACAATCAAAGGATACTGTACCAGTGTCTCAAACATGTTCAGCCTTCATGGAAGTGTTGATTTTGGCTAAATTAAGGTAATCTCCATATTGTAATGGAATTCTGTCATGTCCATGCACACTCTGAAGCAGCTATACAGAATTCTTGCAGTTTATAATAACGCTAATTTCATTATCCATAGATTCAAACTACATGCAGTTGTTCTGATGGTTCAGTCATTCTAATGATGGAACTTGGTTTCTTCCTAAGAACAGCCTGCTGTCATTAGTGAACCAACAATAACTGTTTGTTCCCTCTCCTTGATTGATCTGTTAAGAGAAGCAAAGATGCAGGACCCTGTACATATCCTCAGATGTTATCTTAGATGCATGGACAATATCCACATCAACTACAAAAGAGTATTCCCATCGTGGAAGGCAGGAATGCAAGACATAACACCACAAGTGCTGGCCACATGGGCAAAGGGAGTTATTTAATAGGACTGTACTCTGAACTCTTACAGGATCAGGTCCAAAATGAAGATTTCAGCCCACAAAAGCCAAACAACCTTGATTAACCTGGCCTTGAACATAATGTCTAAATTAGGGGGTAGAGTGGAGTCAACAGGACTGGCATACTCAGTCTGCCTCCTCTAAATTTCATTTGCATGACATGGCCATGCTAAGGAGAGAAGTAAACTGGTTGGGTTAGTGGTAGCTGCAGACAGTGATGGCTCCCCATTCATGAAAGCACAACTTTTGATCCAGATGTAAATTTGCCACTTTCACTGGACATGCCTGGGACACTTTTGAGGGAGACAATAATCATGTGTGGAATCTCATAAGGATCTCCTGTGCACTTGTATGAACAGATTGTCTCTTTTTATGACAAACTAATATTAGGAGAAATTCATCCTTTTAGTAGAGCAGTCATACTCCTACTAGGTGAGACAGGTAGAGGTAGGATGATTAGCATACTCCGACTAGGTGAGACAGGTAGAGGTAGGATGATTAGCATACTCTGACTAGGTGAGACAGGTAGAGGTAGGATGATTAGCATACTCCTACTAGGTGAGACAGGTAGAGGTAGGATGATTAGCATACTCCTGCTAGGTGAGACAGGTAGAGGTAGGATGATTAGCATACTCCTGCTAGGTGAGACAGGTAGAGGTAGGATGATTAGTATACTCTGACTAGGTGAGACAGGTAGAGGTAGGATGATTAGCATACTCCTACTAGGTGAGACAGGTAGAGGTAGGATGATTAGCATACTCCTGCTAGGTGAGACAGGTAGAGGTAGGATGATTAGCATACTCCTGCTAGGTGAGACAGGTAGAGGTAGGATGATTAGCATACTCTGACTAGGTGAGACAGGTAGAGGTAGGGTGATTAGCATACTCCTACTAGGTAAGACAGGTAGAGGTAGGATGATTAGCATACTCCTGCTAGGTGAGACAGGTAGAGGTAGGATGATTAGCATGCTCTTACTAGGTGAATTAGGTAGAGGTAGGATGATTAGCATACTCCTGCTAGGTGAGACAGGTAGAGGTAGGATGATTAGCATACTCTGACTAGGTGAGACAGGTAGAGGTAGGATGATTAGCATACTCCTACTAGGTGAGACAGGTAGAGTTGGGATGATTAGCATACTCCTGCTAGGTGAGACAGGTAGAGGTAGGATGATTAGCATTTCCTCCTCATCCTACCTGTTCTCCTAATGTTGTTAATAGTGAAAAGAACTATGAATATCAATATCACTGGAATTGTGTTCCTCCTTCTGATCTTATGTGAAATAGTATCACTTTATCCAACCACATCATCAATATTCTATATATTACCATGTCATCAATATTCTATATATTACCATGTCATCAATATTCTATATACCACGTCATCAATATTCTATATACCAAGTCATCAGTATTCTATATATTAACAAGTCATCAATATTCTATATATTACCATGTCATCAATATTCTATATATCACCATGTCATCAATATTCTATATACCAAGTCATCAGTATTCTATATATTACCATGTCATCAATATTCTATATATTACCATGTCATCAATATTCTATATATTACCATGTCATCAATATTCTGTATACCAAGTCATCAATATTCTATATACCAAGTCATCAGTATTCTATATATTACCAAGTCATCAATATTCTATATATTGCCATGTCATCAATATTCTATATATTACCATGTCATCAATATTCTATATATTACCATGTCATCAATATTCTATATACCATGTCATCAGTATTCTATATATTACCATGTCATCAGTATTCTATATATTACCATGTCATCAATATTCTATATATTACCATGTCATCAATATTCTATATATTACCATGTCATCAATATTCTATATACCATGTCATCAGTATTCTATATATTACCATGTCATCAATATTCTATATACCAAGTCATCAATATTCTATATACCATGTCATCAATATTCTATATATTACCATGTCATCAATATTCTATATATTACCATGTCATCAATATTCTATATCTTACCATGTCATCAATATTCTATATATTACCATGTCATCAATATTCTATATATTACCATGTCATCAATATTCTATATACCATGTCATCAATATTCTATATATTACCATGTCATCAGTATTCTATATATTACCATGTCATCAATATTCTATATATTACCATGTCATCAATATTCTATATATTACCATGTCATCAATATTCTATATATTACCATGTCATCAATATTCTATATACCATGTCATCAATATTCTATATATTACCATGTCATCAATATTCTATATATTACCATGTCATCAATATTCTATATATTACCATGTCATCAATATTCTATATACCATGTCATCAGTATTCTATATATTACCATGTCATCAATATTCTATATATTACCATGTCATCAATATTCTATATATTACCATGTCATCAATATTCTATATATTACCATGTCATCAGTATTCTATATATTACCATGTCATCAATATTCTATATCTTACCAAGTCATCAATATTCTATATATTACCATGTCATCAATATTCTATATATTACCATGTCATCAATATTCTATATATTACCATGTCATCAGTATTCTATATATTACCATGTCATCAATATTCTATATCTTACCAAGTCATCAATATTCTATATATTACCATGTCATCAATATTCTATATATTATCATGTCATCAATATTCTATATATTACCATGTCATCAGTATTCTATATATTACCATGTCATCAATATTCTATATACCAAGTCATCAATATTCTATATACCATGTCATCAATATTCTATATATTACCATGTCATCAATATTCTATATATTACCATGTCATCAATATTCTATATATTACCATGTCATCAATATTCTATATACCATGTCATCAGTATTCTATATATTACCATGTCATCAATATTCTATATATTACCATGTCATCAATATTCTATATATTACCATGTCATCAGTATTCTATATATTATCATGTCATCAATATTCTATATATTACCATGTCATCAATATTCTATATATTACCATGTCATCAGTATTCTATATATTACCATGTCATCAATATTCTATATCTTACCAAGTCATCAATATTCTATATATTACCATGTCATCAATATTCTATATATTACCATGTCATCAATATTCTATATCTTACCATGTCATCAATATTCTATATCTTACCATGTCATCAATATTCTATATATTCCCATGTCATCAATATTCTATATACCATGTCATCAATATTCTATATATTACCATGTCATCAATATTCTATATATTACCATGTGATCAATATTCTATATATTACCATGTCATCAATATTCTATATATTACCATGTCATCAATATTCTATATATTACCATGTCATCAATATTCTCTATATTACCATGTCATCAATATTCTATATACCATGTCATCAATATTCTATATATTACCATGTCATCAATATTCTATATATGACCATGTCATCAATATTCTATATATTACCATGTCATCAATATTCTATATACCATGTCATCAGTATTCTATATATTACCATGTCATCAATATTCTATATATTACCATGTCATCAATATTCTATATATTACCATGTCATCAGTATTCTATATATTACCATGTCATCAATATTCTATATCTTACCAAGTCATCAATATTCTATATATTACCATGTCATCAAGATTCTATATATTACCATGTCATCAATGTTCTATATATTACCATGTCACCAATATTCTATATACCAAGTCATCAGTATTCTATATATTACCAAGTCATCAATATTCTATATATTGCCATGTCATCAATATTCTATATATTACCATGTCATCAATATTCTATATATTACCATGTCATCAATATTCTATATACCATGTCATCAGTATTCTATATATTACCATGTCATCAATATTCTATATACCATGTCATCAATATTCTATATATTACCATGTCATCAATATTCTGTATCTTACCATGTCATCAATATTCTATATATTACCATGTCATCAATATTCTATATATTACCATGTCATCAATATTCTATATACCATGTCATCAATATTCTATATATTACCATGTCATCAATATTCTATATATTACCATGTCATCAATATTCTATATATTACCATGTCATCAATATTCTATATACCATGTCATCAGTATTCTATATATTACCATGTCATCAATATTCTATATATTACCATGTCATCAATATTCTATATATTACCATGTCATCAGTATTCTATATATTACCATGTCATCAATATTCTATATATTACCATGTCATCAATATTCTATATATTACCATGTCATCAGTATTCTATATATTACCATGTCATCAATATTCTATATCTTACCAAGTCATCAATATTCTATATATTACCATGTCATCAATATTCTATATATTATCATGTCATCAATATTCTATATATTACCATGTCATCAGTATTCTATATATTACCATGTCATCAATATTCTATATACCAAGTCATCAATATTCTATATACCATGTCATCAATATTCTATATATTACCATGTCATCAATATTCTATATATTACCATGTCATCAATATTCTATATCTTACCATGTCATCAATATTCTATATCTTACCATGTCATCAATATTCTATATATTCCCATGTCATCAATATTCTATATACCATGTCATCAATATTCTATATATTACCATGTCATCAGTATTCTATATATTACCATGTGATCAATATTCTATATATTACCATGTCATCAATATTCTATATATTACCATGTCATCAATATTCTATATATTACCATGTCATCAATATTCTCTATATTACCATGTCATCAATATTCTATATACCATGTCATCAATATTCTATATATTACCATGTCATCAATATTCTATATATGACCATGTCATCAATATTCTATATATTACCATGTCATCAATATTCTATATACCATGTCATCAGTATTCTATATATTACCATGTCATCAATATTCTATATATTACCATGTCATCAATATTCTATATATTACCATGTCATCAGTATTCTATATATTACCATGTCATCAATATTCTATATCTTACCAAGTCATCAATATTCTATATATTACCATGTCATCAAGATTCTATATATTACCATGTCATCAATGTTCTATATATTACCATGTCACCAATATTCTATATACCAAGTCATCAGTATTCTATATATTACCAAGTCATCAATATTCTATATATTGCCATGTCATCAATATTCTATATATTACCATGTCATCAATATTCTATATATTACCATGTCATCAATATTCTATATACCATGTCATCAGTATTCTATATATTACCATGTCATCAATATTCTATATACCATGTCATCAATATTCTATATATTACCATGTCATCAATATTCTGTATCTTACCATGTCATCAATATTCTATATATTACCATGTCATCAATATTCTATATATTACCATGTCATCAATATTCTATATACCATGACATCAATATTCTATATATTGCCATGTCATCAGTATTCTATATATTACCATGTCATCAATATTCTATATATTACCATGTCATCAATATTCTATATATTACCATGTCATCAATATTCTATATACCATGTCATCAATATTCTATATATTACCATGTCATCAATATTCTATATACCAAGTCATCAATATTCTATATACCATGTCATCAATATTCTATATATTACCATGTCATCAATATTCTATATATGACCATGTCATCAATATTCTATATATTACCATGTCATCAATATTCTATATATTACCATGTCATCAATATTCTATATATTACCATGTCATCAATATTCTATATATTACCATGTCATCAATATTCTATATATTACCATGTCATCAATATTCTATATACCATGTCATCAATATTCTATATATTACCATGTCATCAATATTCTATCTATATATTACCATGTCATCAATATTCTATATACCATGTCATCAGTATTCTATATATTACCATGTCATCAATATTCTATATATTACCATGTCATCAATATTCTATATATTACCATGTCATCAGTATTCTATATATTACCATGTCATCAATATTCTATATCTTACCAAGTCATCAATATTCTATATATTACCATGTCATCAATATTCTATATATTACCATGTCATCAATATTCTATATACCATGTCATCAATATTCTACATATTACCATGTCATCAGTATTCTATATATTACCATGTCATCAATATTCTATATATTACCATGTCATCAATATTCTATATACCATGTCATCAATATTCTATATACCATGTCATCAATATTCTATATGTTACCATGTCATCAATATTCTATATATTACCATGTCATCAATATTCTATATATTACCATGTCATCAATATTCTTTATATGACCATATCATCAATATTCTTTATATTACCATGTCATCAATATTCTATATACCATGTCATCAGTATTCTATATATTACCATATCATCAATATTCTATATATTACCATGTCATCAATATTCTATATATTACCATGTCATCAATATTCTTTATATGACCATATCATCAATATTCTTTATATTACCATGTCATCAATATTCTATATACCATGTCATCAGTATTCTATATATTACCATGTCATCAATATTCTATATATTACCATGTCATCAATATTCTTTATATGACCATATCATCAATATTCTTTATATTACCATGTCATCAATATTCTATATACCATGTCATCAATATTCTATATATTACCATATCATCAATATTCTATATATTACCATATCATCAATATTCTATATATTACCATGTCATCAATATTCTTTATATTACCATGTCATCAATATTCTATATACTACCAAGTCATCAATATTCTATATACCAAGTCATCAATATTCTATATATTACCATGTCATCAATATTCTTTATATGACCATGTCATCAATATTCTTTATATTACCATGTCATCAATATTCTTTATATGACCATGTCATCAATATTCTATATATTACCAAGTCATCAATATTCTATATATTACCATGTCATCAATATTCTTTATATTACCATGTCATCAATATTCTATATATTACCATGTCATCAATATTCTATATACTACCAAGTCATCAATATTCTATATACCGTGTCATCAATATTCTATATACCATATCATCAATATTCTATATACCAGGTCATCAATATTCTATATACTACCAAGTCATCAATATTCTATATACCGTGTCATCAATATTCTATATACAATGTCATCAGTATTCTATATACCATGTCATCAATATTCTATATACCACGTCATCAATATTCTATATACCAAGTCATCAATATTCTATATACCACGTCATCAATATTCTATATACCAAGTCATCAATATTCTATATATTACCATGTCATCAATATTCTCTATATTACCATGTCATCAATATTCTATATACCATGTCATCAATATTCTATATATTACCATGTCATCAATATTCTATATATGACCATGTCATCAATATTCTATATATTACCATGTCATCAATATTCTATATACCATGTCATCAGTATTCTATATATTACCATGTCATCAATATTCTATATATTACCATGTCATCAATATTCTATATATTACCATGTCATCAGTATTCTATATATTACCATGTCATCAATATTCTATATCTTACCAAGTCATCAATATTCTATATATTACCATGTCATCAAGATTCTATATATTACCATGTCATCAATGTTCTATATATTACCATGTCACCAATATTCTATATACCAAGTCATCAGTATTCTATATATTACCAAGTCATCAATATTCTATATATTGCCATGTCATCAATATTCTATATATTACCATGTCATCAATATTCTATATATTACCATGTCATCAATATTCTATATACCATGTCATCAGTATTCTATATATTACCATGTCATCAATATTCTATATACCATGTCATCAATATTCTATATATTACCATGTCATCAATATTCTGTATCTTACCATGTCATCAATATTCTATATATTACCATGTCATCAATATTCTATATATTACCATGTCATCAATATTCTATATACCATGACATCAATATTCTATATATTGCCATGTCATCAGTATTCTATATATTACCATGTCATCAATATTCTATATATTACCATGTCATCAATATTCTATATATTACCATGTCATCAATATTCTATATACCATGTCATCAATATTCTATATATTACCATGTCATCAATATTCTATATACCAAGTCATCAGTATTCTATATATTACCTTGTCATCAATATTCTATATAACAAGTCATCAATATTCTATATATTACCATGTCATCAATATTCTATATACCAGGTCATCAATATTCTGTATACCAAGTCATCAATATTCTGTATATTTTGTTTGCGTTGGGTGTGCGTAATGTGTATGTAACACAATTGCCAGATTATATAAGAATGCATCATCTATTTCAGGAGTACATGAAGGTTTTGTACGAGAGGGCAGTGGCCTACATAAATGTGGACATGCTTGTGAGCTATACAGATTATATCATTGCTGGTACAAGTCCACTGCTGCAGGATGCAGTCTACCAAGCTGCCAAAATGGTAAGTACGTCATTTTTTTTCCACATACACGGTTCCCTCATAACTTGTGAACTTGTTTATAATGGGGCGGGGCAAGTGCTGATTCCATTTGTCTTTTCAAAGAATAATACAAAAATAGACCCATATCGATTGATGATAAATAAAATCAAAAAATGATAGGTCAAACATTTATATTCTTTTGTTAGTGTCCAGAACAAAATCACTAAACCTGCACCTTTTAATAAGAAGTAATATATTTTGTTAAATTTTCTTTAAAATAAATAATTCCATTTAATTTAGTTTTGTCAAGTGACATTCGAGTTTAGCTTTTTCTTTTAATTTGGTATTAGTGCAGTCATAAATGTGATATGCCAGCAAAATAAATGTGCTAATTTTTCTGACAAAGATATCCTTTAGCAATATTTGATAGATTGATGTACAGAAAGGGGCAGGTATAAATATGGTAACTTAGACACAACATATAAAAAAATGAACATATTTGGTTATACATGCAATGCACTAACTAGGACACAGCGCACACAAAATCAGCACAGGCTATCTTAAGCAATAACTAGTACACAGCACAGGCTATGTAAAGCAATAACTTGGACACATAATACACAAAATCAGCACAGGCTATGTAAAGCAATAACTTGGACACATAATACACAAAATCAGCACAGGCTACGTAAAGCAATAACTTGGACACATAATACATAAAATCAGCATATTAGGTTATGTATTCGACCACTCTGGTGGCCTAGTGGTTAGTGCATCTGCCTCTGATGCAGGAGGCTATGGGTTTGAACCCCGGCAGAGTCATACCAAAGACATAAAAATAGTACTAACAGCTGCCTCGCTAGGTGCTCAGCATTAAGAGGTTAGTGTTAGACTGGTCAGCCTGGTGTCAGGATAATGTCACTGGGTGGGACACAATGCTACATGTCTGGGGCATCATGCCCCAGTGCTAGATATCACTATAAATTGTCACACAGCAGACATCATAGCAATATGACTGAATTTTTAAAAAAGCTACAATAAAAATCCAAATCACACACACACACGTTCTTGTATTTGGTGGATATTGAGGACATGACGTATGGAACTGCATACCGAAGACATTTGTTCTGGCGATGTTAGAGTGAAAAGAAATGCTGTTTGAGGCAGTAAATTAATAGCAAATGGTGATGTATCAAGGAGGGAACTGTATTATCAGTTCTAAGGAATATGAAATTTAGCACTGCAAGTGAGATGCACAAGTTTACACAAATATTCTATATAATCCATGCAAACTAATGAAGCACACTATTTGACAAAATCACGGAGATCATGGACATTGGTACATTATGACCAACAAGGACATGTTAGCATATCTAGTCCAGTCTTAACAATCAATACGACTGCTCAGGTGGCCTAGTGGTTAGTGTCTGCCTCGAATGAGAGAGGTTGCAGGTTCGAACCAAGGCCGAGTCTTAACAAAGACATGAAAAAGGTACTAACAGCTGCCTTGCTACATGTATGTGGCGTAATGCCCCAATGCTCGACATCACTATAAAGTGCCACACTGCAGACATCATAGCGATATGACTGAAAGATTGTTAAAGCTACATTAAAATCAAATCTAAATCACATACTAGTACTAAATAACTGTAACCGCCATAAAGGTTTCATCTACATCTGTTCTTTAGGGCAATTACATTATTATTTGAATATATGTCTTGTTGTTATTGACTGACTGATGAATTTATTGATTGACTGACTGTCCTGTAATTAGACTTTAGTATGACATAACACACTTTGGACTAATCCACCGCTTTGGAGATCATATGGTTATAGCGTCCCATTTCAAGGAATTCTTAGATTTGTGTGATTACTTGTTTGATTATTGGAACTTGGTGCAATGGAAATATTCCTTAGCCCGAAATAATTAGCCAGTTAGTTGGAGCAAACGTCACAAAGTGAAGTGTTAGTGAGTTTCCATGATGCCATGGTTGACTTTTAGTGAATTCCAGTCAAAACCGCATGGGTGTCCCTGGAGTAATATAGTCCCTATTAAAACCTAATGCTGTACATTCGTGGTGTGACTGTAGTGGCAGTATTTACGGTAGGAGACCAGTAAATTACACAAAGGAATAAACAAGAAGGGACTCGGCAAATACCGTTTATGACGTTATGGTGGCAAATGTGACGCAGCTGTACTGTCGAAATGTGCCTTGAAACCATGAATTGACTGGCCTATGGTGGCTCAGTGAAAATAGTTCCCTGTGTTAGAGGATAGTTGTATCGTTTCTACGGCATGAACTGCTGACTGTACGGAAAGTTGATGAAGAGAAACCATGCGGATAGATATTTGGCAGGTTTTGATATCTGTGGTTTTGCATTGATTAGCAAAAAATTTATGTATAGAATGGACATGTCGGCACGTCTAATTTACAACTGAAGTTGTAAAGAAGTCTTTGGAAATTTGGGGTAAACTTATGACTTCTAGCGGAATCGTGCCAGGTTTTGACACTGCTCGGTCAAGTAATACCCCTGGCTTGTAACAATACTATTTGGCTGGATTTGATCACTTATGGCAGGAAACTCTCGCTTTTTGACAAAATAGAGTAATATCTTCATTGCATATTATGCGTAGGAGTCCTGTCTCTCTCTGGCATGTGCAGATGCAATGTTGAAAATAAGAACGAATGTTTGTTATATGTATTGTGTATTTCACGGAGACTTTGTATTTTTCAAGTCACTTTGTCTGGATAAATCGATGATGCATACAACATTATTTCTGTTGTAATTTGTATAGTGTTTTATCTCAACCTCAACACAAAGAATAATGATAGACTAAAACATCGATAACAACAACGGCAACTTATCTATGTTAACTGAATTGAAACCTCATAAATAGCTTTAAGGTTCAGTAATTGCAGAAGTGAAGAACAGAGTTCTGTGAGAGTACATGTATGTATAGAGTTAGTGGATGGGGATAACTTTCTAATACCTTTATACAAACAGTTTATCCTGTTTTTATTGTTTTGGCGGCATGGTTGAACAAGAATATACTTTAATGGTACAAAACTCTCTTGGATAATTCAAGGCACCACGTAAAGGTGTTTTGTGTCGCTGATTGGAGGTTTTAAACAGTTTTGTTTCACCGCTTCACCTTCTGTATAAAACATACTGAAAAAAGAATATTACAGTCTAATCCAGCTCTAAATAAATGTTGTGTTAAGTTATAATTACAAGTTGGTCCAGTACGACACCCTGAACATTTTGGCTGTTAAAAGCCTATTTAAATTTAGGAAAACAATATAGATTGACACCTTGTTTTCACACGTTGTGTGTTGTTTTAATAAGACTTCATTTACAACAGAACTATCAATACAAATATAATTCATGTATGTTAAGCAAAGTCATCAAATCACCAACTGAAGCAAGTATATACATTTGAAAGAACACTGAATGCATTCAACAGTTTATGATTGCTTGCACATGTAGTCGCAGGTCTTAAGAGCACGATAATGAAAAACATACTGCTATAATTAAATGTTTCATTTTGGGACTGATCATTCTGATGATAAATGTTTAACCTCTGTTTAATATATTTATGTTTCTATATATTTACTGAAGTTCTGTGCATGTAACTTCCAAATTCGGTTAGTGATAATTCGATCTCACCTTAATGTGATTTTTCACTTGATTCACATCTGTTTTCTCCTGTTTGAATACTAAGTAGGCAAATGATGAAATAGGGGCGGATATAGCTCATTTAATAATCATAAAATAAATTTTGCATATCAAGGATGTCTTTTCAGTATATTTACTTGTGTAAAATCTTGCCGCAAACAGGACGTTTTAACTTTTCAGATGGGTTGGATAATTAGCCATTTCAGTACAACTCTACAATGAGTTCATGTATATTTCCAATAGCGTTTTCATGTACCTCTTTCATACATGTCGTAGATTTATTTGCTTATATTGGACTTGTATGGTATGACTCTATTGTGAGTTTCCCAACACTATTGTCTCACATGCATAAAATATTAACAAAAATACCAGGGACTGTTATATGCACCAGCTTATCTTCTTATAGTTTAGCTAAGTAGTTGGTATCTGAGGCTTGGATCTAAAGGGAGATAATACGTTTTTGCAATGTGTAATTTGACAGCAGAGATCTCTCTACAAGTTTTCCACCAGGCAATCGAGGTCATTGTTTCAGGGGAGTGTATTGCCAGATTTGGAAGAAAGATACACTCCAAAGTCGCAAACAAGTACCAAGCGTATAAACGGGGACCTTCATACAAATAATGATTTTATGTTATTCTAGGCTAAAATAGTTGGGAGAAGCAAGATTTAAAAAAAAATTCAAACCAAGGACGTCTTTGGTTGGAAGTGTGTCCTCGGTATGTTGGTTTGTAATCTCATGAATGTTCTTGGTTTACATAAAACAAAAAAACACACACACGCACACACACACACACACACACACAGAGGTTATGTATGCCATGCTGTAACATGGGCACAGCATATAAAATAAATTGGCATAGGTTATGTTGCATTGTCTGGACATAGTTGCTTTGGTTGGAGTGCAAATGACTTTTCTGGGACTATCTGAATCAGACCTGTTGACTATGTCATCCTATACAAAAGTCAAAAGGCTTAATACAATAAAAAAATTATTATCTATTTAGGATTGAATGCTGCTTTCTTTTGAATGCAACTACATTCTTCACTGATCAGCATTTCTGCAGGAAACATCAGGAAAAAATGTTGATGATTTTCTTCAAAATTACAGCTGATTTTGTTCTACTACAGTCAAATCTGGTTATCTTGATTACGTCGGGGAGGGTGAAAAAATCATCATCATAACTGGTTCCCGAAAGATCAGGGTTTAGTTGATAAATCTAACAATGATTATACATCTGAAGTATAAAAAATGATGAGTTTTGTTTCTAAAAACAAATGGTATTTCTAATGCACAATAAAAATAATAAATCAGTCATGCCAGGTTGCAGAAACTGAACACTGGATGTCTTTTAAATGAGATTAAATAACAAATCACACATTTTTACAACACTTAAGTTACTGCAACAGTGTCAGTGCTTTAAAGTTGTTTTTATTTCCCTGTGAATAGCCTCATCCCTTTGGTAGCCTCAGCAAGACAATGATTTTCTCATGCTATCCAAAATCTAGACCAATTGAAGCACTTGTTCCTGTAGGACTGCACTTTTTTTTATTTACAAAAAGAATTTTCCTTCTGTTTGAGTTGACTTGTGACTAGCAGCAAAATATAATGGACTGATATTGTATATGAAAATCAATCATTTTTATGTATTATGTCAGAGGTTCCTTGACACCAGTATATGCCAGGTTTTACTGATACAATTTGCTTCTGTACAAGAGAAAGATGGGGCTGTCTGTATTCATGTACCAACAAACTGTAAAATGTGTTTGAAATCTTTTAAGTTAACTGTCTCAACATCAAATTCTGTATGAAGCTAACTTATTCCATTGATACAGTTAGAAGCCAACTTATTCCATTCATACAGTTGTAGTCTCCTATCCCTCCTGACTTGGATCAGTTCGGCAGGAACAATGCACCAGAAGGAGAGTTGGCTAATCTCTTTGATGGATTGCAAGACTTTGATATTCAAGATAAAAGCAGTACAAATGAAAGCACTTGTCTTTCTGTTTCAAATTTTAATCCTGTAAGTTGCTTTCTGCTTCATTCCATTTGTTCTGAAGAATAAGTAATCATGGTATAGCGTTTAAAAAGAAATACTGGGCGCTATAGATTTTTTTTATACAATACCGTTGGTGTTTTTAATTTTTTCTTGTTCAAAACAAACTAATAACCAATGTGAGGATGGTTAAAGGGTGGGGGCAGCTTAGTTTGGAATTTTGCAGGTTTCTATTTATAGATTATTGTGAATCGTGCGATCTAGCCATGCTGAAGTTGAAGGCTTACACTCTTTAACTATTACCTAATTTGTTTTAAATATAGTGTGTAAAACACATTAGGTATTTTTGGCTACATTTAATGATGTTAACCTGATAATTGTTTGAGTTATAGATAAGGTCAAATTCGCAATGCTGTGTGGGTCCAACTAAATTGTGGTGCAGTTGACATGTGATAATGTCCATTTTGAATGCAGCTTATGTAAAGGTCAGAATCGCATTCATTCCACACTGAGGTCAAGATAAGTGGGTTTGACTGTACATGTACAATTTTTATAGCCATTTCAGTCATATGAGCAACATATCTACATGTAGAACCTCCAAGATGGCTGTATTTGTTTGTTTGTTTTTGTAGGTTCCCAACCCTGAACTTATCTACATATAGAACCTCCAAGATGGCTGTATTTGTTTGTTTGTTTTTGTAGGTTCCCAACCCTGATCTTACCTACATGTAGAACCTCCAAGATGGCTGTATTTGTTTGTTTGTTTTTGTAGGTTCCCAGCCCTGAACTTATCTACATGTAGAACCTCCAAGATGGCTGTATTTATTTGTTTGTTTTTGTAGGTTCCCAACCCTGAACCAGCATCCTCATACAACACACTGTATGATGTATGGAATGCCAGACACCCAGGCGATGGCACTGGGGAGCCAAGGTAATTTGCAATTTTGATATCATTAATAGCTTACCTGTCACTCTTGCCAAGCTTTACATTTCTCTATTGGAAAAACCTCATCCATGCTTGATGCACCATCCTGCTTTTCTATAATTTCCTTGAACACATGTATCAACCCAGTCTGACCTATGCCATCGGATTTGATGTTATCTAATGTCACATTTGGAAAAATTTGCTGCAAGAAAAAAATGACATCATGAGATAGTTTTGCTCAGGGCTTGATAGTCGTATTCTTTTAGCAAACATTATCCCACAGTCCATAATTACCAACATGAAATTCTTGTTTGCACATGTGCATGTAATAATTTAATTAGTGTATCTCATTCCACTAGCCACCCACCCACCCTTCTAGTTGGTATGGGAATTAGTTGTAGTCAGTATGTATATTTACTACCATTTTGTCAAATTATCTCTTTAGTGTTTACTTGAAATGCTAACTTGTAATGGTGTGTGTGTCGTTTATTATTGTTGTAATTGTTATTAATGCCGCTAAGAATTAGTATCAGCAAGATATCTAATGACAATATTCAGTAGCGATTACACCCCACCCCCAGATAAGTAATAATAATTATGTTTGGTTTATGTTTTGTCAGGGAAATGTGAATATACTTCAACATTATTGTTCCCATTCAAAGAAGTAGTAAAAGATAACAATGAGGCTGAAGCAGCCCTCTTTATTGCTGTCTTTCTTCGGTTCTTGTTTATCATACAGAAGGTTTTGTTTAAAACTTTCATTTACAGATGTCTCAGTGTGTGGATAAGAGTGGGTACAAGATATTCCCATGGAATTGTCACATTACATGTCTGTCATGCACAAAATGTACATGAATGGATGGATGTTCTTTATTGTTTGTGGTCAGACAACGTCTGTGACCTTGCCAAAAGTCAGCAATGTATAAGGCCTGACTGGAGAAAGTTTTGTTTTGCAAAGGGATATACATGTAACTAGGATCATATTTAAATTGTTACAAGTCTAGGCTCTTACAAAAAGTAACTGAAAAGAGTGAAGACATCATAACAAATAATTTATTTCCCAACAATATCAATTGAAAAATGAGGAAAAAGAACTTACGGTTTTATGAATCAAATCCAAAAATAATCCAAGAATTAAACAAATAGAAGTCCTAGTAATAAAAAGTCCTGAATGAAACTGAGTTTGAATCCCAATGAAATCCAAAATGGAAGACTATGACGTCTGTTGTAACCTATGAAGTGCTGTGTTGTCAACAGTTTCTTGTTGAATCACAGAAAACATTATTCCAGTTTTAAATTCCATATAAATTTCAGTGAATGTCTTTGTCCAAGAATTTCATAGGAGCACTTATGTATTTCCAGGGAAAAGAATTACTTGAATTCAAAATAATTTGAAGAAAATAAAATAATTAGCCCAAACTGGTCACAACATAAAACAACTTGACTTTTCAAGTATTGAGGCATTACTGACTGAATTTTTATCATAACATCAGTTACAAGATTAATGAAAATGCAAAACAGATGCCTGGATGGGGGTCAAGAGTTCATCCTTCCAGAAGAAATAGAAGTTTGTTACATGATAATTATCACATCGTCCAGGTATGGCCTTAACTTAACATAATAATTTATACTCTGAGAAAGAATATAACATTTTTTAAAACTAAAGTTGTTTACCAAAACTGTGACTGGTTCTTAATCAAGGTCAGAAACTAGATACAGTGTTTTTATTATTAGGTGTTTATCAATAAAATAAAAAAGATATATAAAAAAATTAGCAGAACTGAACTGACTTTCTCAACAATGTCAAATCCAGTAAACAATAATACATTACAATAGCATGTAATAGAATTAAAAAATTTAAAACTAACAAACTAATAATTAAATAACATATACATAACAAAATTCAGGATGTAAATTGCACTTATCTTCAAGTTTATACTGCCTGTAAATCCATCCAGACCAAACCCATGAAAATGAAATGTTTGTACTGATCATATTTTTTTCCATGTAACCAGAACCACAAATTTCTTTTGGCCTTAGAAGAGAAGGCTGATCACTACTCATCGGGCACTTATCAGTGGTAATTGGATGCCAGTTACCAGTCACTGGTCACCACTCTAGGTACCTGTCATTTGTCACTGGCACCAGGCATCAACAGATATCAAATATATATCCAGGGTCATGGAAAGGATTGAATTCACCCTTCCTCTGCATTACTTTCTTATTCAGCCACAGAGACTGAGTCTACTGTTATGCAAGTTCCAGGAAAAGGGGATTGGACTGATGTCACCTCCTTCCCCATGTTCATCACAACACATTTGAGATGTGGAGTTTCTTTCCTTTCAAGGAGGAGATCATTCCTATGTCACCATAGATGTCTTCTACAATGGCCCCCTGCTAGAATGGAGTTCATAGACAACCATCAAGGAAGGAGTGGCTAGTTGCCGTTCCCCAAAGAGGCTTCATAAAGATTAGGGTTTCTGGTAACTGTTTAACAGTAACAGTAAAACGGCTGTTTTTTGTCCAAAATCAAAAAACAGTAAACAGCTGTTTTTTTTCTAACTGTTTTACTGTTTCTAACGGACATTGAGACATTGGATTTTGACGCTCTCAAAACTCTTCTGAAGGCAATGGAACCTGTGAAACTTGCTGTTGAGAATCTGAGTCGAGAAGACGTGACGTTGGTGAGTGCTGACACAATTTTAGAATTCATGTTCAACAAGCTCTCTAACCTGAATAATGACATTAGTACCAAGCTCATGGAAAATTTGAAGTGTCGCGTTGAAGAACGATTGAACAATGATGTCATGAACCTCCTGCGCAGTCTCAAAGATCCATCTGTCGCCCCATCAAAAACTATGCTAAATTTCACAGGAAATCTAGCGTCTCATCTATTTGAAGTCAACGATATAGAAGATGTTGTCGAACAGTCGTCAAATGACGCTGAAAGTGTGAACTTGTCTCTTCAAGATGAATTGAATTTGTTGCTTCAAAAAGATGGATCATCAATTGCAGTCGGAGGGCAAGACAGTTTCAAATGGCTGAAGTCTGAATTCACACTCTTCAGGAACTCTGGCCAGCGCACTGAAAATCTCCAGAAATTGTACAACGTGATTCTATCCATTAAACTGACATCAACAGATGTTGAAAGAGTTTTTTCGGTCTGTATGAATTTCTGTACAAGATTTAGATCACGTCTCTCAGACAAGTCGCTTAATGCACTTGTATTCTTGAAATATTATTATAAGAAGTAAAAATGTTTTGATTTAGAACTTATCACGAAAGATATGTAATAAAACGGTGTTCATCACAAAAATAAGCTATTGACTGTAAAATTAGTGAAAATATGGAAAAAACAGTAAAAACAGCTGTTAACAGCTGTTTTTTGAAAATTGAAAACAGTAAACAGCTGTTTTTTCAAAAATGACTGTTTTTCAGAAACCCTAATAAAGATGAAACTTTTTGTCCTTTAGATAAGCTGCCCCTTGGAGACACTTAAGTTGCTCCCTATGAAAAGTCTCAGAATACCTATGTCCCAATTTCCTGGTCTTATCTGCTCAGGGATGGTTAAAGGTCTCATACTCCTGTATCCCACCAAAGTCTGGAATGGGAGGATAATGCCTTTCCTGTTACTGTAGATTCACAAGAATTTTCAGGTGATCAAGGGAATAGGGTATTCCATCCCCTCAAAGGATCTCCAAGCCCTTGACACCAATCATAGCAGGTGATCAAGGGAATAGGGTATTCCATCCCCTCAAAGGATCTCCAAGCCCTTGACACCAAGTGTAGCAGGTGGTTAAAGAGATGGTCATTTGACAAAGCCTTTAATGAAGTATACTGCCAGCTTTCCCCAGATATATCCTCTAGACCAGGCCTGCTCTTACTTCCTCCCTTACTTATGGTCAGAGAAGTTATGCAAAGGGCAACAGTTGACCAAAGGACAAGAATTGGTTAGACAAAATAAAGGGTGATTAGGACCCTTAATCTCAGTCTCTAGCAATATGGTTAATTCCCCATCAGGATATTGCAGCCTCACAAGTGTAAATCTTGTCTTCATGATTTACTTGCCTAAATTATTAGAGGCTGTTCTCAGTGGCTTCCTTCAGTTTTCTGAAAGAAAGAATCTTTATCTGCAGCAGCCATGCTTCAGCTGTTAAGAGTCTATAGCTAAGTCATCTTGACATGCATTGTTTGTGGTCATGGCAACAGAGCTCCTCAGTTTCCGCTGAGATGTTACGTTGGATACTTAGAATTTCTTTTGTTGGAGCATAGCAATGATTTTCATTCGACTACATCATTGGAAGCCATGACTTTTTTTCGGGGTCTTATTCCTACTATAACATCACAGGACTTTTAAGAACCACCGAAGTAAGTCACTTGCAATGATTTCAGTCCCATTATAACTGGCTAATATTCACACACAACCTGATCAATCCATGTGTGAACAAAAATTTAAAAAGAAAGTTATGCAACCACAACAAAGAAACCAGCCCTTCTATAAGCCAACTCAGTAATGAGGCATAGAAACTGGAGGAGCAGGGGCAAGGTGAGGAAATCTGCTGTCTCCACCCTCTTTGACAAAAGATAAAAACATAATTACTGTGTATTGAAACACTGTTATAATGGAATAATGCAACCAAGCAATAATAAACTGCAGACAAAATGGATAGGTTACTGTTGTAAATGCTTACAGTAACCTGCTAATGCTCAACTCTTGTCATTTGAATTGGGTAGAAATGATAAGGAAACTTAATAAAATTTAATGTATTTATTGACTTTCCAAACAAATGTTGAAGGTGTCCCAAGAATTTTAGTAAATAATAAAATGCTTTAATTTTGTGTCCCAACATTTATAGCTTATAAAAAAAATTACTTTTGAAAATAATTTCTTTTTTAATCTAGTTTTTATGAGAAATGTTTTACCCATAAGACCTGGGTGTTTACTTGAAAACTTAGTTCTTATAAATTGTTTGCTTATTTTAGAACCAATTCACTGTGCAAAGATTGGTTGATTTTGGAATATCTCCAGAATACTATGGTTGACAATTGGCCAGAAAGATTTATTGCACGTTGGAGAGAATAATTATTGTTTTTATATGCAAAGATAGCTGGTATAATACTGCTGGCTTTTTAACCTTCTGAGATGGATTTAGTAGATCTGAATGGTTTTTTTAATTTTGTCTTGCTTTGGTTAAAGCTTATGTTATAGTTTGAGTCTGGTAGCCTCTTCTGTCATGGAGGTGTGTTTCTTAGAGTCTGATTCTTTAGTAAATATGCCTCGAATTAGTAAGAATTGACTATATGGACCTGATTTTGTACAATGGTATTGGTGGTAGGAATTATAATGTAGATAGCAATCTGTGTTACAGATTCCCAAAACTATGAAAATCGACTCTCATGAATGATACTGTTTTGAGGACTTGATGAGTCTGACAATGAATTGGAACTTCATGCCAGTTGGGACAGTTTTGTTTGATATAGCCTATGCCTCACCTGAACAGCTTCAGGAAATGGATATGCCATTCAGAGTTCCTTTTGACAATGTTACAACTCGTCCATTAATAATCCAGTGGACAGTATCGTAATCCCACCAGGACTGGTGTTAAATAACCAATATTTTTCCTAGGAGGGTACCAAATTAACTAATAACCTTTATAATACCATAGATGTTATATGTTAAGCAGTACAAGCATTAACTGTGTTTATCTTGGCACAGAGAATACACAACACTTGTTACTATAAAATAAATATTTCAAGAGTTTTCTAGCCATTTCATATTTACTCTTGTTTTTATAGAAACATATTTATGGTTTTTATGTTCTTACTGTTATCTAAGTTGAATCCTGGCTGCATGATAATTAGATCAATCAAAACCAAGCTGCATCAGTGCAGTCTAAAATAAGTACACTAGCTGCAACAATATAAATAATTGTCGCATAACCAATAATGCAGCTGCATTGGTGACTAGGGGTATATATACTTCTCACCAACAAGACACACTGATCAGTTGAAACAAATGAATCAACAAGACAAATTCTCTCTGATGAGTTGCAAAGATAGTGAAACCTGTCAGGGATCTGGGGTGACTAGACCAATGCAGCAGACTGGAGGGAATGCCTCCACATCCTGTCAGGGATCTGGGGTGACTAGACCAATGCAGCAGATTGGAGGGAATGCCTCCACATCCTATCAGGATGGGGTGACTAGACCAATGCAGCAGACTGGAGGGAATACCTCCACATCCTGTCAGGATGGGGTGACTAGACCATTGCAGCAGACTGGAGGGAATGCATCCACATCCTATCAGGATGGGGTGACTAGACCAATGCAGCAGATTGGAGGGAATGCCTCCACATCATGTCAGGATGGGGTGACTAGACCAATGCAGCAGACTGGAGGGAATGCCTCCACATCCTGTCAGGGATCTGGGGTGACTAGACCAATGCAGCAGACTGGAGGGAATGCCTCCACATCCTGTCAGGATGGGGTGACTAGACCAATGCAGCAGACAGGAGGGAATGCCTCCACATCCTGTCAGGGATCTGGGGTGACTAGATCAATGCAGCAGACTGGAGGGAATGCCTCCACATCCTGTCAGGATGGGGTGACTAGACCAATGCAGCAGACTGGAGGGAATGCCTCCACATCCTATCCGGATGGGGTGACTAGACCAATGCAGCAGACTGGAGGGAATGCCTCCACATCCTATCAGGATGGGGTGATTAGACCAATGCAGCAGACTGGAGGGAATGCCTCCACATCCTGTCAGGATGGGGTGACTAGACCAATGCAGCAGACTGGAGGGAATGCCTCCACATCCTGTCAGGGATCTGGGGTGACTAGACCAATGCAGCAGATTGGAGGGAATGCCTCCACATCCTGTCAGGATGGGGTGACTAGACCAATGCAGCAGACTGGAGGGAATGCCTCCACATCCTGTCAGGATGGGGTGACTAGACCATTGCAGCAGACTGGAGGGAATGCATCCACATCCTATCAGATGGGGTGACTAGACCAATGCAGCAGATTGGAGGGAATGCCTCCACATCCTGTCAGGATGGGGTGACTAGACCAATGCAGCAGACTGGAGGGAATGCCTCCACATCCTGTCAGGGATCTGGGGTGACTAGACCAATGCAGCAGATTGGAGGGAATGCCTCCACATCCTATCAGGATGGGGTGACTAGACCAATGCAGCAGACTGGAGGGAATGCCTCCACATCCTGTCAGGGATCTGGGGTGACTAGACCAATGCAGCAGATTGGAGGGAATGCCTCCACATCCTATCAGGATGGGGTGACTAGACCAATGCAGCAGACTGGAGGGAATACCTCCACATCCTGTCAGGATGGGGTGACTAGACCATTGCAGCAGACTGGAGGGAATGCATCCACATCCTATCAGGATGGGGTGACTAGACCAATGCAGCAGATTGGAGGGAATGCCTCCACATCCTGTCAGGATGGGGTGACTAGACCAATGCAGCAGACTGGAGGGAATGCCTCCACATCCTGTCAGGGATCTGGGGTGACTAGACCAATGCAGCAGACTGGAGGGAATGCCTCCACATCCTGTCAGGATGGGGTGACTAGACCAATGCAGCAGACAGGAGGGAATGCCTCCACATCCTGTCAGGGATCTGGGGTGACTAGATCAATGCAGCAGACTGGAGGGAATGCCTCCACATCCTGTCAGGATGGGGTGACTAGACCAATGCAGCAGACTGGAGGGAATGCCTCCAAATCCTATCCGGATGGGATGACTAGACCAATGCAGCAGACTGGAGGGAATGCCTCCACATCCTATCAGGATGGGGTGATTAGACCAATGCAGCAGACTGGAGGGAATGCCTCCACATCCTGTCAGGATGGGGTGACTAGACCAATGCAGCAGACTGGAGGGAATGCCTCCACATCCTGTCAGGGATCTGGGGTGACTAGACCAATGCAGCAGATTGGAGGGAATGCCTCCACATCCTGTCAGGATGGGGTGACTAGACCAATGCAGCAGACTGGAGGGAATGCCTCCACATCCTATCAGGATGGGGTGACTAGACCATTGCAGCAGACTGGAGGGAATGCATCCACATCCTATCAGATGGGGTGACTAGACCAATGCAGCAGATTGGAGGGAATGCCTCCACATCCTGTCAGGATGGGGTGACTAGACCAATGCAGCAGACTGGAGGGAATGCCTCCACATCCTGTCAGGGATCTGGGGTGACTAGACCAATGCAGCAGACTGAAGGGAATGCCTCCACATCCTATCAGGATGGGGTGACTAGACCAATGCAGCAGACTGGAGGGAATGCCTCCACATCCTATCCGGATGGGGTGACTAGACCAATGCAGCAGACTGGAGGGAATGCCTCCACATCCTGTCAGGATGGGGTGACTAGACCAATACAGCAGACTGGAGGGAATGCCTCCACATCCTGTCAGGATCTGGGGTAACTAGACCAATGCAGCAGATTGGAGGGAATGCCTCCACATCCTATCAGGATGCACCTTCAATCTTTTTTCTGTTTCATCAGCATGGAGAAGAAGCAAACTACATGTCTTATTTATTGAGTGTGATGTCTAATCTGCAGTGGGAATTAGGATTCTGTTTCATTGTTATGTCAACCAGGTCTTCTTGCAAAATTTCAGCTTCCACCAGTACTCCCATCCCAAACCGCTCTGGTGGCCTAGTGGTTAGAATGTCCGCCTTGGATGTGGGAGGTCATGGGTTCAATTCCCAGCCAAGTCATACCAAAGACTTACAAAAATGGTACTAACAGTGGCACACAGCATTAAAAAGAGGTTAGTGTTAGGACTGGTCGGCCTGGTGTCAAGATAATGTGATTGGGTGGGACATCATGCTACATGTCTGCAGCATGATGCCCCAGTGCTAGACATCACTATAAACTGTCACACTGCAGACATCGTAGCAATATGACTGAGTTCTTTTTAAAGCTACATTAAAAGTTCAAATCATACACACCCATCTCGATATGAGATCCCAGTATCAGCCACATCTGTGTTTGGGATGATGATGATATTCTTGTTGGCCTTGTTTGGGCACTAGGCTTTTATTTAGCAATTATTAAAGGGAGATAGAAGAGTAGGGAAAACATTTTCTCCCCTTAAGGGGCTCAGCTGATATTTCAGCATCCACTATACATAGATGGATTTCTCTCACCATTAGAGAGATTATGGGGTCTCTAACGAAAATAAACTTTTCAATCAGGAGGATAAAAGTCCATGAAATAAGATCTGTCTCTAATTCCTGGGTTCACCTTAATCACCCATTTTATTATGAAGTCTGCATTCGCACACAACTTTCTCATCATTTTACCATCCCTTCTTAGCAAATCAGAGCCAGGTATTTTTTTCTTCTCTCTGCATCCTCTTGCCACTGCACAATCAGTGAATGAAAGAACTACAAGTTAAGTAGTTTATATATTTTGTTCCTTTTCAGTCCATCAGCCACCTTACTTTCTGACAAATTCAGCTAAGCAATAGTGACCAGTAAGCTATTACTGATATTAAACTGTATTTGGAGGGAAGGTAAGCTATTACTGATATTAAACATTATTTGGAGGGAGGTAAGCTATTACTTATATTAAACTGTATTTGGATGGGAGGTAAGCTATTACTTATATTAAACTGTATTTGGAGGGAAGGTAAGCTATTACTGATATTAAACATTATTTGGAGGGAGGTAAGCTATTACTTATATTAAACTGTATTTGGAGGGAAGGTAAGCTATTACTTATATTAAACTGTATTTGGAGGGGAGGTAAGCTATTACTTATATTAAACTGTATTTGGAGGGAAGGTAAGCTATTACTGATATTAAACAGTATTTGGAGGGAAGATAAGCTATTACTGATATTAAACTGTATTTGGAAAAGAGGTAAAACTAACATCATTTATGCAATACTTAGCTGAAGCTGTTGGATGCCATCCTCCCACCACACTCAGATGTCCTTGATTAGCTAATGTTCTTTAAGAGAATGAGGATGGGCAAGTGTGCATGGGCTGATGGCATAGGTCATACTGGGCCTGCACATGTTCTACAAATTTCTTTCTAAGAATTTTTATGGTATATCAAAAAAGGATGAGAGGTTTTTCCATTAAAGAAAGGTAATGCTTTGCAATAATAACAAGTAAGTCTTACATAATTAAAATGATTTTTTCAATGTGACATCTTTTTATGTATTTTAAGTCCTTTTTTTTCACATATCACACTTCTAGTTCCTGATAGTTATAAAATACATGACTGCTTAAGCTCCAATGGTCCAAGCAAAGAAATTCAATTGACTCAAGATGAATTAGATCGTTGATTCTGCAAATATAGCTTCCATGTCAGCTTTGAATATAATTGTCAAGCAGCTGTTTAGTACAAGGTGACAAAGTTACTTTTAATTTATTTTTTTAAATACTGTAATTTGTCTTTGTAAACACAGCTTTATGTGTGAGTGATAAATATGGATGGCATCACTGACAGTTGGCATGTCTTTCATGAAATAGGATGGTTTATTGATTTGTCACCAATCTATGATGTACTCCTGTCTTCATAAGAATCATCCATAATCGATTCACTCAACAATAACCACTATTGTCTGCTTGCAGCTGGAAGATTTCAGAACTGGCGATAAGCATGGCTTACTACTTAATGTTGATCTTTGAATTCTCAATTTTGAAATTTGTACTTAGTGCTAAGGTCCATGACGTTATTGAATAATACAAGGTTCCCAGATCTCTCAGATCTGGAGGTCTTGGATGTAATAAAAATGTCAGAATAATATTTGTCAGCAAGAAACTTCATGTATGTTCAACAAGCATTTCTCTGCTCATCTTCAGTACAGAGATGTCAGGATTTCCCAAATTATCTGCACTTGAGTGGCTAAATAAAGCAATGATCTGAGCTTAATTTACTCTAGCTGCCATATTTTATATTTATAAACCTCAATTAGGTTCAAGCATCTTGCATGGTAAATAAATTCATCCACTATGCTGCCATATTCAGCAGATGTTGTAAGAATTGATTTGAGAAGATAATCATGTTGTTAATTGGTGGCAAGTGTTATATGAATTACCCTATCCTATACCAAACTATTGATTCTGAGCAATTTGTGAAATGCTAACATTATTATGGACCCTAGCTCTAATGCCAAACATTGATTCTAAGCAATCTGGGAATTGCTAACATTATTATGGACCCTAGCTCTAATGCCAAACATCAACTGCTGAGCAATCTGGGAATTTCTAACATTATTATGGACCCTAGCTCTAATGCCAAAACATTGATTCTGAGCAATCTGGGAATAGCTAACATCTCATCCTTAGTATTGATGACCCATCTCATTTTAATTTGGAGTCAGGAAGAATGTATATTAGTGTATTACAAAATGGCAAATCTGGGTTTATTATGTATACTTGTACAGACCCCAGTCGGTTAGTTTATTGTGAGATGGCAAATCTGGGTTTATGATGTCCACATTTGGATGCATGTTAGGCAAGGTAAATACAGTATTTACAGTGGCCACCCACTCAAGACCCTCTTTATAATGCTGCCCCTGTAGTAAAATGGATGTTATGGATTCTATTAGATTGATCAAGTAACTTAAATGATTTATTTCAGTTTATTTTAGTTCCTGTTTTACCAACACAGATCTAGTAATGCTTTAACGCCATACAAGGGAACATGTTTTTGGAACATTCCTCAGTAGAAGGATTCCTGATAATGCAGGTCTTTTTAATGGCTTTTGTGAAGAGCATTGTAAAGGGGGACTACTCTGTATTTCTTATAGGGCAGAATGGTACAAGTAATGCAGTTGAGAATGCATGTAAATTGTAATTTGGTTATAAGCTTGGAGCTGCAGTAGATCAGTGGTAAGTGTGCTAGACTTCTGACAAAAAGGGTTATGGGTTAGACCAGTGCTGTCCAACCTGCAACCTGCGGGCTATATGCGGCCCGCGGGCTGATTTTAAATGGCTCACCAGAGCTCGAGCAGCTATATAGTCATTGCTTTTCAGTTTTCTGCCTCGTCTTCAAGAAAAACATTTTTCGGTGGCCCATGGTGTCAAAATGGTTGGACAGCACTGGGTTAGATGTTTACCATCAGACTGGCATGGGTCACCTACTGCGGTGTGTTCCTGGATATTTTTTACAATTGCCCTGGTACTACATAACCTTCAGATCATGCTGTGCTTTAAAACATCAAGCCAAACCATTTATCGTGGGCATATCAATGTACTGAATTTTCCATATTTATTGATTGTAGTGTTTGTACTTTTAGATATTGTGTGCAGGACCAAATAAAAGTCAAGATAGTCATGTGTACTTTGGGCAATTTCCAACAGCACCTAGAACTATAATTTTTTAAATATATACTTCCATTTCATAAATAATAGAGGCTGTTGGAATTGCTTTTTTTGAAATAATTTTTTTTCTTGCATAAATACATTGCATGATGTGACAGTGCATTGCTGTAATGAGATATCTGGCAATGAACTTGTGGAACTGTACCCATGCTTTACAGCACCCAATAAATGGTTGCAAATGTCAGATATGAAGAAAATTGTATAGGATTATCATATTCAGTGCTTTTAGATGGGTATCTAATATAGCCATGTACCTCAATAAGGGATGAGACATTTTATCCAAGAACACAATCATGATGAAAAAAGACATGAAAGAAGAACAGTTCTAGGTACATGGATGTCAGGATGTGCATGAAGTCCATGTAAGTAATAGGTACATGGACAATGACTGTTTGTTGATTCCTTATCTCTCTTTCTTTCAGTGTGTATTATTCATTAGGGTCAGGAAGTGACATGGCCAGTTTTTATCAAAGGGCAGGGGTTCCCAGTGTTGATATGTGGTATAGCTATGATCATGTAAGTAAAATTTTCCCCTTGCTTTGTAACAAAAGGTAGGGGTTATGTGATTCTTTCCTGTCCAGACATGTATATTTGCATGATTCTGCCTGTCTAGACATGTATGTTTCCATGATTCTACCTGTCTAGACATGTATGTTTCCATGATTCTACTTGTCTAGACATGTATGTTTCCATGATTCCACCTAAAATAGATAAACAAAACTCTTTTTTGATAAAAAATAAAAGAAACTAACCTTTTATTGTTATCATTTATTACTGTTTCATTTTCATCATGAGCAATAAAGAATAAAATATATCCATGAACTCTGTATATGTAGCGTAGTCATCCATATGGTATCGTGTATCGCTTATGACGTGAACATTGAGAAACAAATTTTGTTTGGTTGTACTCAAAGGTTTGAATATGTTATCCAGCTGAAAACTGGATCCAACAAAATCGCAAGCAAGAGGGAAATAATCGAAGACATCTGCCATTCGTGCATAACATGGTGTTTGGTGCTAAATAACCAAGATTGAGTTGTATCCAGGTCAACTGTATGATAGTATCTGCAAAATAAAAATCATTATTTGAAAATACATTCACTTTAGTGCAAGTGACAATCTTTTTGCTAGCATGGGTTACAGAAAGTACTATTAAAGCAAGTTATTTCTGTTCATACTATTTACTCGCAGACATCAGTATCGATTTGTATTATAACTACAGATGCCAAGCAGATAGAAACTCAGGTGGTGAATAAACACAACTGGCAGTGAGCAGTAAACTCATTGTTTGAACTTGGGGACAGTAAAACAAAGGTTATTTTTATTAAAAAGCAAGCTTACCTCAGCAACCGACTTTGGATAATTTTAAGTACCAATACAAAGGTTATTTTATTACAAAGAAAGCTGACCTTGTAAGCCAACTTCGGATTTCTTTAAGCATGCCAACTTTTTGTTTGAATATACAAAATCAGCCAAGATATGGAAGCTAACTTTGGTTCCTTTTCACTGGTATTCACATGAATTTGAAAATAAATTGAAACAATGGAACATGCATGGACATCGATGACCCAGTGTCACCCAGAAAATGCAGAGAAAATAAAATCATTTGATGAGTTTGTGAAGGCCAAAAGAGAAAAGATGATTTCACCAACAGTATGATCATTAACATGGATGGAATTCTAGTGTACTTTGATCTCATTTCTTGGTGGACTGACGATTAGATGGTGGGTTAAAAGTGTGAGAATTAGCACAACTGGTGCAGATTTTAAAAACTTGTCCTTGCAGATTCCGCTTCAGGAGATAGGTTTCCTCCAAAGATAATTTTTCATTGCATTAAGAACGGATTGTACATGTGCACAAGAAGGTTTTTGTTGAGATGCTGCTGCAGTGGATTAAAGAGTTTTATCTCTAGTAAAGTTATATATTTTTTAAAATATAATTTCAGTTGGAGAGCATACTCTGACATGTAATTTTCAAATTATTTATAAGGTATCCCACAACTTACGACTCGAAAAAAATGATGTGTCCCAAAACAAACAGTGGACAGAAAAATTACTTAAAAAATTAATTTATTGTGTCCCAACAAATAATGTCCCAACATATATGGTAAATATGGTATGCGTGCATAATTCTACCTATCCATATATGTATATGTGTGCATGATTCTACCTGTCCTGACATATATACGTGTGCATGGTTCATCCTGTCCTGATATGTATATGTGTGCATGATTCTACCAGTGTCCTGAAATGTATATGTGTGCATAATTCAACCTGTCCTGGCATGTAAATATGTGCATGATTCCACCTGTCCTGACATGTATGTGTGCATGATTCTACCTGTCCAGACATGTATGTTTGCATGATTCTACCAGTCCAGTCAGGTATGTTTGCATGATTCTACCTACCCAGATGTGTGTTTGCATGATTCCACATGTTCTGACATGTATATGTGTGCAAGCAATTTCACACAGCTCCTCCTACACCATTCAAGATGAGATTTTAAACTTTGGGAATAGATCGTGGGATGTCTGTAGACATGTGCAATGATTTTACAATTTAGATGCATCCACTGTAGGTAAGGCTAGTGGGTTGTGTTTGGTTTATTTCCTTATTATAAGCTTTGTATGTCTGGGAGTCAGTGTATGTGATTACTAACTCAGGTATCAACATGTCATGCTCCAGGATTATGCAAGTGTGGCCCTAGGGTCATGACTTGAACCCTACATTATAGCTGCATTTACACTTACTAGGGATGAATGAAAATAAGCCCCAGTGACTTGACTCAAAGGGCACATATGGGACAAAGCAAGGTAATCAATGGAATACAGACAGTTTAGTTAAATAGGTCCTTTAGCTCAACTGGTCATAGACCAGTAGAGCTTATCGGGTGGTCTTTTGTCTGTTGTCTGTCCATCTGTTAGCACTTTATTATTGCTACTCTTCCTAAGCGACTTGGAGGTTTGCCATGAAACTGTTCGACATACATTTTTGTCCCATAGTCTTGTTGGTCCTGAATGAAAATGTTGCTGCTCAGACATAATATGGCTGCCACAGTGGCCATCTTAAAATCTTATTATCTTTACACCTCATGAATTGATGGTCATATGAACATGGAGTTTTCACTAAAAGACTTCCTATGATGTCTAGTTTGTCCTAAATGAAAATGGTGCCAATCTGATATTCAGTATAACTGGTACACGTTGGCTTTCTTGAAAAACTTATCAGTACTTCTTCTGAATGGATACTCATATCAGTATGAGGTTTTCACTTAAAAGACTTCAATTGTTCCTAAAGGAAAATGGTGCCAGTCTGACACCTGCTATGGCTACCACATCAGTTCTTGCAAATCTTGTTTATTGTTATCTCTGAATGGTTGTATCAACAGGAGCTTTTCACTAAAATCTTCTTCTAGCTAGACCTAAGTGTAAGCTATTTTGAAAATCTTGTTATTAATATTCCTTCTAACCAGAAAGGCCTTCTGACTTGGTATTTTCACTAAAAGATTTTTTGTGATGTTTTTATTTGTCACTGTACATTGATATGCAGTCACATTGTTTTTATTTGTCACTGTACATTGATATGCAGTTACATTGTTTTTATTTGTCACTGTACATTGATATGCAGTCACATTGTTTTTATTTGTCACTGTACATTGATATGCAGTCACATTGTTTTTATTTGTCACTGTACATTGATATGCAGTCTCATGGTTTGTTTTTATTTGTCACTGTACATTGCTATGCAGTCACATTGTTTTTTTTGTCACTGTACATTGCTATGCAGTCACATTGTTTTTATTTGTCACTGTACATTGCTATGCAGTCACATTGTTTTTATTTGTCACTGTACATTGATATGCAGTCACATTGTTTTTATTTGTCACTGTACATTGATATGCAGTCTCATGGTTTGTTTTTATTTGTCAATTTGTGTCTGGTTCTTTACATAATAGTTACACATACTTATTACATCAAGGAACTGCAACAGGAAAAGCCAAAGTTACACATACTTATTACATCAAGGAACTGCAACAGGAAAAGCCAAAGTTACACATACATATTACATCAAGGAACTGCAACAGGAAAAGCCAAAGTTACACATACATATTACATCAATGAACTGCAACAGGAAAAGCCAAAGTTACACATACATATTACATCAAGGAACTGCAACAGGAAAAGCCAAAGTTACACATACTTATTACATCAAGGAACTGCAACAGGAAAAGCCAAAGTTACACATACATATTACATCAAGGAACTGCAACAGGAAAAGCCAAAGTTACACATACATATTACATCAATGAACTGCAACAGGAAAAGCCAAAGTTACACATACATATTACATCAAGGAACTGCAACAGGAAAAGCCAAAGTTACACATACTTATTACATCAAGGAACTGCAACAGGAAAAGCCAAAGTTACACATACATATTACATCAAGGAACTGCAACAGGAAAAGCCAACAGTTACACATACATATTACATCAAGGAACTGCAACAGGAAAAGCCAACAGTTACACATACATATTACATCATGGAACTGCAACAGGAAAAGCCAAAGTTAACAACAAAATGTTTCAGCTGAGCATGAAACTTAAATTTCAATTTGCTAAGTTTTAAGATTAAAAGTGATTAATGTTTTAAAAATATTGTCCCACAAAGCAGAGGTTTTTCAAATGGAGGCTATAGGGAGTACTCAGGAAATGGTTAGGCCAGTGCCACCAGCTACATATTTGTAATTGTCTAGTGTTTCTAATGTAATTGTGTAATGTTTCTAATGTAATTGTTTAGTGTTTCTTATGTAATTGACTAATGATTCTAATGTAATTGTCTAGTGTTTCAAATGTAATTGTCTAATGCTTCTAATGTAATTGTCTAGTGTTTCTAATGTAATTGTCTAATGATTCTAATGTAATTGTCTAGTGTTTCTAATGTAATTGTCTAATGCTTCTAATGTAATTGTCTAGTGTTTCTAATGTAATTGTCTAATGATTCTAATGTAATTGTCTAGTGTTTCTAATGTAATTGTCTAATGCTTCTAATGTAATTGTCTAGTGTTTCTAATGTAATTGTCTAATGCTTCTAATGTAATTGTCTAGTGTTTCTAATGTAATTGTCTAATGTTTCTAATGTAATTGGCTAGTGTTTCTAATGTAATTGTCTAATGATTCTAATGTAATTGTCTAGTGTTTCTAATGTAATTGTCTAATGATTCTAATGTAATTGTCTAATGTTTCTAAAGTAACTGTCTAATAAGTCTGATGTAATTGTCTAATGTTTCTTTGTTAGCATTTATCATCATTATCCAGACATGAGTACTAGGTCAGTGGTTCTCAAACTGTTTTTTTTTTCATGGACCACTCAGACATTGCTGAGGGTCTCAACCAGACATTGCTGAGGGTCTCAACCAGATGTTGCTGAGGGTCTCAACCAGATGTTGCTGAGGGTCTCAACTAACCATTTAATGATTGCTGAAGGTCTTAGTGGACTATTTAATCTTTCCTAATGTTGATTGTACCATTAGGTGACTATTGTAAAGCGCTTTGCATAAAGGTTTGAGAACCTCTGCACTTGGTAAAAAATGAAACTGTCTGTGACTGAAGATGATGTATTGATGTTTGTGTGTTTCAGAAAAAATGGAATATGCTTAGCTACCCACTGTATCACTCCGCATATGAAACATTCCACATGTACAAGACGCACATTGATCCATCCTTCAACTACTCTTTGGCCATGACACAGCTATGGGGGATTCTGAGCTGGTGAGTGCCACGGATTATACTCAACTGATCACTGTTATCTTTTGTGTATTACATCAGCAACTGCAGGTCTGTTTTCAGATCAATACAGTGTATTGGTGGGAAACAGGATCCAGTCATATCCTCACTTTTGGCTGCAATTAAATACACAAATCATTTGTGATTAAGGGAATTTATTTTTTGTTGAAATTTGATTGCTTCCAGTAGAGAAATTATTTATTGTCGAGCTCACTTACACAGAAGCATTGTCATGATTAGATTGACATGTCATGCTCACTTACACAGAAGCATGATGTCATGATTACATTGACATGTCAAGCTCACATGCATGGAAGCATGTCATGATTACATTAACATGTTGTGCTCACTTACACAGAAGCATTATGTCATGATTACATTGACATGTCAAGGTCACTTACACAGAACCATTATGTCATGACTACATTGACATGTCAAGGTCACTTACACAGAAGCATGATGTCATGATTACATTAACATATCAAGCTCACATGCACAGAAGCATGATGTCATGATTACATTGACATGTCAAGGTCACTTACACAGAAGCATGATGTCATAATTACATTAACATATCAAGCTCACATGCACAGAAGCATGATGTCATGATTACATTGACATGTCAAGCTCACTTACACAGAAGCATGATGTCATAATTACATTAACATATCAAGCTCACATGCACAGAAGCATGATGTCATGATTACATTGACATGTCAAGGTCACTTACACAGAAGCATGATGTCATAATTACATTAACATATCAAGCTCACATGCACAGAAGCATGATGTCATGATTACATTGACATGTCAAGGTCACTTACACAGAAGCATGATGTCATAATTACATTAACATATCAAGCTCACATGCACATAAGCATGATGTCATGATTACATTGACATGTCAAGGTCACTTACACAGAAGCATGATGTCATAATTACATTAACATATCAAGCTCACATGCACAGAAGCATGATGTCATGATTACATTGACATGTCAAGCTCACTTACACAGAAGCATGATGTCATAATTACATTGACATGTCAAGCTCATGTACACAGAAGAATGATGTCATGATTACATTGACATGTCAAGCTCACTTACACAGAAGCATGATGTCATGATTACATTGATATGTCAAGCTCACTTAGAAGCATGATGTTACAATTACATTGACATGTCAAGCTTGCTTAGAAGCATGATGTCATTATTACATTGACATGTCAAGTTCACTTAGAAGCATGATGTCATGATTAAATTGACATGTCAAGCTCACTTAGATGCATGATGTCATGATTACATTGACATTCATGTACATGTCCTTTGGTTTATCCATCAACACCTTGCATTTGGCTCAATGTTAAAGTTTTTTACATTAATCCATTGAAGTTTTTTTTTAGTAAAAAGGTGGGCTGAACAAAATGGGGTCTTGTAATCACATGACTAATGTTAATTTGGTTCATAGACCTAAACCACATTTATCCATAGTGTAAATATAATAATAAACTTACAGTGCAATCTTGTAATTTCCAATTCATCTGATTGTACTGTGATATCTTGCCATGACTTAAAGTCAGCTTGTAATGTCCAAGGCATCTGACTGTACTGTGCTATCTTGACATCACTTAGGGTCAGTTTGTAATGTCCAAGGCATCTGATTGTAATGTGCTATCTTGACATCACTTAAGGACAGTTTGTAATGTCCAAGGCATCTGATTGTAATGTGCTATCTTGACATCATTTAAGGTCAGCTTGACATATACTGAAAAGTTGTTTCACTACACAATTTCACATTAGATTAATGTTGTTTTTCACCTTGCAATAAACAGGTTCACACGTCTGTGATCATTTCAAATGAAATTTATGAAAGCTGTTGAATGATTTTTTTTTCTTTTCTTACCAATGCTATAAAAAACTAAAAATTGTTCTTCTAATTTCCTAACTTTTATTTGAAATTAGCATTTGTGTAAGATTTGGAATTCTTGTTGTCTTGCCATTTGCTGAGAAAAATGCATAAGACCAATGCTGATGGCAGGATTGGCAAAAAAACAGTGTTTACATTTGTGTCTGTTGATGTGGGTGGTCGTGGGCACTCTCTTTTGAAAACCCCTATGTAGCACACTCTTTTGAAAACCCCTATTTAGCACTCTTTTTTTTTACATCCCTGTGTTTCACACTCTTTTGTCAACCCCTATGAAGCACACTCTTTAGAAAACCCCTGTGGAGCACAATTATTTGTACATCCCTATGTAGCACATCCTTTTGTCAACCCCAATGTAGCACACCCTTTTGTCAACCCCTATGTAGCACACCCTTTTGTCAACCCCTATGTAGCACACCCTTTTGTCAACCCCTATGTAGCACACTCTTTTGTCAACCCCTATGTAGCACACCCTTTTGTCAACCCTTTTGTAGTACACTTTGTTTCAGTATTTGCAAAAAACACTACAAATAAATAAATTTTCACTAGGACTAAAATGACATTTTCAGTGGGTTTCTCAGATTAATATACCATTACATCATGTTTTGATGGTATCAGTTGTAGAGATAACATGGTTGAGGGTTTAGTGGACTTGGTTTACTTTTATGTCAGTATAATGGCATTGGTGTTTAATTTAAGCCCCTTTTGCTTTTATGTTAATAGCATAAAACCGATCTAGTGATATCATCCCTTTTAGCGTGTCTCACAGTAAAGGTCATCACAATATACGTGTACAAATAAATTAAATATGTACTGTAGTCATAAATGACAGGTGATCTAAAAATAGTTGTCTTTTGAGAAAGGACACCTTTAAGCAAAATTTACACTGTGCTAGATGTGTATGCAGTATTATACAGTACAGACCAGCATGTTTGCATACTGTACCAGATGTGTATGCAGTACTATATAGTACAGACCTGCATGTTTGCATACTGTGCTAGATGTGTATGCAGTACTATATAGTACAGACCTGCATGTTTGCATACTGTGCCAGATGTGTATGCAGTACTATATAGTACAGACCTGCATGTTTGCATACTGTGCCAGATGTGTATGCAGTACTATATAGTACAGACCTGCATGTTTGCATACTGTGCTAGATGTGTATGCAGTACTATATAGTACAGACCTGCATGTTTGCATACTTTGAGAAAGGACACTGTTAAGCAAAATGTACACTGTGCTAGATGTGTATGCAGTACTATACAGTACAGACCTGCATGTTTGCATACTGTGCCAGATGTGTATGCAGTACTATATTGTACAGACCTGCATGTTTGCATACTGTGCTAGATGTGTATGCAGTACTATATAGTACAGACCTGCATGTTCGCATACTGTGCTAGATGTGTATGCAGTACTATATAGTACAGACCTGCATGTTTGCATACTGTGCTAGATGTGTATGCAGTACTGTATAGTACAGACCTGCATGTTTGCATACTTAGCTAACTTTGAATTTGGCATACATTTAACTGTCAAAACAGGTAATCTTATATTTCTATTTCAGGAAATTGGCTGATGAAACCTTATTGTCATTCAGTGTGCGTAGATATGCCGCGGCTATTTTTGGATTTATTAAATCCTTAACAAACCAGTTTGGAACAGAATGGAAGCAACACAATGTTAATATTGGTAAATATAACACAATTATTACAATATAAGACTTTATAGCATCAATATTGGTAAATATGACCAGAATTATTACAATATAAGAATTATTATAGTATTAATATTGGTAAATATGACCAGAATTATTACAGTATAAGAATTATTATAGCATTAATATTGTTAACTATGACCAGAATTATTACAATATAAGACTTATTATGGCATCAATATTGGCAAATATGACCAGAATTATTACAATATAAGAATTATTATAGCATTAATATTGTTAACTATGACCAGAATTATTACAATATAAGACTTATAATGGCCTCAATATTGGTAAATATGACCAGAATTATTACAATGTAAGAATTATTATGGCATTAATATTGGTAATTATGACCAGAATTATTACAATAAAAGAATTATTACAGCATTAATATTGTTAACTGTGACCAGAATTATTACAATATAAGACTTATTATGGCATCAGTATTGGTAAATATGACCAGAATTATTACAATATAAGACTTATAGCATTAATATTGGTAAATATGACCAGAATTATTACAATATAAGAATTATTATGGCATTATTATTGGTCAGTATGACCAGAATTATTACAATACAAGAATTATAATGGCATTCTTTCATCACTCCTAAGGCTTGATTAAATATGATATCATAGTTTACTTAAGTGTATCATAGTACTGTAAGGCCCTTTTTAGTCCTTAAGGGTGCTACATATTTTTGTACATAGGAACTGATAGTGTTATGTAAGAAAAGATCAAAAACTTGGGGTTGGGGCGATGGAAGAGGGGCTATATCATCAACATAAAATCGAGAACAATTTGACAATGTTTAATGAATTGTGAAAATAAATAAATAATAAATAAGAGCAATAGTTATTGTATACAACCAGATTATGTAATTTTAATATAACAAACTGGAAGGGGGGGGCTGTCAGGTGTGGTGGGAGACAACTGTTACAATCAATTTTTGTTGGAATAAATATATTATTCTTGTTTATTCGATATTGTAAAATGTGCTATTTATAAAGATCCAAAATGTACTAACTTGACACTTTGCTGTTTCTTTTTGTCACTTCGTATTTTGGCGCCGACTGTACTCGTCAGTTGTCTGACCAACAATGACAGCGCTCCCCTATTTATAACCTTCCCCCAGACACCACATGACACAATCCAACCAATCGATGCATGCACGGCAACCCATGCAACCAATCAGTGTCTTGTATGGTGTGCCGTGTATTGCATTGTAAACAATACAGTTTTGCATAGTATACCATGTCAACATTACAAGTACATAATTACATAACAAGAAGTATTTCAATACTGTATGACTTCTCTATGAAATGAATAAGAACATTTTATGAGATCAAGTTTATATGAAATTAAACTTTATGATGATAACTTAAATCTTGAATAATTTAATCAATTCATATAGACGCGGGTTCTGCACTTGATGCAGATGACCGGTACTGTCGTATCAAAACATGAAATGCATACATCAGTACAACTGTATTGCAATGAGGTTATCACTAAAACATGCAAATTACCTTCTTACAGTACCCTACTATCATTAGAGAGAATAATTGCGAATGCGAAAGTATAAAATCTCTAAATACGAAACACTCATGCTAATCCAAAATGGCGAACATCGTGATACAAGGATATACATGGACTTTTCTAGTCATGATTTTGCAGGTATTTTACATAGATTACAAATAGTAATAGCATAAGAGTATACTATTTGTAGCAGATAAGCTAAACAGTACACTCTGAAAACTTTATGACAGACTTTCAAAGACGTTTTACCGAAAGAACCTCTACCTCGAAAATAGGTTACACATGTTAAGATCAGTTGCCAGGATTGGCTGCTAGTTTGACAGTCGATAGACATTAGAGATAAATATAATTGCTATGCTTTGTAAGTGAACATTCTAATTCATATTCACCATATTTATAGAAACAAACTTAATAGAAGCAAGACCGAAAATATTATCCAAGTCATTGTGACTCTAGCCATGGTCATTACACCCTTCTCTTCCAAGTTACAAAATTCTCCTGAATTTTCTTTTCTCAGTAAATCAGATTCAGAATTTTAATAATTTTGTATATAAAGAAAGCATCTAGCCAGCATCTAGGTGCAGGTTGACCCCATCAGTCTTTTGTATTAAAGAATCATAACCATTGTCACGACTTTCTGCCCCTTGTTCCAATATGGACAACCAATGTTTCATTGCAGGTTCTTCTCCACCTTCCTTAGCTACTTGTCTTAAAACTTCATAGGTTTAATATCTGCTTTTTGCCAAGCATTGGTCCTTTTTCCTCAAGTGATAAGCTGCTGTTCCTGGTAGGGCCAGGAAGTTGAAGGTGTCTAATAGATCTAGCCTTTGGGGTGGGAACTGCAGACCAGTCTTTGCAGAAGATAATGCCATAGCTGTATATTCCCATATCAGCAGTTTTCTGTCAGGGGTCATTCCCTCCCATCCTTTTGGTGGCCACTTGATGGATGTCTGGCTAATTGAAAAGGTGATGTCTTCTTCAGGCACCAAGTTCCAGTCCCTCCTCGATGGTGGAAATAGTGGCATACATCCTTGAGACAGCAAGGCAACTGCTCTGGCCTGATTTGTAGACATTTCCTCTTGGGGTTTGGTTCCATCTGTTTTGGATGTTTTAGCACACTGATTGCGGACAGGAGAAAACTTTGACGGCTTCGATGGGAATGGCACAGTGACTAATGTTGCTGGTAATGCCAGATCTAGTTCTGGCTGCAAAATCGTGGCAGTCTCTGGTAAAGATGGTTCTTCTATCTCCCTAGCCCTTGCTCTTTTGGCTGGTTTCCACTCTGAGGATATTGCACGGGAAATAGATAAAATATATTCTGGTGACACCCCAAGTACATCTCCAATCTCCTTCTTACGGGAAGTCAGAGTCTGGTCAGACAATGGCAGAAACTGGCCATCAGGGGCAGATGAAATATTTGGCGTCAAAGTTGCCATTCTTCTAGCGATGGCGGCCATGGCCTTAGGGTCATATAGGACTTGATCCTTCAACAATGCTCTGTATTTTGTCAGGGCCTGCAATACTGTTGCATTTATATTTTGTGGGACCAAGGAAATCTCACATAAGATCATTTTTCCCATGTCTGGTCTAGTAGGGCTATATGCATTCATACTGACATCGTCATCCTCATAATCAGGCTGGAAACATGATTCAGACAAGGGGGTGGCACCATCAAATCTGTAAGTCATGGCACTGGTCTGCTGGTCCTGGCTCGTCAACTGGGGTGTGGGTTGGGGTGTATTTTGTTTACCTTCTGCTTCCCAGCCTTGTAGCCACTCACTTCTGCTTCGGGTGGATCTCGTGATCTTCCTTGCCCATTCTAGCACTACAACTCTTGCTCTTATGGCTAGCGGGTCATGCCACCTGGTGGTTCTGATAATGCGCTTGTAGTCTTGTGGATACAGCGATAACCAAAAGGCATTGTTTTCACTGAAAAAGTCTTCAGGCACTCCATTAATGTTATCCAAATGATGCCTCTTACAATGACTCTTCAGGTCAAGTACACGCTTGAATGTTCGCTCCTCGTGGTAGCACCATGGGCAGATAACCACCAGGCGACCATGTGGTGCTGGAATCATGTGGTTTTTCAGCTCTCTCTTGCTGTTGAAAGTTTTGCTGCATAACCAACAAGTCTCCACCATTCTGCAAAGACACAAAAATGATTCATTGTTGGTTGCTGAAATTACTCTTTCTTCCAGCACAGGTTATAGCAGTATCAATCACAGATTTGGAAGGGAGGTGGGGGATGAAAGGACTAATCAGGTTCTACACAATACATCAGGGTAATAATGCTATGTATTTCTGATTCCATCCATGTCAACTCTACTGACATGGAACATGCTCGATTAATTAGTTCCTGTCAGGTCAGTGGTATAAGCAGGCACTTAATTTGTGTTTTGACCATTTCTTTCTCATTAGTCATGTCCAAACAAGGATTATCGTGTACGCTCTGTTGAACTCATTTTTCTCAACATGGTAGGGAACATGGTTGATCAGGCCAGATCCCTTACCATCGTATACCATAGGATTCATCTTTGCTTTGACTTGGTCTGTCCTGGATCACCATCTGTCAGCCTTATATTGCTCATACTTAATAATACCTCTAAGGTTTGTCGGCTTCAAACCACAATTGTAAAAGCTGACATGGCCCATCCCGGATCACCATCTGTCAATAAAGGCTCACTATAGTACTCATCTATTATCATTGGAGACGTATATACTATTCCTTGAATGGTTACCACTGAGGGTTCATACACTTCTATACTGAAAGGAATAGGAATATGTACCACACATCCTATAGTTGTGGCAAACTAAAACTATATATATATATGTGCAAAATAAAATAAAAATATCTTTTTGCAGAATTCAAATAACTGTCATATGCAAAGATGACTCTAACTTTGAAGGTTTATTGATCTTTACTAAACCAAGTAGGTGGGTTTCTACCCTGGTAAGGCAGGAGTCTGTCAATATGGTATACTTTGGAGAGCTGTTTTGGTGACCTCTTAATAAGGTAAGTAACATCGTCAATCTTCTTGACAACAACAAATGGTCCTTTCCATTTTGAGGTAAGTTTGTGGCATACACCAACTCTTTTGGATGCATCATAGATCCAAACTGGCTGTCCTGCTGTAAAGGAGCGTTTCTTTGCATGCAAGTCATAATGCCTTTTCTGATAATCAGAGTTCTTTCTAAGATATTGTCGAGCGATATTATGGGCATTCTCCATGTTGGCGTGCAGTCTTTCCAGATAGTGGTCTGGGCCTACTTCATCATCACTGAATTGAGATGCGCATGGTCTCCCTACAACTGCTTCCATTGGTAAGGTGACGTTTCTTCCCAACATCATCATATTTGGTGTTTTTCCTGTTGTGGAGTTTATTGAAGCTCGATAGGCCATCATGACTTGGGACAGGTAAGTATCTCAGTGCTTTTGATCCTTTTCAGCATACATGGTCAGCATTTGTTGCAAGGTCCTATTAAATCTCTCAACTGTTCCATTGGCCTGTGGCCTCATACTAGTAGTTCTTGTTTGATCTATTTTCAGAAAGTCGCACATTTCTTGAAATATCTTGGACTGGAAGTTTTGGCCTTGATCTGTCAAGATCTGTAATGGTGTGCCAAAACGACATACAAATTCATTTACAAATGTTTTAATAATGGTGCTGGACTCTTGGTCTGGAATGGGAAAAGCCTCGCTCCACTTGGTAAAGCAGTCGCAGACAACCAGGATAAACCTTTTGCCACTTCCAGTCAGAGGAAGGGGTCCAAGTACATCTAGAGCAACCTTTTCCATGGGCTCGCCAACTATGTATTGTCCTAAAGGAGCCCTGTTGATCTTTCTGGATGGCTTTCTAGCTGTGCACTTATCACAAGTACGACAGTAGTCCGTGACAAACTCTTTCACACCTGGCCAGTAAAAGGACTGCTTTATTCGTTCTAGGGTCTTCTTAGCACCTAAATGCCCTGCAGTTGGTACATCGTGAAAGTACTTTAGGACATCTAGCCTTCGTTTACTTGGAACTATCAGTTGCAGTATGGGTTGATTCTCATAATTTTGAAAGAATTTACGGTAAAGCATGCCCTTAATTGTTATTAATCTGTCCCATTGTCGCCAGAGTGTTTTGAGTATTGACGTTTTATCAGATATGGCATCCCACTTTGGTCTTCCAGACTTTCCCTCGATAGCAATTAGAATAGCAGAAATGTCTTGATCTTCTAATTGAAGATTATGTATGGTGTCAGGTGTCCAACCTTCAAGTATTGCTTGGCTTTGTGCGAGATCATTGCCTTGGAGAGCACCTTGACTTCATGTTAACACCCTTACCAAATTGACATGGATGACTTGGTCTGAAAGTTGTGGAGCTGCACAGTCTTCATCATTATTACATTCAAGATTACCTTGTTCTTGTTTCTGACAGACACGACATGGCCTTCTTGATAAAGCATCAGCATTTGAGTGTTGTCGCCCAGCTCTGTGTACTACCTTAAAATTGTATGTGTCAAGCTCTTGAAGCCACCTGGCAACCTGGCCAGTTGGTTTCTTGAGATTTCTTGCCCAACTCACTGCAGCATTGTCTGTTCTGAGCAAAATGTCTTGTCCATATAGATAGGAATGAAATGTTTTCATTGCAGTGATAACGGCTAAAAGTTCCTTTCTTGTAGTACAATAAGATTGTTCATGGATGTTCATACCTTTACTCATGTATGCGATGACACGTTCCGTGCCTTCCTGCATCTGCGAGAGCACTGCACCCACAGCTTTATCACTTGCATCAGTATCCAGTATGAATCCTATGCCAGGGATGGGGTAAGCCAGCAACGGTGAGGAGATCAGGGCTTGTTTCAGATTATCAAATGCTGATTGACATTCTCCTGTCCAAACGAAGTGAGCGCCTTTATTGCATACTTTATGTAGTGGTCTTGCAATGTGCACAAATCCCTTCACAAAACGCCTGTAATATGAACAGAGTCCCAGGAAACTTCGGACTTCCCTTGCATTTATTGGGACAGGCCAGTCTTGCACAGGCACTATCTTTTCGGGGTCAGTGGACACACCTTCTTCCGAAACGACATGACCCAGGAATTTTATTTGCTTCTGGAAGAATATGCATTTGGATGGTTTTAGTTTCAGATTTGCATCTTGAAGTCTTTTGAAGATGTTCTCCAATTTGTCAAGACCTTTTTCAAAGGTAGTGCTTGGCGAGATTATGTCATCCATGTATACTAGACATTCTATCCACTGAAGGCCTCGTAGAATGTTTACCATCAAACGCTGAAAAGTACTGGGGGAATTGCAGAGGCCAAAGGGCATTACAGTAAATTGGTACAGTCCTAAACATGTCGCAAAAGCAGTTTTCTCTTTGTCATTAGGAGACATTTCCACCTGCCAGAAGCCAGAGTTCAAATCCTTGGAGCAAAACCATTTGGAACCAGATAACGCATCCAAACATTCATCAACTCTTGGAAGTGGATAAGCATCCTTGACCGTCACATCACTGAGTTTGCGATAATCAATGCAAAATCTTATGCTACCATCCTTCTTAGTTACTAGAACTACTGGTGATGCCCAAGCACTACTGGAAAGCTCTATGACCCTACGATCTAACATCTTCTGAATTTCTTCCTGCTCTACTGCACGTTTTCCGATTGGTTGGCATCGTGGCGGCTGCCGTATAGGAATGGAATGACCAATATTGATGTGACGTTGCACTCTATCTGTCCGACCGAGCTCAGCTAACGATTTTGCGAATACAGATTGGTATCTTATGAGCAATGTTTTGAGGGCTTCCTTTTGTAGGTAGTCAAGATGAGCCGAACTTCTTTTAAAGAGATCTTTTAAGTACTCTGGTAGTTTGTTTTCGCACATCTCGGACACATTCTCTTCGTTTGTATTGATACTGGCAACTCTTTCAGCGTGGGATACATCCTCATATGGCTCACAGACACCAACAGGTAAGTTTGCTTGCAGCATAACATCAGCATCACTGCAATTCACAAAATTTACAACCATCTCCCTGGCTTGTGTATCAATCACGCCAGGAACCATACTACACTGAATCTCTTTGTGAAATATTGGCTCTACGTATCCAAATTTTGTCATGTGCTCTGACCCATGTATGCTTACTGGTAGCCACAATGCACAGTTAGCAGGTACTATTGTAGTTTTCCGTACTTGTATTCTGGATGTGACTTGCGCTTTACCTCCCATCCAACATCTTATGTCAATCTTGTCTGTGTGAAGCAAAAATTGTTTGTAATTAATTTTGTTCACATAGTTTAATAAAAAGTCCTGACCTAAGATACCATCTTGACTCACATCACAGACTATAAGTTTTTGTGTGAAGGATATCCCACTAAAATGAATGGCAACGTTTATGGATCCAATGGTGCGAATTTCATTTCCATTAACATCATTTACCTTTGTTTCAAGTGGTGTAAGCATATACTTATCTTCTCCATGCAGTTTTTGATACGTGCTGTATGAAAGAAGGGATGCTGTAGAGCCACTATCAATAAGGAAAATGACTTTAGTTCCATCAATCATGCCATTTGTATAAAATCCGTTGTCCCATTGACTACTGGTCTCCCCAATGTGTCCTGTTCTGACCTTTTGTTTTTCTTGAGCTACGGAAGCTTTTGGCCTATTACTACCCGCTGACCCCAGGCCTATTGAATCAACGGTTTGTCATTTCCCTGGTTACATGCTGAGGATGAATTCTCCTTTCCTTGACTTGGTGCTTTGTTCTTTCTATCATGTCCAGGGGCAGTGCGAGTTTTGCATTGGATGAAGGTGGGACAGTTTCTGAAAAAGTGATCTGGGGAGTTACATATAAAACATGTTCTCCTCTTCTCGTTTCTCGGTCCAGGTTTGTTCTGTATTTGGTTTCTCCAATCTTTTATATTGCTCATAGGAGTACTTCCTTTTTCTAACAATTCTATTCGCTTTTCAATTCTTTGCAACATTGCCCCAATTTTGCCATTGTCATTAGAACCTTGGTGTTCAATTTCATTAGATCCAACTGCTCTAACATTTGCCTTTTTCTTTTCATATTCATCTTCCAGTATTGCTTCATATCTTTCAACAACATCTACAGCATCAGCTACTGTCTCACAATCCTTGTCAATACATCGACACTTCATTTCAGTTGGTAATATCTTATAGAACTGATTCAGGGCAAGAGTTTCCTGTGCTTTAGAATCTAAATTGCAATAGGCTTTCTTTGCTATCTGCCTAATGTCATCCCCAAATGCTGCGATAAGTTCACCAGGTTGCCGTTTTCTCATTTCCAGTTTTGCCAACCACCTGTTTTGATGTCTAGAGCTGCCAGATCTTTGACTAAGTCTAGCAACAAGGGTCTCGTAGGATTGTTTTTCCTCATTTGTCAAACTCATATAATAGGTCCTAGCTTGACCCCGCAAACTGGCAGCAAGAAAGAGAACTTTGTCCCGTTTGGTCCAGTTACACAGCTCTGCACAATTTTCAAAGTGGGATATGTACTCTTCCCAGCAGTCTTTACCGTTAAATGGCTCAGGCTTTAAAGTCGGGCCATAGTTTGGGAATAATCGTATGGGAATAGTACCAGCATTATTGGCTTCACATCTTGGGTGATTGGAGTGATTTCGGTTCTGTCCTGTATACATTGTCTCCTCTTCATCACTGTGAATTTGACTTGAACCATGCTTGTCATATTGACATTGATCATCATCGATTACATCACCATGGCCTTCGTCGTCTCCATTCAGGGAAAACTGGATTTCAGGATCTGGGGAATCAGACATGGTATGTGTGTCAGTCAGCAGGAATATCTGCTTTCCACTTGTTTGTTTGTTTATTGTTGTTTTTTTTTTTTCTTCACTATTTTGACCACCACACCTGACAAAAATATGAGGGTGGGGGAGGGTGGTAGGGTTCGTATCCTGGGATGGATTTCAATTTGACTTTTGAAATCCCACTTCTGACACCAAATTGTAAGGCCCTTTTTAGTCCTTAAGGGTGCTACATATTTTTGTACATAGGAACTGATAGTGTTATGTAAGAAAAGATCAAAAACTTGGGGTTGGGGCGATGGAAGAGGGGCTATATCATCAACATAAAATCGAGAACAATTTGACAATGTTTAATGAATTGTGAAAATAAATAAATAATAAATAAGAGCAATAGTTATTGTGTACAACCAGATTATGTAATTTTAATATAACAAACTGGAAGGGGGGGGGCTGTCAGGTGTGGTGGGAGACAACTGTTACAATCAATTTTTGTTGGAATAAATATATTATTCTTGTTTATTCGATATTGTAAAATGTGCTATTTATAAAGATCCAAAATGTACTAACTTGACACTTTGCTGTTTCTTTTTGTCACTTCGTATTTTGGCGCTGACTGTACTCGTCAGTTGTCTGACCAACAATGACAGCGCTCCCCTATTTATAACCTTCCCCCAGACAACACATGACACAATCCAACCAATCGATGCATGCACGGCAACCCATGCAACCAATCAGTGTCTTGTATGGTGTGCCGTGTATTGCATTGTAAACAATACAGTTTTGCATGGTATACCATGTCAACATTACAAGTACATAATTACATAACAAGAAGTATTTCAATACTGTATGACTTCTCTATGAAATGAATAAGAACATTTTATGAGATCAAGTTTATATGAAATTAAACTTTATGATGATAACTTAAATCTTGAATAATTTAATCAATTCATGTAGACGCGGGTTCTGCACTTGATGCAGATGACCGGTACTGTCGTATCAAAACATGAAATGCATACATCAGTACAACTGTATTGCAATGAGGTTATCACTAAAACATGCAAATTACCTTCTTACAGTACCCTACTATCATTAGAGAGAATAATTGCGAATGCGAAAGTATAAAATCTCTAAATACGAAACACTCATGCTAATCCAAAATGGCGGACATCGTGATACAAGGATATACATGGACTTTTCTAGTCATGATTTTGCAGGTATTTTACATAGATTACAAATAGTAATAGCATAAGAGTATACTATTTGTAGCAGATAAGCTAAACAGTACACTCTGAAAACTTTATGACAGACTTTCAAAGATGTTTTACCGAAAGAACCTCTACCTCGAAAATAGGTTACACATGTTAAGATCGGTTGCCAGGATTGGCTGCTAGTTTGACAGTCGATAGACATTAGAGATAAATATAATTGCTATGCTTTGTAAGTGAACATTCTAATTCATATTCACCATATTTATAGAAACAAACTTAATAGAAGCAAGACCGAAAATATTATCCAAGTCATTGTGACTCTAGCCATGGTCATTACAGTACTATGAAAGGCATATAAGAACTGAACAAAAAAGTGTTTTCATTGTGAATTCAGTTTGTTATGAAATAATGAAAAAGAAATAATTCTTACAGAACTTTATATTCACAAAAAAGGAAAAAGAAAAAATGCTTATATAACTTTTTAAATAACACACAATACATTGGTTCAATAGACACTTTATTTTACATATAAAATCTTTGACATAATGGGGGCAAATCCTGTCACAGCACACTGCACCAGCCAAGCTCTGAATTTGTTCCATAGGAATACCTCGGGAAGAGAGACCTGGGGGAGTTTGTAGGGTTGTGAAGTGTGTCCGACGCCTGTATGAGGAGCCGCAAGGGGATGATACGAGGTGTATAGGGACACTGATAACAGTAGCTTGACAAGTCTGATCCTGCATCGTAGGAAGTGGGTATGAAGTATATATGGGCATAATAGTTGAGTACATTTAAGTACTGACACAAACTAGGGTTCAGAAGCAAAGTTGTGAATGCATGAAACTTGGCAATGGCCCTTGTTCCATAGGAGTACCTCAGGAAGAGAGACTTTGGGGAGTTTGTAGGGTTGTGATGAGTGTCCGACACCTGTATGTGGAGCCACAAGGAGATGATACAAGGTATATGGGGACAATGAGAACCAAAACTCGATAACTCTGATCATGAGGATTGCTATGATAACAAGCATTAGCCGATACTCCATACATGCACCATAGGAAGCATGCATGAAGTATATATGGCCTAGTAGTTAAGTATATTCAAGTACTGACAAACTTGGGGTTCAAAAGCAAAGTTGTGAATGCATGAACTTGGGCAATGGCACCCCAGCACAGAACTGGAACCATATGCTATGCAAGAAATGCCCCATATAAATGACATGGGGAAAGGAGGGGAGGTGGGTGGTTCTTTCCACAGATAATTTTAAGTTAAATGCAGCATCGACACTGAAAAGCACATCTCTATAGGCATCCCAGTTGCTGAATTAATGTCTCAAACAACTGAGCTGGATCACATGTTCCAGCTCAGTCATCTGATTGGTTCAACATGACAACATATCTAAATTTAGTTATTAGCTTATTAACATATACTGGCTGCAATGACATCATGTCTGGGCAGAAACCATAGTAGACAAAGAGGGGCCCAACAACGGGCCAGAGAAGGATGGGCTGTGTATTACTTAAACTATACTTAATTAATTAAATTACAACATATTTATCATAACAGTCTTGTGAAACAAAATGATAAAGGTCAATTCAAAATATACAAGACCTGGGGCAATCTTTATCAGTTTTTCATCTGCTGTAAATCAGCTACACCAACTGTCAGTTGCAGGAATGGGATACAGTCACATTGTTACAACTCTATGGTCTAGTTGCAGGAATGGGATAGAGTCACATTGTTACAACTCTATGGTCTAGTTTCAGGAATGGGATACAGTCACATTGTTACAACTTATGGTCTACTTGCAGGAATGGATACAATCACATTGTTACAACTCTATGGTCTAGTTGCAGGAATGGGATACAGTCACATTGTTACAACTCTATGGTCTAAAACTAAGTAACAGACAAGAGGAAAAAACCAACAGGTTTAGTAAAATTCAACAAATAATTTATTTCCCTGGAATACAAAGTAAACATTTAAAAAGAACTTAAGGTATTGTGAATTAAATCCCAAATAGTCTTAAAAGTTCTATCACAAGTCGAAAAGTATAGATTATTCCAAATAAATCCCAGTGGTGTTCCAAATGAATTCATCTTGAATGTGCTGTTGTTCCACTAAACTGGAATAGTGTTGATGTCACAAAAATGTGATTTAGTTTGAAAGTAGTAATGAGGGCTGTTCCATTTAAATATACATGGTACCCAGGGAAGGCAGTTTAAAAAAAAACGTATGCCAGGGTATTTTGATTTCACAAAGTTCATTTTAAAATGATAAGAAATTCTAAATTGCATCTGGGTCTCACATATGTTTTTAATGGAACAGCCCTGAGTACTTTGTAATTCCAATGAATAATTTAAATAAATTTGTTCAGATTAAAACTGAGCACAACTAAAAGACTGATATCATTTCAGATGTTAAGATAGAAAATGTAATTCTGATATATACAACCTTAATGTAAAAGATTAGATGCAAAAAGATGTTCAGGATGAGAGTCAAACGTTCATTTCTAGAACATTAAGTTATCAACAAGGTCAAGTTAATTGCTAAACTTTTAATAAAGAACATGGCAAACATATGGTACACCAGGAATTCCCAAGAGGAAAACCAGTGTCCTGAACTCAAATCCAAGTGAACATGTTTACCTACAAATAATAATTACATAAACTTTAATCATGGACTGAAATTTGCTGTGTAATATGTTGTTTAAAAAAAAGACATTAGTTCAGTAATTCCAAACTCCTTCCATCAATAATGGACAATGATCAATATCATAAATACAAATTAAATACACTTAACACCATTCTGTCTTGCTGAAAAATTAACTAACATACACTTTTAGTGTTCATTTTAGGCTATATCTTGGTGTTTTTGATGATTAATTTTTACTTACTTGACTATAAAGACTATTGAGCTTGTGGCACGGTTGTGCATCTGTTGTTGTAGTCCATCCCATGTATGTCAATAATTGCTTTAAACATCTTTTAAAAAACCACTAGTCAAAATTTGGCATACATAGTCCAGGCATGAACAGTTCTCAGATTTGTACCAATAGTGTCAGTCTGCTTATGGTTGCTTTTACTATAAATATAACAAAACCTTTAAGCAACTGCTCAGAAACCAAATTTGAAAAACTTTGGCAGAAAGCATCATGGAAGGAAGACCTTACAAATGTTGCTAACTTGTCTTTGAATATGACTGTGGTGGATAAAAGTAGAAAAGTCCCCAAAAATCAGTAAACCATTAAATGACTTATCCAAAACTTCACAGAACAAAATATAACTTGTAATTTGAAGCTGAAGAAAATAATAAAATAAAAATATAAAAAGCAACATTCAATGTAGATGAAATAAATTACTCTTCTTCCAGTGTTTTTTTGTATAGCACTTAATGGACAAAGTATGGTTCAATAAATGGACAAAGTATGGTTCAGTAATGCCTGCCTTTGCATGTTGTTTGCTACACAGCAAGTTATGTCAAACACAAACTATTAAGGCAGTTGTATAGAGTGGATATTTAGCTTGCATACAACATCATGTTGTTGAGTAATTCTAGGTCTTTTATGAGAAGAATGCAATCAGGGCTTTTAACCATTGTTCATCATCAGAAAATGGCAGTGGAAAAATAAGCAAAAAGAAATCTTATTTTAACAAGCAACCCAGTTTTTTTAGAATTTAAATTATAAACATTCACATTATTGTTTAGTCCTAGTAGACAATATAGCAAATAGGTGCTCCAAACATTTCTTTTAACTCTGCTGTGTTATTAAATATATGAATTTTATTTTACAAGCTTATTTATATCTCTTATTCAGGTAAATGATACCAAGCCCAATTGTACTTGTTCATTGGCACAAGGAAAGTAACACTAATAGATTACCTCACCTTGCTCCATCTAGGTAGTTACTCATTTCCCAGAATCCTCCAGACACAAAGTACTAAACATTCATACAAATTTGTAATTATTGACCAGTTGTATGGGGGATGTCAAGATGTAAACTCCACCCCTGGTGAAGACATCCCTATAGCTGTGCATATGGCAATGTTCACTTCTGACCCATTGGAGCCTCATCAAGTAATTACATTTGAGCTACAATGGAATTGCATACATTAAACATATAACAGCAATCTCAGTCATCTAGAATGTCAGTGAGTGAGTTGGATGAAACAATGACCATTTCTAACCCAATTTGGAAGAACACTGGTCATAAGTTCCTATCCTCACACATACCATTTGCAACTGTTGAGGTCAGTTTTATGGATTATATCTTGAACTTATATCAATAGCTGCCATTTGGAATGCTTGTGATATTTATGAAACTAGAATTGATGAAGGAGTTACCAGTACATGAAACTAAGTTTTCACTCACAAATTCTAGGTCAATACTGTGGTCAGTCCAGTTGTAGAAATAGCCAATAGATTGTTTTTTGGGGTTTTTTGTGAGACATTTACAGCTGACAAAATCTTTGATTTTTCTGTAAATTACTTTGCTGACATGAGTCTGAAACATTTTTCTCTCACAGAAATACCAGAGTTTGTTCTTATCGTGCCTGTGCATGCACAATTACTGACATTGCTATTTGGACCTGCCTACAAGTTATATATCATTCACCCATTGCCATCAAGGCTGTCAATCAACTGGGTCAACCTTCATTATGATCAGTGTACAGTTCTGGCAGTCATTAATCTGTCATCTTGGACTGGCAAAGAGCATGTCACTTGACAGTTCAAACTGTGGTGGCATCCTATGCCCAGCAGACCACCCATGCTAATACATGGTCAGCAGGCATCAACTTTGCTGAACATGAGTCTGCCAGCTCTTAGCAAATCTTTACACATGGTGATGATTCAGCATCATCATTGCCTTACAGAAATCTGTACACCCTGGATGCAGAGTGTACAGTAAGACAATCCCCATATTGATGACGTGGATGACGAGCACTTGCCTAAACATTCCAATCCAACCACTGAAAGGACAGAATATGTTTTTAGGCAGCAATCAAAGAACTATACAGAATCTTATGTTGCTAGGAGTGCCCTCCTCCAATGTCAGTCAATACTATGTACAGGTTCAAGGCCTTGGAGGACATTGATAATGATGATGAACATCCATCCTTCAGAATTGTACCACAATCAGCAAAGATTGCAGAAAGTACAAGGTGTCTCAGATAAAAGTTTGCAACCCCTTTAATTTTAGGTCCTTATTTGTTGAGTCAGTTGACTGCAACTTTCTCAGCACACTGGTACAAATCACATTCCAATGTTTGGGGACTGAACTGCGGTACAGGAATAACCCCTTCAGCTTTCTGTGCAAGCCTCTATATCTGTGCTACTCCAACAGATTGGCAACAACGACTGCAGGGTTAATTTTCAGCAAAACTGGCAACCTTTTTGAGGCCAGATAAACTATGTGCAGCCATATGCCACCACTAGCTTCCTCTGGCAGGCCAGAAAAGTGGAGAGTAAAGAAGGTTTTTCATCCCACAAGCCTCCTGCCAACTGTTAGTGACTTGTTATCCTTTCTGCCTGCTAGCAACCCTCCTCTCCTATGGGCACCAGACTCTTTTGTTCTGCCAGACCTGGATCAACCCATATCACACAAAAGATTGTGCCATCTAAATCATTTTGGAGGGGCTCTCATTCTCGTTCATCCAGCCCCCTCCACTTTCATTGTCCCCCTTCGTCATGGAGATCTCATGCAATCACAGAATGGTGATTTTGCTCAAAGCAGGCAAATGGAGGTAATCCAAAAATTGGACTCCTGGGTTATTATGCGATTGGAAAATTGAGACCTGTCATAGACTTGAGGCATATAATCAATTTATTACTGTGCCAAAGTTCAAGAAGGAGATGGCAAGTTTAATCCATCCATCTGTCCAGTGTGATGAATAATATGCAACCAGTCATTCTTCAGACACGTATTTCACTGTTTACATAACATCATGCAGATTCCTTGGCTTCAGCTACCATAGGGCATTGTACCAGTTCTGAGCCTTTCCATTCAGCATCAACCCTAACCTTTTGGCCTTTACCAAGATGCTTGACTGTGCAATATCCCACTTCAGTATGTCTTACTTCGCAGCAGTGTCACCATACCTGGATGATATGCTGCAGAAACTTGGTAAGTTTGGTCTAGTCCATTATATGAACAACCTTCTCACCTTCCTTTGCAGCTTAGGTTTGATAGTCTGTGTAGCTACTGACTTAACTTGTCACAACCAAGTTCATATTTCTCTCAAATGCACAAACTGTATTGTCTGTTCATTGGAGACATTTGCTAGGATGAGAGATTATTCAGCTCCTTGGTCTGCATAAGTCCTTAGCAGATCGACCTTGTAGGACAGTGGTGCCTGATCTCGGGTCATTTAAAGCAGATTATAATCTTCACTGAAAGCAAACACTTTCTGCTTCAATGGCCAGACAGGGCATGGTTAGTGTTGGGAATATATTTGGAGCCCAACAACAAGAAGTTACAGTCTATACAAATGCCAGTGTGTTGGGTTGTAGGGCACACTTGCTGCTGGCTTATTGGTATTCAGTTATAAGTAAATGGTGCAAGAAAAGGCCTTTAACATCAGTCTCTTGGAAATGAAGGCAGTGAACTACCTCAACAAACAAGCGGTACAAAATCACCAAAGCTCTGCATTCCTCTGTTGTTGTGTCCAGTACCATATACTTGTACATAACCAATGCATTCTGAGGAGACTGAGTGTTCTGACCAGTTCAGGATTAAGAGGAGGCCAGCTACTTCATAAAAAACGGTCTTACCATCCATCCATCTTTAATCAAGGTTGCACTCTAAGATGAAAACAAATTGCCTACCTTCACCTCTCCATCCCTGAGTAAACCAGCATGGTCCATCAATACCATATCAATCAGCTTGGATAAGATGTGGCCTGTGTTTTCCCTTTAATGGTTTTCATACTGAAATTAATCCAGAAGATGAAGAGTCAGGTTTGTAAAATAGTTCTGATTGTCCCTCTCCGATGGGACAGATCTGGGTCAACAATATCCTTGATCTTGCAAAAATCACAACAGTTAAAATAATAGTGACCCCCCCCCCCATACAGCACTCAAAATGTTAGCCCTTATCATTGATACAGAATATCATTCTATCATTTGGACACGTTTGACATCATGAATGGTATGATAAAGGCCACAATAAGGATATTTCCAACTTGTTGTCCAGGCCTTGCTTGCTAACCATCTTCCCAAAACAGAACCTCTTTTATGTCTTGATGTTTCTCAACATGTCCATGTCTTTGACGTCATTTAAGCTGTTAATATACTAGATCTGCTTGCTGATAGCAATAATTTCCACATGCAGGTTAAATTAGCTATCTCTGGATTCAAACAAAATGCAGGTTCATTCTAATGGCTCAGTCATACTACCTGGTTACATATCAAAGAACAGGTTGCTGTCTACAGGCAGTAAGAAATTACTATTTGATTGCTCTCTCTTTTATTGACCTATTGAGAGAGTTGAAGTTGTAGGACCTGCCATCTAAAGTGCATGAAGAATGTCCACACTTGTAAGATGCTCTTCCTACCAGTCCACATTTTAAAACAAAACATCACCCCGCAAATACTGGCATCTTGCCAAAAATGTGTTATGAAATCGGCATATGATGAACACTCACAGGATCAGGTACGATTCCTGAAGATCTCAGCTTATGAAAGATGAGTGATTTCCAAGAGCCTGGCCTTCAAACATAATGTTTTGATTCAAGACATAGTGGAGTCATTTGGCTGGCATGTCCATTCAACTTTCTCCAGCAACTGTTTGTGACATGGCCACATAAAGGTGAGAGCTGAATTGCTTGGGGACACTGGATGCTGCCCCAGGAGTTGCTACACTCCTTGACAGTACAATATCACTCCCAGGCATGACCTTAGAGCTTTTGCTGGATTTCATGGAAAGTTTTGCAGATAAGGTAATAGACAGGTACAGAATCTCACAGCAGTTTCATTTACATGAGTTAAATGCATCAACTTCGGTTGTGCTGCCTTCACAGTAGAAGTTTATTCTTTCGTTAGAGCAATCATCAAGCTCCTGCAGGGTGATGTGTTTAGTGGTTGGATAATCCTGCATTTTCACCTCTTACCTATTATCCTAGTGTTAATGTGATTGGGTAATTATTCTACTTAGAAAGGAAATGTTTTAGTAAATTATGTTTCTTTTGGTATACTTACCAAAATCACCTCTGTCCCTCCCACCCTTTCTTAAAAATGTGAGCATTTTGTAGGTTTCACTCAAGCTTAGACTGGTAAACATATGGGATGCTGGTGTTTACCTAGCAGGGACAAGGGATTTAATCTGTAATAGTTGCTTCCCTTTGTGATATATATAAAATGCAAACATTTTTTTTTCCTCAGATACGGTAGGGTCCATTAAATTAATCCGCTTTTTGATTTGGTATGTTCCATTTCTGGAATACACATTGCTCATTCTTTGTGCATTTTATAGGAAGAATTTAGTGGCAGGGTACTTTTTCCCGTACATTTCTATTTAATGACAGTTTCTTGATGATAGATTTTCACTAAGAGTAGTACAAGAAAGTGCACTCAAACCTATACATTGTTATATGATGTAAGATTGCTTATAAAAATATCAATTTTTAAAAAAAATTCAGTGTTCCAAGATTTGACATTTGATCATACTTAATGACTCTGACCTGTGTATTTTCTAGGGAAATCATTTTTCATGGATGTTTTGGTTCATCTTTTTTTGTCACAGAACCATGACAATTTCCACCCATAAAAAATGAATTCAGCTATAATATCAAATGTCATTGCTTAAAATTTGACACTGGTTGATATTTTCTTTCATAGACGCCTAGGAGTCAGGAAGAAGAAATTTGACACTGGTTGATATTTTCTTTCATAGACGCCCTAGAGTCATCAAATAGAAATTTAACAATGGTTGATATTTTCTTTCTTAGATGCCTTAAAGTCAGCAAGTAAAAATTTGACACTGGTTGATGTTTTCTTTCATAGATATAGATGCCTTAGAGTCAGCAAGTAGAAATTTGACACTGGTTGATATTTTTTTTCATAGACACCTTAGAGTCAGCAAGTAAAAATTTGACACTGTTTGATATTTTCCTTCATAGATGCCTTAGAGTCAGCAAGTAGAAATTTGACACTGGTTGATGTTTTCTTACATTGACACCTTAGAGTCAGCAAGTAGAAATTTGACACTGGTAGATATTTTCTTTTATAGATGCCTTAGAGTCAGCAAGTAGAAATTTGACAGCAGCAGCAAATGCATTTGATGAATTTATTCAAACTGTTGATAAAGATGAGTAAGTATAAATGTGTATTTGCCCAATGTGTATTTGCCCAGTGTGTAATTGCCTAATGTGTATTTGCCCAGTGTGTAATTGCCCAATGTGTATTTGCCCAGTGTGTAATTACCCAATGTGTATTTGCCCAATGTGTATTTGCCCAGTGTGTAATTGCCTAATGTGTATTTGTCCAGTGTGTAATTGCCCAATGTGCAGAAATTATGAATCAGGTGACCATTTCAGTTAGATGGTTTTATGGCCTGCCATACATGTACAAACATTTCATCAGGCTGATAATCTGAGTAAATAAGTATTGAATTATGATCAGTTACATGATAAGTATTGAATTATGATCAATTACATGATAAGTATTGAATTATGATCAGTTACATGATAAGTATTGAATTATGATCAATTACGTGATAAGTATTGAATTATGATCAGTTACATGATAAGTATTGAATTATGATCAGTTACATGATAAGTATTGAATTATGATCAATTACATGATAAGTATTGAATTATGATCAGTTACATGATAAGTATTGAATTATGATCAGTTACATGATAAGTATTGAATTATGATCAATTACATGATAAGTATTGAATTATGATCAATTACATGATAAGTATTGAATTATGATCAGTTACATGATAAGTATTGAATTATGATCAATTACGTGATAAGTTTCAACTCTTGCATTCATATCATCTCAAATTATAAGCTCCTATGTATCATTCATTTATAACAATTAATATTCTATGAAAAACATGAATCAATCTTTGGGTGCCTATATGAACATTTTAGTACCATATAACATCAACATACAGAAAATTTATATGTATTTTTAGCATGAAGAATTAAGTTTCACTCAGATAATATCTTCAGAATCCTTTTTTTATTATTATATGCGATCACATAATCAGATTTAATATATACACAAGACCAGTCAAATCCAGTTTAACTGTCCTATTTTCTTCCTATTTAGTGGAGCTACATTGAGTTAGTAGTTAGCATGCCAGACTGGCACTCAAAAGGGTATGGGTTCGAACCCTGCCGTCAAAAAACCTAACATAGTGTATCCTTGGGCAAGACACTCTACTCCAGTTGCATCTATCTTAAATGATCTATGGCTGTTGCATACATGCCAGCCATTATGCTTTTGGCGTAATCATTCCAATTATTATCACTAAATTATGCCTTACGCATAAATGTATTTGGATTACATGTTTTCGGTATATCCCCCTACCAAAAAAATTAATAATTTGTTTTCTCATTTTTATTAATATCATTAATTTTTCAGATCATATTCTAGAAAAGACAGCTTCTACACATGCACTTTCCTAACAAAATTATGGTCTATTTATAGCAGCTGCCCTATTTCCAAGAAACATGCTGGTTTCTACTTAAACTTTTGACCTTGGTTTCTATTTATAGCAGCTGTATGCCTTAGTTAAGAGAAAACAGACTGGATGTCTAATTTTTAATCTTTTATTGCAGATTCTTTGTTCTAATTCATATTTGGTACAGAAACAGTCTGTAGGTATTTGGCACTAAAAGTTAAGTCAGATTTATTCTAGTTGATGCTTGTGTTAGAGCAAAAATGTTTTTCAAATAATTTCACGGATGGATTAGAAAAGATGAAAAACCAATTCAAAGATGAATACATGAATTACACAATACAGTGTTTTATTCTAGGGCAGCTTCATGCCCATGGCACTTGTACTTTTTACCTCTGAGAAATGTCACAAGCAGTGATATTAGTTTCTAAAAATAGCCATTCAATCAAGGCCAACCGACATAATGGCGTTCAGTCTTCTTTTCCGTGTTAGTATTCTTGTTATTGTTCTTACTGAAAACCATGTACCAGGCATTAAATTTGTTCATCTCAATATAGATGTGCATTCCAGTATTTAGTTACAGTGGTGCTAAATCCTGCAGACTGTATAAATCATATAATCAAATTTTGATGAATCTTCTAGAACAATGTAATACACAAAACCCTTGTATTTCATCACCGATAGATATACGCTGAACAGTTTTAGATGCAAATTCTAAGGGAACTGCCAGCCCCCCCCCCCACTCCCCAATTAAATAATATAGATGAAGTATTCTTATATGTGATTATGTTTTAACATATAGAGAGGTATGTATGTTGGAAAGTGACTATTTCTTATATTTTATTTAGCGCATGAAATTACGCTTGGCTTTGTTGATGTGATATTATGCATGTAAAGTCTAGAAATGTTGCATATATATTCCAGAACTTTAAAAACAATGTATCAATGTTTTTTTTGGGTGGTGGTGGTGGTGGTGGTGGTGTGTATTATGCATTAGTGATTTTATTAACCTTTTCTGATTCTGATGTGTTGGTAGGTAACAAAGTTAAGAAAAAAGGAGAGAAAATTTATGTGTTTATTTCAATGTCTCTTTTACAAAGAAATTGTAATTTTGAATGACAGTTTAGAACATAAAAAATGCATTATGTTCATTAGAGTTATGGTGTTGAAAAGGACAGCACTGGTTGATTATATTTATACTATGTGGATAATACATTTCCTTAATTAAAAGATATATACAATTACATTTCATCAGGAAGTATAGCTGTATCCATGTATTGATGGAAACAGCAATACAAAAACTGTTGTCCCTAATAACGACAGCCACCCTTAAAATGATACACATTTTACACACAAAAACTAACTGAAAAGGAAACAAAGTAGATATAATTGAATATTACTGGTTTCAACACATTCATGTGGGACACACACACACACACACACACACACATATTCTTTTAATGTGTACATAAAACAGCTTTATTCAACTTAGAGTTGAAAAATAGTAGAATATATCAAATATATCAAAACATTACATTCCCAGTGGGGGAAGAGCAAATAAAAACTACTTGATTTTTGTATACATGTCGTGAATTACGACGTGTCTCTAAGCATCCCTCGGTACTTTGTCCGAAAACAATATGGCGGCAGCCAGGCAGAGTGATATCATGGTCTGTTTTTAGCAAAAAGTTGAGTTCAGTACAAGTGCCATTGCAGGCTGTGTGTAAAGGATTTAAATATTATTCATGGTATTAAATTTGATGTGGAGCAACACTAGCTATGCGCAAGGTATTTTGAGAAATGTCATTGTGGTAAAACAAAGAAACCTTGAAATAGCTCATTTTACTACAATACTAAGGTAACTTATATTTTTACAGCATAACTAAATTGTGGACTTGATTTTTTTAAATACAGAAGCATTATCGAGTTCTTAATAGAACTTGGACTATCCCTAGCAGTAGAAGACTACATTGGTCCTTTGTTCCTGATTCTAAAAATTCTGATTGCAGAAAATACGCATGTGCAAGAACAAAATCATCTAATATTGTTAGGTGTTTAGCAGAAGATAATTCACTTAAAATTGCAGAAGCCATGAAAATTGTGTCGTTTATTATTGCAACAGACAGGAGCAGTGATTATGATGACAAAAAGTTGTACCCAATCTTTGTAAGAGACTTTGATAATGAAAAGGGCAAAGTCAGACTGCTCTTCTTTCATTACCAGAATTAACAGTAGATTCCACTGGAGAAAACATTTTTCATTTGCTTAATAAACATAAGGCAGAACTGTATGGGGTTTTCAGGTAATAAAGCATCAGTGATGACTGGAATTCATAAAGGAGTTGCATTCTATATTTTGTCTCCATCAGTGTACATATCAGGTTGTCCCTGTCATATGATGCACCTTGCTGCAGAAAAGGCTGCCAATAAATTAGAAGAACTCCTGAAGTATGAAGTTGGCATTCTACCTGATTATGTACTTCATGAGGACCGAGTTGATTTTTTTTCCATCTTATTTCCCAGCTAAAGACCCAATCACTGAAAGATATGAATTTCCTCTTCTTTGTCAGGTTATGAAAGGAATATTGCTTCTTTACCATTCTAATGCTGACTGTGAGAGATTGTTCAGTATTGTTAACAAAAATAAAACTGAATTCAGATCCAGGCTCTGTAACCCAGCACTTAGTGCTCTACTGGTGTGAAAAACATTATTCTCTCGGCTGGTACAAAGTGTTTTGTAATGTAATATGAAAGACTGTTTTTAAAGCTCAAAGTGCTATATATAAAAACTTAAAGCAGTAATTGATATTAAAAGACCAGAGGGATAAATAAATGATTTTGTACATATGCTCATTGAATTTTATTTTGTTATATGTAGATTACTCTTTTTCTGCTTGGATTATTCCTTTTGTGTACTTGGATTACACTTTTCCGTCACCAGGGGTTGGCATGTAGGCTGTTGCCGTGCCATCAAACATCCAACCAAGCCAAGACCTAGTTGGAACTGTGTCCAAGACTATTTGCCTCAGGCTCAGACAAATCATTTTTTATGTCCTATGAGAACAATATATTTTCTTTAAAAAACTGTAATGTAATAAGTTTTTCACTGTGTAATTTATTTATTGTTCGAGTCACTAATCCTTGTATATTTAACAAAGCACAGTTTTTGATTGTCACATTCTCCTTATTGTCCATTTGAGATTTACAAAACAAACCACAGGCAATTCCATGACTGTCCTGTTGAGATTTACCAAGCAAACCAAGAGCAGTTTCATGACCTTCCAAACCAAGAGCAGTTCCATGACCTTCCAAACCAAGAGCAATTCCATGAGCTTCCAAACCAAGAGCAGTTTCATGACCTTCCAAACCAAGAGCAATTCCATGACCTTCCAAACCAAGAGCAGTTCCATGACCTTCCAAACCAAGAGCAATTCCATGACCTTCCAAACCAAGAGCAATTCCATGACCTTCCAAACCAAGAGCAATTCCATGACAATCTGTGTCAGAAACAAAATTTTGGTGATGTGAATGCACAAGAGCATAAGTTACCTTTGCATGATTTCCTTTTTTGATAGAGTTTGCAGAATATGGTTTTACACCATCTCTACCATGGTAACTAATTTATTTTTTCCCCTCATCCCACAGATTGCATTATCTGTTCTGACTGCAGTAGATGGGTCATCACTTATCCAGGGCACAGCAGACTTAATCCATTGCCAAGTTTTTGGCTTTTAAATGCATTTCTTGCAATTTTGTCAGCCCTATCTCAGGTTGCAGCAAACTTTGTCAGCTTCTGGGATAAAACATCCTAACTCCCATCACTGATAGTACTTGCCTTATCTGTATCTTTGGCCTTATTTGCATCTTACTTGTCATGCCCTGTAGCATCATAGGTTTATACTAACTGTCCTATTTGCATTTTACTTGTCATGCCCTGTAGCATCATAGGTATATACTGACTGTCCTATCTGCATCTTACTTGTCATGCCCTGTAGCATCATAGGTTTATACTAACTGTCCTATTTGCATCTTACTTGTCATGCCCTGTAGCATCATAGGTTCATGCTGACAGTCCTATCCACATCTTACTTGTCATGCCCTGTAGCATCATAGGTTTATACTAACTGTCCTATCTGCATCTTACTTGTCATGCCCTGTAGCATCATAGGTTTATACTAACTGTCCTATCTGCAGCTTACTTGTCATGCCCTGTAGCATCATAGGTTTATGCTGACTGTCCTATCTGCATCTTACTTGTCATGCCCTGTGGCATCATAGGTTTATACTGACAGCCGTATCTGCATCTTACTTGTCATGCCCTGTAGTATCATAGGTTTATCCTGACAGCCCTATCTGCATCTTACTTGTCATGCCCTGAAGCATCATAGGTTTATACTGACAGCCGTATCTGCATCTTGTCATGCCCTGAAGCATCATAGGTTTATACTGACAGCCCTATCTGCATCTTACTTGTCATGCCCTGAAGCATCATAGGTTTATACTGACAGTCCTATTTGCATCTTACTTGTCATGCCCTGTAGCATCATAGGTTTATACTAACTGTCCTATCTGCATCTTACTTGTCATGCCATGTAGCATTATAGGTTTGTACTAACTGTCCTATCTGCATCTTACTTGTCATGCCCTGAAGCATCATAGGTTTATACTAACTGTCCTATCTGCATCTTACTTGTCATGCCATGTAGCATTATAGGTTTGTACTAACTGTCCTATCTGCATCTTACTTGTCATGCCCTGAAGCATCATAGGTTTATACTAACTGTCCTATCTGCATCTTACTTGTCATGCCCTGAAGCATCATAGGTTTATACTAACTGTCCTATCTGCATCTTACTTGTCATGCCATGTAGCATTATAGGTTTGTACTAACTGTCCTATCTGCAGCTTACTTGTCATGCCCTGTAGCATCATAGGTTTATACTAACTGTCCTATCTGCATCTTACTTGTCATGCCCTGTAGCATCATAGGTTTATACTGACAGCCGTATCTGCATCTTACTTGTCATGCCGTGTAGTATCATAGGTTTATACTGACAGCCCTACATTTGCATGATTTCCTTTTTTGATAGAGTTTGCAGAATATGGTTTTACACCATCTCTACCATGGTAACTAATTTATTTTTTCCCTCATCCAACAGATTGCATTATCTGTTCTGACTGCAGTAGATCGGTCATCACTTATCCAGGGTACAGCAGACTTAATCCATTGCCAAGTTTTTGGCTTTTAAATGCATTTCTTGCAATTTTGTCAGCACTATCTCAGGTTGCAGCAAACTTTGTCAGCTTCTGGGATAAAACATCCTAACTCCCATCACTGATAGTACTTGCCTTATCTGTATCTTCGGCCTTATTTGCATCTTACTTGTCATGCCCTGTAGCATCATAGGTTTATACTAACTGCCCTATCTGCATCTTACTTGTCATGCCCTGAAGCATCATAGGTTTATACTGACAGTCCTATCTGCATCTTACTTGTCATGCCCTGTGGCATCATAGTTTTATACTGACAGCCATATCTGCATCTTACTTGTCATGCCCTGTAGTATCATAGGTTTATACTGACAGCCCTACATTTGCATGATTTCCTTTTTTGATAGAGTTTGCAGAATATGGTTTTACACCATCTCTACCATGGTAACTAATTTATTTTTTCCCCTCATCCCACAGATTGCATTATCTGTTCTGACTGCAGTAGATGGGTCATCACTTATCCAGGGCACAGCAGACTTAATCCATTGCCAAGTTTTTGGCTTTTAAATGCATTTCTTGCAATTTTGTCAGCACTATCTCAGGTTGCAGCAAACTTTGTCAGCTTCTGGGATAAAACATCCTAACTCCCATCACTGATAGTACTTGCCTTATCTGTATCTTTGGCCTTATTTGCATCTTACTTGTCATGCCCTGTAGCATCATAGGTTTATACTAACTGTCCTATTTGCATTTTACTTGTCATGCCCTGTAGCATCATAGGTTTATACTGACTGTCCTATCTGCATCTTACTTGTCATGCCCTGTAGCATCATAGGTTTATACTAACTGTCCTATTTGCATCTTACTTGTCATGCCCTGTAGCATCATAGGTTCATGCTGACAGTCCTATCCACATCTTACTTGTCATGCCCTGTAGCATCATAGGTTTATACTAACTGTCCTATCTGCATCTTACTTGTCATGCCCTGTAGCATCATAGGTTTATACTAACTGTCCTATCTGCAGCTTACTTGTCATGCCCTGTAGCATCATAGGTTTATGCTGACTGTCCTATCTGCATCTTACTTGTCATGCCCTGTGGCATCATAGGTTTATACTGACAGCCGTATCTGCATCTTACTTGTCATGCCCTGTAGTATCATAGGTTTATCCTGACAGCCCTATCTGCATCTTACTTGTCATGCCCTGAAGCATCATAGGTTTATACTGACAGCCGTATCTGCATCTTGTCATGCCCTGAAGCATCATAGGTTTATACTGACAGCCCTATCTGCATCTTACTTGTCATGCCCTGAAGCATCATAGGTTTATACTGACAGTCCTATTTGCATCTTACTTGTCATGCCCTGTAGCATCATAGGTTTATACTAACTGTCCTATCTGCATCTTACTTGTCATGCCATGTAGCATTATAGGTTTGTACTAACTGTCCTATCTGCATCTTACTTGTCATGCCCTGAAGCATCATAGGTTTATACTAACTGTCCTATCTGCATCTTACTTGTCATGCCCTGTGGCATCATAGGTTTATACTGACAGCCGTATCTGCATCTTACTTGTCATGCCCTGTAGTATCATAGGTTTATACTGACAGCCCTACATTTGCATGATTTCCTTTTTTGATAGAGTTTGCAGAATATGGTTTTACACCATCTCTACCATGGTAACTAATTTATTTTTTCCCCTCATCCAACAGATTGCATTATCTGTTCTGACTGCAGTAGATCGGTCATCACTTATCCAGGGCACAGCAGACTTAATCCATTGCCAAGTTTTTGGCTTTTAAATGCATTTCTTGCAATTTTGTCAGCACTATCTCAGGTTGCAGCAAACTTTGTCAGCTTCTGGGATAAAACATCCTAACTCCCATCACTGATAGTACTTGCCTTATCTGTATCTTTGGCCTTATTTGCATCTTACTTGTCATGCCCTGTAGCATCATAGGTTTATACTAACTGCCCTATCTGCATCTTACTTGTCATGCCCTGAAGCATCATAGGTTTATACTGACAGTCCTATCTGCATCTTACTTGTCATGCCCTGTGGCATCATAGTTTTATACTGACAGCCGTATCTGCATCTTACTTGTCATGCCCTGTAGTATCATAGGTTTATACTGACAGCCCTACATTTGCATGATTTCCTTTTTTGATAGAGTTTGCAGAATATGGTTTTACACCATCTCTACCATGGTAACTAATTTATTTTTTCCCCTCATCCCACAGATTGCATTATCTGTTCTGACTGCAGTAGATGGGTCATCACTTATCCAGGGCACAGCAGACTTAATCCATTGCCAAGTTTTTGGCTTTTAAATGCATTTCTTGCAATTTTGTCAGCACTATCTCAGGTTGCAGCAAACTTTGTCAGCTTCTGGGATAAAACATCCTAACTCCCATCACTGATAGTACTTGCCTTATCTGTATCTTTGGCCTTATTTGCATCTTACTTGTCATGCCCTGTAGCATCATAGGTTTATACTAACTGCCCTATCTGCATCTTACTTGTCATGCCCTGAAGCATCATAGGTTTATACTGACAGTCCTATCCGCATCTTACTTGTCATGCCCTGAAGCATCATAGGTCTATACTGACAGCCCTATCTGCATCTTACTTGTCATGCCCTGTAGCATCATAGGTTTATACTAACTGCCCTATCTGCATCTTACTTGTCATGCCCTGAAGCATCATAGGTTTATACTAACTGTCCTATCTGCATCTTACTTGTCATGCCCTGTGGCATCATAGGTTTATACTGACAGCCGTATCTGCATCTTACTTGTCATGCCCTGAAGCATCATAGGTTTATACTAACTGTCCTATCTGCATCTTACTTGTCATGCCCTGTAGCATCATAGGTTTATACTAACTGTCCTATCTGCATCTTACTTGTCATGCCCTGTAGCATCATATGTTTATACTGACAGTCCTATCCGCATCTTACTTGTCATGCCCACTAGCATCATAGGTTTGTACTGACAGCCCTATCTGCATTTTACTTGTCATGCCCTGAAGCATCATAGGTTTATACTGACAGTCCTATCTGCATCTTACTCGTCATGCCCTGAAGCATCATAGGTTTATATTGACAGTCCTTTTCGCATCTTACTTGTGATGCCATGAAGCATCATAGGTCTATACTGACAGCCCTATCTGCATCTTACTTGTCATGCCCTGTAGCATCATAGGTTTATACTGACTGTCCTATCTGGATCTTACTTGTCATGCCCTGTAGCATCACAGGTTTATACTGACAGTCCTATCCATAGTTTACTTGTCATGCCCTGAAGCATCATAGGTTTATACTAACTGTCCTATCTGCATCTTACTTGTCATGCCCTGTGGCATCATAGGTTTATACTGACAGTCCTATCCGCATCTTACTTGTCATGCCCTGTAGCATCATAGGTTTGTACTGACAGCCCTATCTGCATCTTACTTGTCATGCCCTGAAGCATCATAGGTTTATACTGACAGTCCTATCCACATCTTACTTGTCATGCCCTGAAGCATCATAGGTTTATCCTGACAGCCCTATCTGCATCTTACTTGTCATGCCCTGAAGCATCATAGGTTTATACTGACAGTCCTATGCGCATCTTACTTGTCATGCCCTGAAGCATCATAGGTTTATACTGACAGTTCTATCCGCATCTTACTTGTCATGCCCTGAAGTATCATAAGTTTATACTGACAGCCCTATCTGCATCTTACTTGTCATGCCCTGAAGCATCATAGGTTTATACTGACAGTCCTATCCGCATCTTACTTGTCATGCCCTGAAGCATCATAGGTTTATACTGACAGTCCTATCCGCATCTTACTTGTCATGCCCTGAAGCATCATAGGTTTATACTGACAGTCCTATCTGCATCTTACTTGTCATGCCCTGAAGCATCATAGGTTTATACTGTCAGTCCTATCCGCATCTTACTTGTCATGCCCTGTAGCATCATAGGTTTATACTGACAGTCAACTAGGATTTTAACATCATGTAATCATTATGATTTAATATATAAATGTATGTGTGTTGGATTCACACTTACACATTTTGAACCATTTTAAATTTAAAAAATTCACATTCCCAACATTTTTGAAGTAAAAATGTTAGAGTTGGTACCACTTTTTATGGGGTTGACTGTAGAGAGGTGGAGGTAAGCTTTAATGATATTATTTCTCTCATGATATGTGTAGGGTGTCAGCTGTATGAATTGATTGAAAATCTCTGGCAAGCTTATCATTGGACATTGCTAATATGTGTAGGGTGTCAGCTGTATAAATTCATTGAAAGGTTGGGGGCAAGCTCATCATTGGACATTGCTAATATGTGTAGGGTGTCAGCTGTATAAATTGATTGAAAAGTTCTGGCAGGCTTATCATTGTACACTGTTACTATCTGTAGGTTGTCAGCTGTATAAATTCATTGAAAAGTTGGGGACAAGCTTATCATTGGACATTGCTAATATGTGTAGGGTGTCAGCTGTATAAATTCATTGAAAAGTTGGGGACGAGCTTATCATTGGACATTGCTAATATGTGTAGGGTGTCAGCTGTATAAATTCATTGAAAAGTTGGGGTCAAGCTTATCATTGGACATTGCTAATATGTGTAGGGTGTCAGCTGTATAAATTCATTGAAAAGTTGGCGACAAGCTTATCATTGTACATTGCTAATATGTGTAGGGTGTCAGCTGTATAAATTCATTGAAAAGTTGGGGGCAAGCTCATCATTGGACATTGCTAATATATGTAGGGTGTCAGCTGTATAAATTGATTGAAAAGTTCTGGCAAGCTTATCACTGGACATTGCTAATATGTGTAGGGTGTTATCTGTATGAATTCATTGCACTGCATGATGTCACACATTCGATTATGTCGACACCCAAGGAATTGAATCAGAATGTATCACCTTTGCATTGCCAATGCGCAAGATGAGGAGGGAGGGGCTTAATTTTATTGTGTTTTCACCAGGCTGATATCTGTAAATTCTCTGTACCAATAAAGTCTGGACTGGCATAGTAACTTGTAGATCATGGTTAAGAGCACACCTTTAAAATGCTGAACAGGAAAAAAGGACACAGAATATATAGAAGCATGGAAAATGACATTTTATACTTAAATGTGTGCATTCTGTTTGAATTAAAATGAGTTTAAATAAGTACAAATATTAAGCACAGTGGTATTAGTTGACTAATTGGCGGCTTATGCATTGTGAAATCTTTTGTCTCTGTACAGAGGACAGAATGATTTTGTTTGGGGGTATAGTAATCAATAATTTATCACTATTTTCCCTTAAGTTGAAATTTTTGAGAAAAATAAAGAGGTTGATTTTTTAATCAAATTAATTATATTGACTAAATCATTTCATTCATTATAAATTGTCACTACTTATGCATTGTGCAACCATTATCCATCCCCACCATTTATTTTCTTTAGCACAACCCCCTTATGAGAGTGAACAACAGAGACTAGAAAGTCTGTATATATGATGATACTGTGCAAACATACAAAGATAATGAAAGCAAATTGTAAAAGTATAGCAGTTTTATCCGTATTCATAAAGCTGTTAATGAACATTGAAATGATTTCACTCTGAGCACCAGTTCCTTAATATGGGTACATAATTTTGCAACATGAGTACATTAAATTTTGCGATATGGGTTAATTAATTTTACAATCTTTTCCTTTTGTATAATTTTTCTTCCTAATATCAGACTTCACTTAAGATAGTGTGCTCTCCAAGAGGTTATTTGTGTTAGAGTTATAAGACTTAGTATTGAATGATCAATTTATTTTATATTCATTTTTTTTTTCTTTTCATCTCTCCAGTATCTTGGCAGTTAGGATGATCAATGACAAGTTAATGCAACTGGAGAGGGCCTTCATAGACCCCCAGGGACTACCGGGGCGACCATCCTATAAGTAGGTTATATTTTCTTCCCAGTGAATAGCAATACATAGGTAGCACATTTACAACATTACATTGGTGTTGGCATCAGCATCATAAACAATGTTAAGGTGCTATAGCTTATTTACAACATTATGTTGGTATTGGCATCATCATCATTATAAACAATATTAAAGTGTTATGTTAAAAGTTATGAAAATCTATGTGTGTGTGTGTGTGTGTGTGTGTGTGTGTGTGTGTGTGTATGTATGTATTAATGTATCTGTGTATGAATGTATCTATGTATGTCTCTTTGTATGCATGTATCTATGTATGAATGTATCTATATATGTATGTATCTATGCATGAATGTATATATGTGTGTATCTATGTATTTATCTGTGTATGACTGTATCTATGAATGTATCTGTTTATGTATCTATGTTTGATGTATCTATGTATGTATGTAAGTTTGTATGTATCTATGTATGTATGTAAGTTTGTATGCATCTATGTATGTATGTATCTATGTATGTATGTATGTATGTATGTATGTATGTAAGTTTGTATGCATCTATGTATGTATGTATCTATGTATGTATGTATGTATGTCTGTATATATGTATGTATAAGGTGCACATCAGAATTTTTTTTGCTGGATTAGGTGTCCCCAAGAAGGCATACAAAACAAAGATACAGGCAGAAAAGGGTAATTTCCTTAAGAGGCAAGGCCCCGATTTGTTAAAATATAAATGGCTTTGTTTTACAAAAGTTCTACTTAGCTGGAATATCATCACTGGAGACACCCCAGGGTAAAGGTTGCCTCCGTTAGTTGCGTTTTTCAGCATGCAGGAGGTTGCATAAAACCTATTCTACATCCCAAGCCCACAGCTGGACCATTTTGTCAGTGACATTCCTAAAATGGTTTGAGAGATTCAAGTCTTTGTGTTTTACTTAGCTGAATTAAACATTCTTTTGAGGACCATGTCTTACTCATGTGAAGGATATTATATTTAATAACAAGAAGTTAAAAGTTAAATCAAGTTCTATCAAATAGGTGCACTGAAATTCTCAAGTCAGACTTTATGTGACAACATTTGCCTATGAACTGTCAGTATTAAATAATTATTCCCAATGGATTAAGTTCTTTGTTTTATTATTTCATTCAACATATTTACCAATGATATAAAGATATATTATCAATGGTTTATTCACGATGTACCAAACCCTTGAAAATTCCAAGCTGTAACTGCAGCAGGTGTCCTGAATTCTATGGGGAAATAATTCCAGATTTGATTTGAGTATTTGTCACTTAAAATTGCAGTCTGGGTGTTTTGTCATTGTTGCTGATTATTTACAGATATTCTGCACCAAAATAATGAAATATCAGAGAACATTAAAACTAATTTGTTTTGTATCTTGAATTGTTTGATTTTTAACTGTCAGGGTTATAGACCAGAAGAGCTCATGGAATGGCTTGTTGTCCATCACATGTCCATCGGCTAGCACAAGTTTGTTATCACTACTTTGTCTAAATTACATAGAGGATTGTTATTAACATTGATCCACACATTCATCCCATGGTCGTCCTGAATGAAAATGTCACTGCAAAGGCAACTAATTTGGCAACCATGGTGGCCATCTTGAAAATCTCATCACTACTTCTCCAGAAAGGATCGCTCTATCAGCATGGGATTTTCAATAAAATGGTTCTTATGAAGTCTAGATGGTTCCAACTGAAATGATTCCGATCTAACATCCAACATATCCAAGACAGCAAAATGATGCCAATCTAACATCCAACATAGCCAAGACATCAGTCATCTTGAAAATCTTGTTTTGGCTTCTCTTCCTGTCTAGATGGTCATGGAGTTTTCACTGAAAGATGTCTTATCCTTAATGAAAATGATGCCAATCTTGAAAATCTTATTATTTCTACCATTCCTGATGCCCTTGGGTCGGTGGTTCTTACTGGGGTTTTCTTGGGTTTTTCCTCCTGCAGTTACACTAGCGGTCATATATTACCTATCTTGTGCTGAGAAATGGCATAAAACCCCAAAACAACAAAACCATTCCTGATGACCTTCCAGTCATTTCTACATGAGGTTAAAGATTTGTAACAATTTCTAGTTGATTGCAAATAAAATTGGTGCTTATCCTGCTCCAGTATATGCAGTGGCCGTCTTGAAAATCTTGCAGACACTACTCCTTCTAGATTAATGGTTATTCACAGAGACTTCATGTGATATCTCGTTTGACCTGAATGAAAATGGTGTCAATCTGAAGGAAACCATGGTGGTCATTGTGAAAATCTTGTTCTGTGTTTTTTACTAAATGACTTTTTATGATATTTAGTTGGTCCAAAATGAAAATGGTGCTTTTCTGACATTCAGTAATTGTATGGCTACCATGGCAGCCATCTTGAAATCACTGAATCATCTGAATGAATGGTTATATTTATGATGTTGTCACTAGAAGGCTTCTTTATTGTTGGTCTTGAATGAATGTGGTGCCTATCTTACAGCCAGTAAGGCTGCCAAAGCAGATAATTTGAAAATCTTGTTTGATCAAAAACAGAGGTTTCAACATCAGCCATTAGAGTGTTAGTTTCTTTGGGGATTCTTGCTTCAAGATGTCTGCCAAGGTTGACTTTGTCTGTATGATGTACATGGAATTTACAATAGCTAGATAAATTTTTCATATTCAGAATATATTAAACATACAAATCTGCTGAGACCGAAGGTCTGTATACTTGATGCTGCTGGTGGCACTTAATATCATTTACAAAACTAGGCTTACATTCAAACTGGCCTAATGAGCTTTAGATAGGTGTTCTAACCACTAGCTAACTACATCAGAGGTATTGCACAGATCTTAAGAAAGAGAAAGGAGAGAGTCCATCAAAAGGACTGACACTCTGGTGATAAAAATGAACTTCCAGGAATTCACGATAAGACCTGTACTGCCTAATGTTTAATATATCTGATGTTCTGCAGTGATAACAAGATTTTTTAAATAACTGGATGTCTGCTTGGCACTATTTTCAATTAGGACCATGTAGACATTATTAGAAGCATTGTGGTGAAAGCCACATAGCAATGTGATCATCTTTTGAATGGTTATCCCATAGATACAATAAAATACTGATAACTCAAACTTAAATGGTCTACCTTGCTAATTAGTTGTACTAATTGCTATATTTAAGATGTGATGTTTTTGTTGAGATTTTGTTATTAATTGGAGACTGAGCTGTCCGTAAATTTTTAGTCAGCCTTGTTGGGTTACTAAGGTCCAGCCACATGAACTGTTGTAAAACACACTGCAAAATAAAAGCATTGTCAAACAAAAGATATTGAAAAGTGGCAAAATGTTTGTAGATACATTCTAGCTTGATTCTTTCTTGGTAACTCCCTTTGTGGAATACACAGTAAATTACAGTTACAGAAACAAAGTAAAGTTTTATGCTGGAAAATGCAGTATCATTCAGTGATGGAAAACACAAAGTAAACTGCAGCGATATTAAAAACACAGTCATTTCCTTTGGAAAACACAGTAACTTGCTATAATAGAAAACACATTTTTAGTATGCTGTGTTTTCCATTTCAGACATGTTATATTTGCCCCCAGCAAGTTTAACAGTTACAAGGACAACAGTTTTCCAGGAATTGCAGACACCATGTTTGAAATTCAGCACAACAATTCAAGTGACTGGGATTTGCTGAAGAAACAGGTTTATGTGGCCACATGCACAATCCAGTCAGCTGCTAACACATTGGATCCCATTGGATTCTAGAATATTTTTTTTACTAATACACTGGATTACTTCGGACTATAGGATAATTTTCATTAAAACACTGGGTCCCATTGGATTCTAGGATAATTTTGACTAATACTAAGGATCCCTTTGGACTGTAGAATAGTTTTGACTTCTACACAGGATTACTTCGGACTGTGGGATAATTTTGACTAATACACAGGATCCCATTGGACTGTTTGATATATTTTACTAAAACACTGGATCCCAATGGACTGTAGAATATTTCCAACTAATACACGCATCACATTGGACTGCAGGATAATTTTTTTTACTAATGCACATGATCCCATTGGACTGCAGAATATTTTTTTTACTAATACACTGGGTTCCATTTGACTGCAGGATAAATACAAAGGATCACATTGGACTGTATAATATTTTTTACTAATACACTGGGTTACTTTGGACTGTTGGATAAATTTTACCAAAATACACTGGGTTACTTTGGACTGTAGGATATTTTTTACTAATACACTGGGTTACTTTGGACTGTTGGATATATTTTACCAATACACTGGGTCCCATAGGACTGCAGGATATTTTTGACTAGTTGACTAAATCCCATTGGACTGTAGGACATTTTTGACCCAACAAAGTTGTTTGCCTTGAAATCAAGGTACAAAGATCATGAAATCCCAACTTGCTGCTCCAAACAAATAAATAGTTTCCTCTTAATGCCTGCTGTTAACACTGGATTGGAGTTAATTTTAAGCACCAACACTGGATTGGAATGGATTTTACAAACCAGTACTGGATTGGAGTGGATTGTACAACCAACACTGGATCGGAGTGGATTTTACAAACCAATACTGAATTGGAGTGGATTTTACAACCAACACTGGATTGGAGTGGATTCTACAAACCAACACTGGATTGGAGTAGATTTTACAAACTAACGCTGGTTTGGAGTTGATTTTACAAACCAGCAATGGATTGGAGTTGATTTTACAAACCAGCAGAAAAATTTGTAGACAAGATTAAAATTCAGTCCAAATTCACTAAAATGAAAGAACTAAAATTTCCTTTGATACTGGAATGTATGATTCCATCTGATTATGGAAACCATGGAGAACATATTGTCTCCTAACTTGATATTACAAGATAGAAATCTCATTTAAATCATATCTTTGTTATCTACAATTGTTGAAAATCATATGTGGCTCAGGAATATTCATTCATTTATGTTATTTGACATGTAGACTCTCAATCTCTATTTAGGTGTTAGACATAATGAAGTGTATTCAGTAGTGCAGTGTTTCACTCATTAAGCGTTGCTTTTAAGTAATTTGTTCAGCTGACTGTATTAATTAGGTCTGTAAGGAACAATTTATTGAGATTATATGTGTGTGTTTTTTATATCTGCTATTATTGCACAGTCTCTTATCTATTTTTATAGACAAGATTTTATGTTATGATAAGCTTTTATTTAGACCTATGCTCTTAAAAAATATTGCTCAGTCGAATATCTCTGGACATAGAAGTGAAAAATATTTTTTATGTTTTTGTAACATGTTGGTTTTTGGACTAAGGAATCTTTTAATTATTCCATTGGTTTAATTGTTGTGGCAATGACAATAATGTAATCAATAATGGTATTTATGTTCTGTTCCTTTGTTAAAAGTTTTGAATGTCTTTCAGTGTACACTTCTCCCTTGGTAACTCATGCACAGTGGATTCCAAAATACGTGGACCACAGCATAGATCAGGGCATGCATTACCAAGGTTCCATTGAAAATTAAGAAGTGGTTGATCTCAAAATTGAGAAGAGATGGGTGTGTTAATCTTTGTGTCAAATGGCTGAATACTAGTTTATAATCATGTTTGGAATAGTTCTTAATAAATATCTTTCTTTTAATAAACTCGTTTGCTTTTCTGTTTAAATAACTTGTATTTTTTAAGATAATTAATCTGAGAAATATCATTTAAATCATTACTGAAAGAGGTTTGAAGACATATTACATGTGTACCAGTGAAAACATTGTGTATTACTGTATGCATGCGAATATGAATACATTCTAGTGTTATCGTTGATTTAGAACAGAACTAGATTTTTTTATTAAAAAAAGGATGGACAATTATTTCAAGAAGTGTCAAAGTTCTTTTTATTGATCTATGGATAAAATATTTAGCCAGTATTTCAGTTTAAAAAAAATTCTACCAATCTTTGAGCAAACCTCTTTTGTGCAAAATTGGGAATTTTAAACTTACTACAAACTTTGAATTTTGTTTCTCCATATTAGACTCAATCTGTTGTTCCAACTCTAGGTCTTGAACTATGTAAGAGAAAGAAACAAAAACCAACAAGTAAAATCAAAATAATTTATTTCTCTAAGTTACAAAGATAAAGTTTAACAGGCACATTTTTTTGTGAAAGAAATCCCAAATAATCCTAAATGTCATATAGTCAAAATGTACCAAATGTTCCTAAAGAATTCCGAGTCTTGAATGCCTTGATGCACCAGCAATCTTGAATGCCCTGATGTACCAATAATCTTGAATGCCCTGATGTACCAATAATCTTGAATGTTTTAACGCACCAAAATATTGCAATCCAGAATGGTTTTTTGAATGAATTCACAAAATATCACAAATATGGGCTAATCAAGTCAATGAGCAGTTAATAATTCCAATGAATGATTTAAAGAATTAGTTTTTCCCGAATTATATCTGATCACAACTGCAAATTTGGATCATAGATTCCCCAAGACTGATATGAAATGGCAATGAATAATTGTTTACCAAACCTCTCTGTATACAAATACCCACTTGACCTACAATGCAATAGATTGTTCTAGTAAAAATAAAATTTCCAATGTAAATTCCGCAAACTCTTAAACTCAACATCTTGTTTACTACTTAAAACATGACTAAAGTCGGGTAAGCAGAAATCCATTTACAGCACTCAGTCACAGACACAAGTAAGCACACAATATAAATTAAATATACATAACACTATAAAACAGCTTTAATGTACTGAGTACACATTTTGCTTGCTTCCTTGTATTATAAAGCAGGTGATTTATAACAATTCAACAAACACTTTTACAGGTTATGGATGAAAACACGGTACTAATTGGATTCTCAAGGTAATGCCTGCATGCATCACTTCAATATTTGAACACATTTGATGTTTATATTCAAAAGGGCATATCATTTGGGGTGATTTCACTGAAACCAGAGTAAAGGATAAAATACAGGAATGCCCCTTGACAAGACTTTATTAATTGGTAAGACAGGAATTTCCCTTGAAAAGATGTTATTAATTGGTAAGACAGGAATTTTCCTTGACAAGATGTTATTAATTGGTAAGACAGGAATTTCCCTTGACAAGACTTTATTAATTGGTAAGACAGGAATTTCCCTTGACAAGACTTTATTAATTGGTAAGACAGGAATTTCTCCTAGACAAAACTATTAATTGGATTATATTTCTTTGAGTGTTGAAACTAGTGCGCATTGCCAGCATTTTCTTTGCTCAGTATTTTCTTGTATATTGTTATTTACAGTTATTGAAAAAAGTTAATAAAGTTTAACAAATGTATAAATCCTTATTAAAAGTTGTGTATTTCATTATGTTAATGTTATGTGGGCATTTTTGCCATTTTATATGATAACCCAAAGTGTCATCTCAGTGTTTTACCACTTATTACTGCAATTTATGTTCGCTAAATAGATACACATTATTTTGGAATTTTCTATAAGAAATAAGAAACTATGGGATACATATATGCCAGCACTAATAGTGAGTTTTAGAGTTGTCTGGGTGCACTAAAAGGAGTGAGTGATGTAAATTGCTATAAAAAAGGGAGTGGTATAAATTGCTATATTCAACTGTTTACAGGATACTAATACTACCATAGGTCAAATTTCATATTCTGATGTGCTGGGATTCCAGTTGCCTAGTTTGCCTAATTGCAACACCACTGACACATGTTTAACAATTCAGAACAATAACGACTTAATATTTGTCCTTATCTCTTACTGAGAATTCAAAGTGGTAATTAGATAAATGTCATTTTATTTTTTATCAAGTTATTTTGATGCCCCCACATATATCTGGTGAGATTCTGTATGGAAAAATGCAAGCTGTCATCTGCCTATTGAAAGATCGCCAACAATATTAGATGTAACATTGATCCCAGTCATGATATTACAAATCATCTGATGAGTATTCAAATGGAAAACTGGTGTATGGGGCTTGTAAAACCACCAAGAACTATTGGAGGGGCGGCACCTTCAACAACAAATTTCGTTTGATCTTTGAGACTAGTAGTTGATGATGTAAATAGTGCAAATTGTCAGTAACTTTGTCAGATTGTGGAAGCAATTAAAAGTTCTAGAATAAATGCAGTCTCTTCTAAACAAAGAAACTCAATGTCATATGAATTCATCTCGAACTGAAAACATCTTTTTCTGCTTCTTGTATGCATAGACACGGTGACAAAATAGCAGATGAGTCCTTTTCAAACTAATTAGAAGGTTATATGCAAAATTGGAAAAAATCTTTCATAGATAAACAGACTGACTTGGATGCTGTTTAATGACCTAAAGCCTGGAATCAGTAGAGCGGTGAAAGGTGTAAGTAATGATAGATATTAAAGATGATATAAGAATGGGTAGGCAAAGGACATCTCTTTCAAAAGAAAGTCTACCTGTGAGAAAGACATATTAATGTCGAAAAAGTAGCAGACAATTCTGATACTTGATAAGTACGTGCAGAGGAGTTCTAACCAAGGAATTAAGAATGCATTGGGTTTGTGGCATGTCTAGACTGCTTGAAGAAGAACAAATTTCAAGATCTGCATGGAATTATTATACAGGTATAAAGTAGAGGGTTATACTGTGTTAAATCAAGCCCAGCAAGGATTCATTCTTTATTCATTCACGCCAAAAGATCCACCTGGATTTTTGATTGTGCAAAAACCGATCAATCCGGTTTATCTACGATGTCATAATCCACTGTTATCAAGAATAAATTTCAAACTAACAGACCAATTGGGCCACTTGTTGGATTTGAGAAATGAAACGGTAAATATTAATTTACTTGTGAAATCGTGAAACTGTTAAAAGTTTTAAATCTACGATTCAAGAAAACAGTAAAAAATAAATAATTCTCCTGACAGTCAAGGTGGATATTTTTTTACTGACTGTCACTCAGAATTATAAGAAATTTAATTTTTACTGAAAATCTGTCGAATTTCTCAATTCTGAGCGACAGTCAGTAAAAGAATATCCACCTTGACTGTAATATGCACAGGAGTTACTCCGGGGGGAATTTTAATCAGATTAATTTTGTTAACGATCTCAGGAATTCCACTTACGACATCTTCTAGTGTTTTTTTTTTTTGTTGTGTCAATGTTAGTTTTGATATCAGAAAGTTTTGCGTCAACTGTGAGCAGAGTACCAAAGACTTCCTCTGCGGTTTCATTAATTTTTCTAAAGTTTCTACGGAGATTTGTAAACGCGTTAACGTGAACGTCATACTCGGCCCGCAACATGGATAATTTATCGTCAACGGTGCTGTAGTTAACATCAACATAATTTTTTGTTGCGGCATCCTCCGGGGATGTTGGATCCACTAACATCACTATGTTATTTCCGCTCATGTCAAGTTTGCCTGTCATTGTGTCACCGGTGTTTTTTAAACGACTAGCGAATATGGTTCCAACGGTCGTAAATAGTGCGTCAACATATTTTTTCGTTTTTGCATCCTTCGGGGATGTTGGATCTCTTAAAACAAACTATCTTGTTTCCATTCATGCTGAGTTCACCTGTCATTGTGTCACCGGTATTTTTTAAGCGATCAGCAACATTTTTTGCAATTTCATCTTTGATGCCGGCAATACTTGAATCTCTGCTTTTCCGCTGTCAGTGAACACAGGGATGTTACCCGGGGTAGCTCCAAGAACCCTGCGAACTATGTCACACCATTTGATATCGCTGGTTTTTAGCTTGCCATATCGGTCCTGAAAAATAACAACCTCATCTGGGTCTGTCCCGGAGAGGGTTAAAAAATTATCGATTTCATCTTTGGTTGCATATTTTGATAAATCCACATCGTCGCGTTTTTTACTTTTACTCGTGCTGAGATATCTTCCGTAAATATCAACCATTATTCTTTAGGGATTGTTTAATTTATCCGTGGTATACTCGTGCACGACTTTGTGAGGTGGTTTGGTTGATTTTGATAACGCGTCAAGTACATTAATTACTTCACGGCCACATATTGGTGGATCGGTTAGTGTTTGTGTTGGTAGCGTTGAATACCAGACTGGAATGGAAGCAGAAGTGCTTTTGGCGTATTTTAGAAATTGAACTGGCAGTGCTAACCCACACGAATCAAAATAAACAATTCCACGTGGATGTATCGGATAAGCAACCCAGTGAGTTCCTGGACCATCGCTATTATCGAGATTAATAATTCCTGTTTCTGGATTATTTGGTTCACGCAGTTAGTGATCTCTCATAAAAACACCTCTGACATTTTTTATATTTAATTATTTAGTGGCATCGAGTAAATCAAAATTTGACATTGGCGTCAACCGCGTTTGGGGTACAATGAAGGCGGTGTTTCTGGAAGTCTTAGACCCTTTCCGTACCATAAGGCGGAGTTCTTGGAAGTCTTAGACCCGCTTCCTTTTTCTTGTATCCGCGCCCAGTTGCTTTCTTTAATCCCATTTCAGCAGCTGTTCCAACAGCACCTAACGCGGCTGCTTTTGGTACAGCTGGAGCAGCAGCAGCTATCAGCACTGGTATTGCTGCGAGGAGTGGAAATATAGCACCGGTTTTAATCATGTCGCTGATGGCTTTTGGAGCGAAATCAAGTTTTTGCTTGCTTCGCTTTATTGAAATGTTTTAGTTCGGTTTTAGTCAACGATAACTTGTTTGGACCACCATTAGCAATTTGATCTTGATTTAGTGCTATCGTTGCCCCGGTTGCGCTCGCGTTTTTTTATTGTAATATTTTCGCCTGACCGGGAGTCAGAGTAACATTAACGTGACTATATGACATTTTTATAATTAACGCGATTGGTCTCATTGTCTACATCTTTTCCACTGGTGCATCAACGACTCTCATTCGACCACTAGCACCTTAAAGTAACATTGCCTTATCGCTGAGGATAACCGCAATTGCTCTGTAAGGACCATAAACAACTGGCGGACCAGCCGCGAGAACTGGTGGTTTACCAACACGAGCTCGAAAATGTATGTCAACGACAAATTACTTGGATAAATCAAGATGCTTCAGCGGAAAGTAATAAATTGGATACAGCGCTGTAAAATCAAACTGTGATATTTGCAAACTAGTATCTGTATTTATATTACCTGCCAGGAATGTCAGCAAACGATGATATGCTTGTGCCACATGATTATGTGTGAAACTTAATGCTATATCTTCGGACGGTTCTTGTTGTCCTATTTATTCTCAAAGAAACCTCAGTAACGTCGAATTTGTCAAATATCATATGCGAACGTTCCTGACTACCCACCCGATTATTTTGCAGCGCAATAAAAGTATGTCTTGGCGCAGAAACACCTTGCTGTGATGCTATATGCCAAGTAAATATATCTTTGACGGTACTTTGGATGGCGTCTGTGGTTACTGTTAACCATGATTGCAATGATTTATCACCTTGATTCATAAAAGAGAGTAATCGCGGTTCTTGTGTAACTGATGGAGTTAATACCGGCATCCACAGTGAGAGTTTTGTTATATTTACTTTACCAGCATCAGCAACACCAGCCCCTCGCCAGATCGCATCATTATCATCACCTTTTCTCAAGAGCACAACTGTGTGTTTAGCTCCAAAGATGACCTTTCTAATATTTCTGCAAAATCCGAAGATGTGTGACAGTGGAATCGCACAGGAAAAACTTCTATTATATCCTGACAACATTGCTCGGCATGTTGCAGATCCTAAGTTGTAAGTCGCATTACCACTAATAATTATCGGCTCCACATCTGCGTCATCAGCAGAGAGTTTTTTTTTTTTTTTGGTCGTCTCGTAATTATACTGAATATGATCGGCGTTGTTGGTAATATCTTTAGCAAACATCATCGATGGACCAGCTGATCTTGTGTAATCATCAGAATATCTTGCTAGACCAATTATTGTTGTAGCAACATCGACATCCTTCTGAATTGATTCGATATTTTTTCCATCAATCACATATGTGGCGCTATCAAAGAAGGCCATGATCCCATTATTGACAAAACCAACTCGTGAATTGGCATCGTATGCAGTATCATCCGCCTTTACAAGTTCACCTTCTACTTCAATAAAAGCCTCAGCGGGCAAGAAATATCTACTTGTATCATGAACTTGAAGTTCGAAACGCCCCCGTTGATTTGGTTGTCGCGCGTCATGGGAATAAAATTGATAATCACGCACTGATTTATCTTTGGGGACCGGTTCATCTATGTCGAATGCTGTGTCGGATATGTGTTTGAACATTTTATTATAATTGCGTATTTTCCAAATGGTGATCTAAATTATCGTCTGACACGAAGTCCACTTCCTGCTATCAAATTTGCGGCGATATTTTTTTCTGTTTCATTAACCCCTTGATTTATCAAGACTGCTAAGTAGTGAAGGGGGCCACTATAGGGACAATGGGAATTAGCATTAGAGACACACACCCCCCCCCCCGCGCCACTATAGGGACTATGTAAATTTAACATGGAGAAAAACCCTGGGCCACTATAGGGACAATGGAATTTAACATGGGAATAGAGTTTGGGCTTGTTTAGGGACAAGGGGAATTTAACATGGGAATAGATTTTGGGCTTGTTAAGGGACAAGGGGAATTTAACATGGGAAATAGATTTTGGGCTTGTTTAGGGACAAGGGGAATTTAACATGGGAGAGAAAAACTACTTTAGGGACAAGGGAAATTTAACATGGGATTTTATTTATTTTTTTTAAAAAAATAAAAAAAGGGGCAGGCAATGGAAAGTCATTCTCTTTTCGAGACCTATGAGTGGCCCTGAAAAGGGCCTTTGGGTTTCTTCTGCTTCTAATTTCTTCTATTTCTCCACCAACTTCTTATTTTCTGTCCTACACTCTTTCTCTTCTTTTCTTTCTTTTCTTCCTTTTTTCTCTTCTTTCTTCTTCTCCTCCTCTTCTTTCTTCCTCTTCTCATTTTCTTCTTCTTTTTCAATTTTTTCATTCCATGCTCTTACACTTACCCTTTCCTCTTCATCCTCCTTCTCCTCCTTTATTTCTTTCATCACAGCACTTATCATTTCCTTTACTTTTCTTAAGTTGTTAATCTCCATTTTCACTCGATGGGGGCTATAAGAATAGTGATCCTCGTTTAACCTCACTAACATTTGCTCCATCATACCCAAATTGTCCAGGACGTCTTGCAATGTTTTCATTTTATCAAGCTGGTTCGAAGCCATCTTCTTTTTTATTCTTTGTAGAATGGTTTGAACGACGAATACTGAGGGTTTTTATAATGAAAGCGCGGACGTGATGGAAAACATCCCTCTAAAACATAAAATTGATATTACCTAGATCATAACCGAACAACGCACGGACGTGAAGGAAAACATCCCCTACTTTTCTCATTTCATATGATCTACTATCCACATACGTGAAGCATCAATAAACAAACCCCTAATCTACTATTTACACACGCAAAGCATTAAAATGAAACCCAAAATCTACTATCCACACAAACCTACGTCAGCGCTTACAAACACAAACACAAACACTATAAAAAAGAGTCAGTGTTTATATTCACACTACTCTACCTACACACATTGGCAAATCGATTGTTATTTCTTTTCTAAAGGTTTGGGTAGGCCTGAAAAGGGCTGTTTGTTTTTTTTTAACTCCATGACACCTGGTTAATGATGGCACCTTCCAGGCCTGGCACCACACACACATCTTCTTTCCCAGTCTCTTTTCACTTTTTTGGGGGGAAGAGCAGAGGCGGGATAAGTGGCTTCAGAATCCCAATTTTCTGTCTCTGGGATTCTGAAATTTCCTCTCTCCTCTTCTTTGTTTTTTCTCTCCTCCTCTTTCATCCTTCCCTCTTCTACTAAGGCCTCTGCAGCCAGCTCATTCCCTATACGCCTGGCATATTCCAGGTGTACATGAAGTTCAAGCAGTTTTGCTAGTCTGGTGTTCATTCTCTTGATCAATCAACAAGGGTTGCTAGACTGCCCAGTGATATTATTTATGGTAAAAGCGCGGACGTGATTGAAAACATCCCTAAAACAAAATTGATATTACCTAGATCATGACCAAACAACGCGCGGACCTAAAAGAAACACTCACTCACTTTTTTATACTGCCCATCACTATTCTAAAAAATTTCATTAATCACTTCAATATACTATTCACATACGCAAAGCAATCCAATCAAACCCCAAATCTACTCTTCCCACACCTCAAACAGCCAAAAACATGATCTTAATCTACTATCCACATCAACGTACGTGAGCACTTAAAAACACACAATCCTATACACAAACACATACACTCACACTATAAAATAAGAGTCAGTGTTTATATTCACACTACTCTACCTACACACATTGGCAAATCGATTGTTATTTCTTTTCTAGAGTATTGGGTAGCCCTGAAAAGGGCTGTTTTTTTGTTTGCTATGGCAATCTTTTAATTTCTAAGAATGCGACGTCCTCTGAGGATAGACTTTCTGACGATAGGTCTGCTTCTTCGGAAAGAGAAGAAGAACTCTTTGGTGTCGATACGACAGTCGACAAAGCCTCTGTCAGGTTCAGGTTCCTGCTGCTGCTGCTGTTGTTGTTGCTGCTGCTGCTGTCTCTGAAGTCTGTACTTCTCTGTCCATTCTTCTTTCTCCCTGTTCACTTCTTCTTTGAAGAGCTCTTCTATCAGGTCTTCAGTGACTTTTAACATTCTCACATTCTCTATCTCTTCAGCTTTCGGTATCAGACTGTGTCTGACCCTATGCAAATTCACGTAGGCTTCGTTTAGCTTAGCTAGTTTGGAGCACATCTTCGTAGGAGGATGAGTCGACAATGGATGGTTAGACTGGAAACTACCCCGGTTCTTAAAGTCAAAGCGCGGACGCGAAGGAAGGCATCCCTCTACGGTTTTTGAGCCGGAACGTTCAATGAGTGTCATGAGAGAGATAGAGAGAAGTCAAAGAGCATGAATCAAAATTTTTATAGCCAAACAAACCACAAAGGCATTTTTTTTCAAAACACAACATTTTTTATTCAAAATCACTTAACACTAACCAACAACAACTCTAACATTGTTTAACAATAATCCAACAATATAACATCAAAATTTTTTTTTTTAAAATGACAAACATTTTTTTCAATTAACACTCTACTTTAAACAGGGCTGACAACGTTGTGAATGAAATTGTGATTTCCATTGTTGGAAGTCATTAGGCCATTGATGGACACTCCGTTTCCTAGCTTGAGACAAAAGATAAGCATAATGGTCACAAAACCATTGATCTACTTTCACATCGTTTCTAGAAGAAGAACGAGGATCAAAATGAGTCACTAAATGTTCTAAGGAATAGCCCAGGCTGCGATGATGCAGAAAATACACACAATATTGTCCACACACCAAGGAATCTGTGCCTTGTAATTTCACATTATTGAATCGGGTGGTCTAAGCATTTCTTCTCATAAAGTCGATGATATCGTCTTCCAAAGGAGGCAATCCGTACGAATCGAAATATTCCGCACATCCTTCTTGAGGAAAGTAAACGGCTACCCAGTGGGTTCCTGGGAGATGACTGTCATCCGTGTTGATCACATAAGCTAGATGGTCTTGAGGTTTGCGATGAGGGAGTTCATCTTTAGCACAGACGACAGGATTCCAAGAAGCCGTATACGAACTGTGGTTCAAAAGGTAATAAAGTTCCCAGGTATCCATTTTTTGTGTGGTTTTTTTCTTCTTCACAGGAAATAATAAGTCATCAATTCGATCCTGTCTTTTTGCTTGAAAATGTCTGACAAATAACCGTTTCTTCGTTTCGTCTCCTCACTTTGATTCAGGAGAGCTTCGATACGATCAATCTCTTGAGTGGTTAATGGTGGACAAGAATGTTCACGCAAGTCTTTATACCACTGGTGCAACACGACTTCGTCCGAGATGAGACTCCAAGCTTCGTCCAGATACTCGTCCAATTTTTCTTCTTGACTCAGCATCAGGCATTTATCGTGTTAAATTTGACTGGGATGATCGTTTTGACATCCATAGCAATCTTTCTTGATCAATTCCGTCATTTTTTCGACCAAGTGTTTGGCAAAACAGGAGACTAAATGGGCTTCTTGTTCTGGCCATCTCGACTTCAGCGTGACAACTTCTTCGTCTTTGTCTTGGGATTCTCCTTCCACGGTCTCCTCACATTCCATCTCCAAAGTTTCTCCACTAGGTAAAGAGGGATAACAGTCTTCCATAGCTTCTAATAGTCTAGAATGACTTCTCTCAAACTGTTGATTTCTATCGTATTATCGAATTCTGCATACAGGATGACGTTCACTGTCTCTTTCACTTCTTCTGCAAACTGAAGTTCCACACGAATCTGGCCGGATTTTATAGGGTGGAAATGTCCCTCGTCGCTGCCTTGGTCTGGAGTGAAATCGAAAGCCCACAAAGCATAGCCTCCTGCGTAATCGTCGTACGTAATGCCGTGACTGGTGTTGGTTCCTAACTGGCCGGTGGCTTCGTACAGGGACAAGTACGATCTCAAGTAATTCATCTTCGTGTCACTAAAGTCAGGTTCGAAAGGTCTAGTACACAAGGTCTTGCCATCGCGACTGACTTCGATTTTCTTCACCTTAAAGTGTTTAAACTTAAAAGGATTTTTAGTGAAGTCTCCGTTGAAGGCTGAATTCTTGACCATACCAAGGATTAAACGTTTGGGTAATTGTCCTTGAAACAGATGATCTTCGATCATGGAATAATGTCCAGTGGGAATGGTGAAAGTTTTCACTTCCACGCGTCGTATGGGATATTTGGCGGTCGTTCTGCTCAACGTCTGACTAATGTCGTTTCCCACTTTGGGTAACACTTCCACGCGTCGTACGTAGAGTTTGACCTCCTCGATTTTGCTTTTAGGATTGCCACCAGTAGTAGCATCAGCATCAGCCAACAAATGGAAAGCAGTACTGCTACGATTCAGTCTCAAGCGAACATTTACCCGTTCAGCAAATGTTTCTCTTGCAACCACATGTCCAAATGCAAACGATCCATCAGTTCTAAACTCTTTCCATCTTTGATTTTGTTTCGTCTTTCCTCAAAGCCGTCATTGTCTTTATCTATTATGTCAAACTTGGTCGCTTCGTCAGGTTCCCATAGCACACAAGCATTGAGATGAGTATTCTTGGCATCTATTCCGTACGTCAAGAGATTTTCCAGGTAGGCACGGTAAGGGTAAGTATCCATGCTGCTGCTGACCAGTTTGTTATTCAAGTACAAGTCCACTGAGCTGAACAAGGAATGCATGAAATTGTTGACGGGAGCTACTTTCCCGTCACCGTCTATACCACCTCCATTCTTATCTAGAACTTTGACTCTCAGGTACAAGTAACTGCTATTCAGATCGATGTAATCTTCGGGCTGTCCCTTGATTTCAAACTCGATGGGAGCGGAATCTGTCAAAGAGGAGACGGGGTGAAATTCCACCCATTGGGATTCTTGCATGGTCATCATGGTGGGGGGCATGGCAAACAGATCCAGTTCCGACTTGGAACAGGCGCAAGATTCTCGGTGCATCATTTTTTTTTCTGTGTCTCAATAATCGAAAACGTCTAAGTCTCGAATGGTTCTTCTTTTCTTAGTCTTTCTAGCTTTAGACGTGTGAAGTCTGGTGAAAGGGTGTTTTCTTCGTCGTCTCTTTCTGCCTTGTCCTTGCTGAATGCCTGACTAGGTAGCGTGCAGGGCATTTATAGGTGTGTCTCGTCGGCCCAAAAGGTCTTTACCCGTTTGTAGCAAGACATTTTTGCCTGCCCTCATGAAGGCTTCTTTAGGGTTTTGTTTGTCGATGATGACATTTTGGAGAAATTCTTTGCCTTGCGTCAGTGCCGCATCTTTCAAGGCGTGCAATCCTCGTGTCACCATCGGTTTCAACACCGGGGCCACCGAACGAAAGGCCGATTTTAACACATCTCCGAAACCGTGTCCTCGCTGTCGAGCAACCCCTCGGTACACTGGATACATGACTTACGAATCGTGAGAGAACCGTTTCCGAAAATGGAGTTTCACCGTGACTTTTCCTTTGGTGAATGGAATATTTTGTCCTAAATCTCCTTTTATAGCAATGTTGACCGTGTCCAAATACGACTTGCTGACAGGCAAATAATGAGGATGTACAAAATCGCGGTGGATGTGGTAAGTGTTTCCACCTTCCTCGTCAGTGGCCGTGGCAGAATCCACTTTGAAAGGAATGACACGCAGTAATTGCACGGAGGTGTGTCCCACCACGTTGTACTCCACCACATCGGAGTACACGAATATCAAATTCAGTCCCTGGTTCAGTTCTACCGGGAAATGAAAATACCTCGCAAAATGCCCGTTGTTGTCAATCTCTGCTTTCTCAATCTTTTTGGAGTGCTTATCCGTGACCAAATTGAGGTCTCCACCCAAAATGTCATACAATTCAGGGCAAAATTTAATACGTATACTTTTGTCCTCACTTTCAAATTTGATGAGTAGACGGTGAGACAGTTTGTGGTACTCAATGGTGACACGTTTTTTTAGTCCGGTCAGAATTTGTCAAATGCTGCATAGAATTTGTCAGCGATTGCCTCCACCAGATGTTGACCACTAAAATAATGGCCTGAGTTAATTTTGAAGTGATAAACGTAAAAAGGAGGAGAAGGGTCACTGCTGCTGCGGGGTATTGGGGTCTTCGGAAGTGATTTATGTTGAGAAGTGGCCGTCATGGTTTGCTGCACTATTGGGTCCAGAATTTCGACGTCAAAAGTGTTTTGAGTTTCAGGGATGTTTTTGATTTGTGTTGGATAAATCATTTCTACCAAAGCCACTTCCCAATGGGCTTCGTGATCTAATGGGATGGCCTGAGGTAATTTGGCCGTGTAACAGCACAACGTGTTCTTGGGAAACACCTCCATGGAACTGTCACTGGGTAAGGTTAAGTAAAATTGGTTTTGGTGACTAATAATTCCAGAGTTCTGTGGCTCTCCGAGGGGTTACTGGACGTCAGAGGCGTGTCTCCGCTCAAAATGGGGTTCTGGTTGTGGTTAGAGTGATGACTGGCACTGGCACTGGACACAAGGTTCCCGTGGTTCCCGTTCGAGGTGAATTTCAGGGAGGGATTGGGAAGCAGGTAACCGATGCAACTGCTCAATAAAATGGTCCACAATTGTTTGTCTCCTTGTTGCAAACTCAAATTGGCAATGGCTGCCCCGATGACACAATTCACCACAAAAATTTGGCAGAAAAAGACGATTTGCGTTTTAGGCACACGTTCTCCGCACCACACCCACAAGGGTTGTTTTTGTAAATCTTGCACAGAAGAACTGGGTGAAGGAGTGGTCGACGTAGCTGCGTCTGTGTGAAAAGGCATGATGGGCACTTCTTTTTATAGTTGATGACTTGCGAAGCGTCGATCCAAGAATCAAAACTGGGTGGATATCCTTTCCAACGTACTTTGACTTCTTTGGCACGTCGTTCGCCCACTTTACGGGTTCTGCGTTCGAGAATGCTTTCGATGTCGTACACGTCGTCTTCTTTTTTGGTGACACGTTGTAACTCGGGCAAATAAAACGTTCCTTTGAGCACTTCTCCGTTCATGTCTTCCAATTTATAGACGGCAGGATGAAGACCATGCACTCGTCCAGTGACACGAAACAATTCGGTCGTCCAGTTAGGTAAGTAACCTTTGTCGAAAGTGCGCTTGGTTTTGCCAATGCGCACCCAATCTCCAACGGTCAACTCTCCACTTTTCTTGGGGACAGCCTTCGTCGGGGACGTACCAAACCGGAGCTCAAACACCAGCACTTCGTTGTCGGGAGTCACTTCTTGCGGGGCACGTCCGATGCTTCGATGGTAAGATTGGTTGTACGCTTGCACCAGGTGCGGTAAGATGTCGATGTACTTCAGAGTGTGGTGATGCGTAAAATATTTCCACATGCGTTCTTTCAAAGTGCGTTGAAAACGTTCCACGATGCTGGCTTTGGTTTCGGGATTCTCGGTGGTAAAAAAATGAATGTCACGTTTCTTTAATTCTTTTTGGAAAGCTTGGTTCAAAAATTCGGTACCTTTGTCCGTCTGCCATCGAAGAGGGTGACGATCGCTTTGTTTCAACACTCGTTGCAGGGCTCGCACTAACTCGCTGCTCGATTTGGAAGTCAAGGGCACGACCCAGGCAAATTTGGAAAAGACGTCGATGACACAAAACAAATATTTGTAGCCGCGATTATAGCTGGCCAAATGAGAGACATCAGCTAAATCGGCTTGCCATTGATGATCGATGCCTTCCACTCGGGTGCGACTTCTGGAAAACTTACGTCGAATGGGTTTGTGTAAAGTGTAGGTAGCTTGTTCTTGTAACCATCGTTGCACTTGAGGTAAACGGAGACTTTTCAGTCGCATTTTGGCAGCACGATACAATTTTTGAACTCCTGCGTAACCTGCAGGATGTGAGGGATCGTACTAAATGCTGGCTAACACTTTTTCCATTTCTTGGTTGGTGTGTGAATAAGACACCCACTCTTGGAGGATGCTACTCTTTTTCTCTTGGGGTATTTTCCTGGATTGCAATGCTTTGCGTGTGCGACCGGCAATAGGTGTCGAGGAGGAGGATGTGTGAACAGGGGATATCGGTTCTTGTTTCACTTCTGTCTTCACTTCTGTCTTCACTTTCTTTTACTCTTGTGATGAAGAAGGGGTGGCCATCATCTTTTTAATCCATCCAATTCTGGAGGTAGGTGGTGGTGTTAAATTGCGTACTTTTTCTGGTGGAGTTTGAAACCCTTCTTCTTCTTCTTCTTCTTCTCCTTTTTCTGTCTTGGTCACTGGGACTGGTACTGGTACTGGTAGTGATGATGGTGCTGGACTTTTCATCAAGGTCTTAAAATCTTTCAGAGTGGGTAGAGCTGTTTCGTCTAAAGCTTTCTGGTGAAAGAGTTGCAGTCGTTGCAAGAGTTGACCGTACTTTTGCGATTTTTCTCTTTCGGACAAATCTTGGCGATCCATCAAGGACTGCAATTCGTGTTGTAACTGGGACATCTCGCTCAAATGGGGATTGGGAGGTAAATGCGGGGTGCGTTGTTCTTGCCAACGATGGTAATCCATCCATCGTTTGTAAGGCACTAAAGCTAGTTTTCGTCCTTCCATGGGGTTGTCAGGGGTCAATTCTGAGATCTTGGGACTTCCGAGGGCCTTTTTATCTTGCTCCCACCAGTCCTCCCAACATGGTTCCCAAGACTCCTTTCAGTAAGGGGCCTAACAAGAGGGGTAAAATACCTCCACGTTGGACCAACATCTTCTTCTTTTGACGAATGGGAATTTTCTTTTGAACCATTTGGCGAAGAACGTGACGATGTTTGCCTAAGCATTGTTTCTGGTGTTTGGACAAAGGGATCGTGCCTTTCAAGACGTTCAAACAGCATTCGCACACGGTATCGATGACCTCCTTGGAGGCTGATTGAATGAGTTTTTTTCGTAGGGGTGGAAAAGCTTTGGACAGGACAGATAACATGTCCCCATGTTTGACTAAACGAGGAGGCAGTCCTTTCCTTTTCTTTCCTTGGGGTTGTTTAGAAGAGGGATGTTTTCTGGAGGGTGACATCTTCAGGAGCACCAAAACACTGATACCCGACTTGGTTACAGGCCTTTTTATACTGGAACGCGTCGCCACTGATTGTCTTTACGTCGTATCAACTTCAGGACAGGCATGACACGTCGTGCAGGGGTACGCAACGGAATAAATCGAGCCAGTTCTTGCTTGGACAAATCCAGTAAACTTTGTAACATGCCCGATCTTTCTTGGACTTTGATTTTGGGAGAAGGTACATTGTGAGCAGCAGCCACTGCCACTAAATTGGAGGGTCCTGCCACTGGGGAAGTTCTTGGGGTCATCAACGGAGAAGTTCTTGGTGTGATCAACGTCTCCAAGTACTCTTCAGTTCTTGGTGTCATCAACGGAGAAGTGGATGAACGTGAGGCTTCCGGAGACGCGGTCACCGCCGTTGCAGGTCGTGGTTTGCCAGTGTAAGGTTGCGTCCTGGCTGAAGTGCCTCTCTTGCGACTAGTTTTCTTCTGTGGACTTTTCTTTTTCTGGGGACTTTTTCTCTGTTTCTTTTTCTGGGGGCTTGTTTTCTTTTTCCGGGGTGGTGTCCGGTAAGAGGAGGGTTCCGCCACTGGAGAAGTTCTCCTTGTGGACCTCTTCTTTTTCTTCTTCTTGGAGCTTCGTTGGACTTTTTTCTTGGGGAGAAGTTTGGGGGCATTAGGATCCCATCTTAAGAGAGAGCGAATGATGACCCCTCCTAGAGTACCGCTCCCTCCAGGTTTCAAAATGATTTGTTTTTTGGTTTGAGTGTCGATGCGGGGATCGGCCAGTTGGACCAAAGCGACTTTGTTTCGATCAAAAAAGCGTTTGGTTTGATGAGGAATCTGAATGATTCCTTGGAGTAATTGACGTGCCGTCACCGTGAACCATCGTAAGACTTCTTTGAGACTAGCTTCTAAGACACAAGCTCGTATTTGTGGATTTTTTTCTCGACTGATGCCATGCAAGGCACGAATCAATTTGACGGGAAGATGCGACTGAAGGGACGTCATGTTCAAAATGTGTGTGAGACAGACGAAAAGGGTCCGAGGTTTTTATAGATTTTTTTTATGGAGTGAAATTAAGTCGAGGACGGAGACGTATACAGGACAGGCCCTCCGTCTTGGCACCAGTGGTGAAACAAGTGGGTACGAAATCGCAAATCCTCGGGAGTCGTAGGTTTCAAATCGACGAGTAAATAGGTGTGTGGAGTTTGAGTGGCATCGTCGTACGCCTGAGTCAGCCAAGGCGTCCCTAACTGTTTGGCTAAGACTTGCACTTGGAATTTATCTCGAGGGCTTTTAAAAAAGACCACGTAATGCGCATTGAGACTGATGGTGCGATGGGCTTACTTTGTTGAAACAAGTTTTGAGTGATGTAACTGACACTGGCATTACGGTGATGCCTTTTGCGCGTGAACCACAGTTTAATTTCTTCTCCTAACATGTCGTCGAAAATGACCAAATGGGTTTGACGGGAGTCAGAGACGTTCCCGTCGTCTTCTTTAGGAATGCCTTCCACAAACACGATGGAATCGCCTTGACTTTCTCGCAAGAGGCTGTACGCCGATTGCCACTCTTTGTAATACCACACGATTCGCTGAGGTGGTCGATCGATCAAATGATGTTTATGTTCGATCAAACGTTTGACGAATTCGGTTTTGCCTGAACCGCTAGGTCCGGCAATGAGCATGTTAAAGGGATGGCGAAGATACAAAGCCTCCCAACTGGCACGATCTAAGTGTTCGTCGATGACTTTGACAGTGGAGGAAGAGGGAGCAGAGACAGCAGAAGTAGCCATAGTGTCAGGAATGTCACTTGTGACACGAAAACAGACAAGACGAGAGTTTATATACTTTTTTCAGAACACGTTTATTGAATGTTTTAAACATGAATACGAAAGACAAAAATACATAAAAGCCAAAAGCTTAAGTACAAGGATAAAAAGCACATGATAACCATCAACGTGGAATAGAAACAAGTGTCTGTACAACATGTTTTGGGTAAAGTTCTGACCAGTTCTATAGGGGGTAAGGTCACACAAGTGTCCTCCCGAAAGGGTCTTTCAGGTCTGTCCACGACAGTCCTGTCCTGGGTGACGGGTTCTTCTGGCACCGTCACTAACACAGGTTGTAAAGTAACTTTTTTCTTTGGACGTTGAAAGGAAGGATCACAACTCTCGTGCATACTGGGCCACTTCTTGGGTCCAAGCCTCAAAACCCCTCTTTGTCCAGGCACGGACATCTGTCCAATGGGGATGTAAGTCACAAGCTACACACACATCGTCATACACGTCTTCGGTAGCTAAAAGTTGACGAATCTTTTTTTCCCGTAGAGGTCGAGAAGTATCCAGATGAAAACGTAAGGCTTTGAGCAAAAGGAGTCTCTCGTGAACATTTAAAGGCACCACTTTCATGTTGAATGGGTGGTAAGTACTGTTCGTAAAGAGTCCACAAAGAATCGGCTGGTAAACGAAATCCCAGAAAACAAGTCACTAAGACACACACCACTTGTCGACCCAAATTGAATGGATACAGTTCTTGTAATAATCGATGGTAATGATCCACGGTTTGAATATGGTCACTGAGTTCCTTCCATGGAATCTGTTGGATTACATGCGATAAAAGTCGTGGCATGGCAGCCTGTTTATATAGTCTCTTTGTTTCGGAAACAATACACGTACTTTCTAGCCAGAGATCTTCGTTCTCCAGTGGGGAATTTAAATGTTGCATACTGTAACCGAAACGTCAGACTTCGTTTAGAAGTTTCCTCTTCCGCTAAGTAGATTCCACGTAAAATATGTCGGTAATCCTTTACCATGTCTTCCTCAATGTGTTGTACTAGGTGAATCTCGAAGTAACCAAAATGATCAACACGTGGATCATCAGGGGGTTGGAAGTATTGAACAAGGTCTGACCACTGAAACAATTTCTGACGAATCAGTTCTCTTATATAATTCAGGTACCAGTGGTTAAAGATCTGGTGACGTAACGGATGCAACTGTTCTTTACGTTTGACTTGTATTTTGACCAGCTCTCGGTAAATCCTTTCTCTCGACTCCACAGGCAAAGCACGAATTTTCTCCTGTAAAGTATCCATGAATAGGTCAGTCCGTACAATTCACAATCTTCTCCTAGAGCAAAAGTAATCCACATAGTGAGTAATTTCTGGCCACTGCCATTCAGGGTAACGTCCAAGAATGTCACTGAACTCTTTTGATGTAAACGGTCTAGAGTACTACAATAGGACGAATGCGCACGTGACCCAAAGAAAACTAACACACTGGTTGACTTTTTTCACTTTCCTCTTGTGAATTTCTCGGCACAAAAGTTCTACAGTGACCCATTGAGATTTCACTCTAGCAAACCCCTGCCAAACTTCCTTGTAAATCTTATCTTGTAGTTCTTTAGGTAATGATTCAATATCGTTTTTGAAATGAATTTTAAATACTGGTCTCGGTGATGTCCAACATTTGACTCCTAGCCAAATTGGTTTCTTCTTCGTCAACGACATGGTAAGTTACTTTAATGTCTCGGTCCCACTAAGGGTAAGTAATGACAATTCGGTGACCATCGAGCATGTTCTACGTAGGCCGAATCTTGCGGTTCCCAGTGGTGAAGTGACACACCGCAACTGAAGCACTTTACTTTATCTCCTTCGCCCAAGTAGAAAAATCCGGCTCTGGCTAATTCTTCGGGGGTCGGTCCTCCCAGATACTTAGGCCATTTTCCTTTGAACGATTGAAGACGATTTTCAAAGTCGCAGTATTCCGACAAACGCACAGGAAACGAATATTCGTCTTTCACAGGTTCGTTTCGATGAGGGTTGGGTGACATGGACAGGAGTTTGCTCAGGGCTGGATGACATCCGTAGGGGGGTGGACGTGAAGGTGAACATCCACCTTTAAAACGAAACCAAGTAAAATGTCCAAGAGGACGAGCGGCATCGCTTTCGCATCCCTCAGGTTTGACACGCACATCACTTTCCATGATAGGGGTAGTGAGAACAAAGTTCCCATGATGCTTTACGGCATCGCTAAGGTCACAACGTACAGCATCGTACCCATCGCAAGGTTCACAATCGCATTCCACTTCAGAAGCCCCACACTTGAATTGTGCCTTTCTAAACTTGTTTTGTGTTTCTCTGAAAGTATTCATCTTGTTCGCTTGGTCTTGGTAGTCACAATGAACTATAGATTTTGCCTAGGGTTCCTTTTTATATACAGACCAATACCGACGTGTCCATACGGCAAGGTGAAATGATTGGGAAGTCGCACTCGCTTCTGGTACACGATTTGATAGACTTTTTCCAAGGGTCGACTGACGATGTGGTGAGTGGGTAAACGTACAATCTTGTTCGGTTGATAGGTGGTCACTTTAAAGTGTTCATCCTCTCCGGATTGCAAGGCTTCTTTCAATACCCCAAAGTTGACCACACGACTGGTACGATAATTCAGAGTCAGTCCTTTCACTTTGCACTTCGTGTGCACTTCTCCTTGTTTGTCACGGTATTCGTAGCCGTAATTTTTGGGACCGCCACTGACGAAACTTAGAATCTTGTCATCAGGATGCTCGTCTGTCCAGGCTCCTAAACGGTCTCCTTCGATGTCAGGGTGCTGTTGACTCGGGTGATGGATGTAAATGCAACTGTCCGTGTCAAAGTACAGGACGCGTTCCCCTAACAGTTCTAAAGCTTCGTACAATTTTAAGCGAGCATGGGCTGTCACGTAAGCCGCAATGATGACATTTCCAAAAGGGTCGTCTTGTACAAAGTCCAGATCTTCTTCGTAATTGACCAAGATCAAATCCTCGCGAACGACGTCCACGTGTTTCATGAATTTGGTTTTGTCGTGAATCATCTGAAAGTAGCGGGAAGGTTCTGTCAAATATTCCGTCTTGGGTAAACACGGTCGGTGTGCCATTTTTCCCCACAAGCAATTTAACATCACTTTGGCAAACGATCGCCTGCCTTCGTTTTTCTCGATGTGATCTAAAGTGATGACTTCTTGTTCATAGTATTTCTCTTTGAATGTCTTTTCGTCTTCGGGAGTGTGACACCAGGAAGGATAGCCGCTGGCTTCTTGCCTCAGTTTCAAAAAGGCATCCACGTAGTCGGCGAAAATGCCTTTCTGAGTGGGGTCACCCTTGTGGTATTGTTGTGTCTTGGGAAAGTGGGAAATTTCGTACACTTCTAACAGTTGGTATCCCATGTCCAGAGCTTAAACAATTCTACGCTGACCCAGGTTCCCGTCAAAGCACGTTCTTCCTGGGTGTGCTGACAAGGCTGATCTTGGTTGCACGTTTCGGCACAAGTACGGCACAAAGGAAACATCAGTTTGCCTTGGCAATGGTGAGGTAAGACGGGATGGTATAGGTTCGTGGGAGGCAAAACTTTGCACTTGATCAGACCTTCGTATTGTCGAAAGTTTTTCAGGTCGATGTGTTCCGTCAGCAATTGCGGGTGCCCTGCAGGAAAGCGACAACATTTGCACACGCAAGGATACAGCGAACACACGTCCAAGTATTTGATTTCTTCTCCTTTCTCTTCGTCGGCTTGGTACAGCAAACAGGTGGCATTGGTTCTTCCTCCGTACAAACTATCCCTCGGGTTCAGCGGGTCCATGAACTGGTAACTTTCCACGAGGCGTTTAAACGCGGGATCGGTTTTCAAACGGTGATCGTACTCGTGTTCCCACATTTCCACCACTTGGTATCCTTCCTGTTCTAACTTTAGGCTTCGCTGACAAGTGGCCTGGTACAAGTCTTCCATGGTTCGTTGTAAAAACTGATTTTTAGTGCCACGGTCAGGGTAACAGACGGGACATCCGTGAAATAAACAACCGTTAAACTCGTACACGATCTTGGGGTTTTCTAAGTCCCAGCCATCGACCGAATGCGTTCCGATGGTCTTTTCGCCTCCTCCGTTGCGGGCATGCTGAATCCATTTGTCTTCCTTGTCGCACAAGTAATGTAACCAGCGTAGGGCTTTGACCGACAATTGACGTTTGACATAGTGGGTCGTTTGAGGACTCATGACAGCCACGGTGTTTTCAGGCATGAATCGTTGGCGGTACACTAAGGAACACGCTTTGGCAATGGTGCAAGCTTCTTTCAAAGGATCGACCCCTCCGTGTTCCATGAACATTTCTCGAAATTTTCCACAGCAACGTCGTAAAATGTCCACGTCGGAACGACAATACTTTAACATTTCTTCCTGAAAGTCGAAAGGGTCCGAGGTGTGAGCCTGGTACCAAGCGTAGAAAGCTTCTCGTTGTTCGGTACGCATGTTGTCAGGGTCGTAATAGTGAGCCTCAGGCAAATGGGGTAGATTGGCTTCCGTATTGAAAAAGTGTGGAAAGTACCCTTTAGACATTTCTGTCATTCCAAATGTTTTAGGCATTCGACTCAAAGGCATGTCCAAATAGCTCATCGAATCTTTAAACTGTACTTGTCCCACTTGCATGAAAATGATTTTGGCTCCGTTCAAAGTCACTTTAGGACGCTCGGTGCCTTGTTCCGTATAGTATCTCAAAAGAAACTGTCCATCGTATCCGGAGAAATTGTGAGCCATCACCGTGGCATGACGATGACAATCTCCGTAACGTTCGATGTCCTCTTGGCTCCACGTCTTGTCAATGGGGTCTAAGACCCATTGGGCGAAATCGGCTAGCGTGTTCGGTCCCCGAAAGATTTTTTCACGTCCTCCAGGAATCTTGCTGCAATGAGGGCAATGACTGAAGATAGGTTCTTGAATGCACTTCTCGCACGCTCGATGAGCCACGCAGAAATTAGGAATGTGAATGCCGGTCTCTTGCATGCATTTGAAATCGAAAAAGATGAAATTGCCTTTCTTCTTGTGTCCATCCTCTTTCTCTGGTGGGGGTTGGTATTTTTGCACGTAGCATTGGTGTTCCAAGTCCACGATGTGGTGACAAATGTGACATTTTTTCTTTCCTGAACATACGTGTGCCTTGGCATTATTGATACGTAGGCCTTGTCCACACGTGGGGCACAATCTCAGCAGTTGACAAGCACATTTCTGCTGTGAACCTTGCGTCTTCAAATGTTGTTGGTAACAGGTAGGACTGACAAACGTGCGCAGACAAGTTGAACAATGCACTGGTCCTTCGCTCAGACAGGGTGGAGAGGCCAAACATCCTGAGCATTTCAATCCGTAATCCTTGTGTTGCTCTCGATTATTATAACCATGGTCACATTTCTCACAGTAATATCTGTATCCCAGGAATCCGGTGATACTGGTAATGGTATCGAAATGGTCATCGTGATAATAGACATGAATGTATTTTCCATCCTTAAAGTCTTTCCCTCGAAACAACAGAGGCCCATACACTTCTTGAGGGTACACTTTCAAGATGTAGCGTGGAGCTAGGACATCTTGCAATTTTTGCATCTCAGGAATGCCACAGGGTGTGTCTTTGGACAGTCCGGCTTGTTGTAACAGGAGTTCTGCTTCATTTCGTTGTTTGGCTCGGTCCGATTTTCAAATATTCTCCCAGGCTGTTTTCTATTCTACCGTGTCGTTTTTGTTGGCATAGGTTCGTCCCACCACGATAGCCCTGACTAAACACATCTGGTCTTGAGGGTTGTAAATTTGGATGAGGCTACGCTTAATGCTGCGAAGCTCGTTCACCAATAACATCTTTCTGCGTCCAGTCCCTTGAGGAGGAGAGACGTGGGTCATGTCCAGTGTGGCTTTTCCATCAGTGATCTCAAACTGGTCATTAGATTGTTGCACGTGTTGAATCTTGTCCATGACTTTGCAAGCGGTCAATTCTGCAGGGGTGCTAAACTCGATCCAAACAGGGGATTTCAAACCGTCGTGTTGTATGGAAAGTCTCAAGCGATCGTCTTCTTTGGGTTGACATTGTCGCTTGAGTGTGGTGAGCAAAGAATCCCACACCCCAGTGATGAACCCTTCTGCTTTCTCTAACGGTACTTCAGCCTTGAAATCTTTAAACTTCACTGTGTATTTGTAAGCCGTGGTTCTAAATTTTCTAGAGGAGCGCTTTTCCGTCTCTCGAATGGAATAGTACTTTTCAGGGTTGACTAAGGGTGGTGAACTTTGTTTAGAGGGTTCGGATTCTGGTTCACTCATGTCCTCTTCAAAATCACTGGCATGAAATTGTGCCAAGACTTCAGCCCTGGTACGAGGCGATAGATCACGCTTCTGCCTGTTACTTTCTTCTTCTTTCTTCTCGAATGAATAGGATCGTTTCATCTTGAGTGCAAAACGTCAAATGACTCAAGTTTAAACACCATAGACTAATTTATAGTCATGGCAGACCAGCGTATATAAAAGGGTGTGTGTCTTGTCCTTTCACTATTCATTTCACTCTCTAACCGAGCACAACGATCGAAGAGACTAGCCAAATCGAACGTTTCATCAGAGCTTTGCGAGGGGTCATTAGAAAATTCTCTTCAGACTAGCCCACGGACTACTCTCCTTCCTTTCGAGATAAAAGTCAAGATACTTGCTATATCTGTCAGAAGAAAGGGCATTGGTCTTCAGAGTGTCCAGACCATCAAAAAAGAAAAACAGGGGCTAGAAAAGACAAAAGTCAAGATACCTGTTATTATTGTAAAGAAAAAGGACATTGGTCTCCAGATTGCCCAAAAAAGAAACAAGAGGAGTCAGAAGAAGAGAGGGATTCTTCAGAAGAAGAGAGGGATTCTTCAGAGGAAGAAAGCAGACAGGTGAAGAAAAAGAAACAGGAGAAGAAAAGAAGAAGGGAAGAAAGTGAGGAGGAAGAAGAGGAAAAGACGTTGAAGAAATTGAAAAAACAGAGAGAGTAAACAATGAGATAGAAGAAGTCTATGAACTTTTTAAAGTGTTCTGTTGTGAATTGTGAATTGGATTGTAACTATTGAGAAAAGAATACATTAATTATATAAGGTAAGTGTCTTTGAATTTTGATTTTAAAATAAGAAGCTACACTCACGCACTCATATACACGTACTATAGGGGTAAAATGGTTTGTTTTTTTTTGAGTTACTGGCAATTGAAAGTGTATCTCTTTTCGAGAGACGTGGGTGGCCCTGAAAAGGGCCTTTTTTGGTGTAGGGGTGAGATTAAGCAATCAACTTTAACTGCCTTAAGCCTTTGCCACGGCCAAGGCCTACTTCTGGACTGCGTAATGTTGATGATGATGATGATTTGGTTGAAATCACTAAGGGTGGTACGACAGGCTTAGTCACAGGGTTGACGTGTTTAGCTCGGGAAGGTCGTATTCTCTTCGGTCGTGATAAAGAAGTCTGATACATTTGTTTCAGACTTCTTAACTCCGCTAAAATGTCTAACAGTACCGTGACCGTTTGATTTTCACCCTCTTGTTTCTTTGCTGCTACTTCTTCTTCTTGTTGTTTTTTTCCTTACCTCTTCTTCTTGCTGCTGTTGCTGTAGGAGAAAGCTTGTTCCGCTTCCTTTTGTCGTTGTATAAATTTCTCCAATTCTTCTTTCTGTCTCTGTCTAAAATTCTCCACTTGCGGTAATGAAGAAGGTAACGAAGGTTCCGGAACAAATTCTTGCGAGGTAAGAAAATCCACAAAATCCCAATTTACCTCTTCTGAAAGTAAGTCCGGGTTCCCTAGGGCGGTCTCCACTGCTGGTGCACCCCAATGGATCGTTTTCTGAGTTTCCGTCATGTTGAATCACTGTCGCATAGATTGACTGCACACAGGCGCTAGCAAATCTATATAGACCACGTGACGTCACAGACTGCTCTCTTCGGATTGGATGCGGGCTGACTGAATTTTGTAACGCGTGTTTGGATTGGTGAATGAACTCAATCCGTTTCAATCCTTCCTCTACCTATAAATAAACGCAGTTCACTGCATTGATTCACCTGTTCTCGTCGCCTCAAGATGTGGACCACAGTTGAATCATCCACCCGTGTGTCTTCAATGATGTTTAGGACGGACATGCTAATGTATGTCCGATCCAAGTGGACCGTTGTCCACCGGACAGACACCAGTCTGTGGATACGTAGGATCTATGCCTCAAAAGAGTGCTGATTTACGGTCCTACAGTGAGGCGCAGTCTAAGGACAAGAAGAAGACCAGTGCGGTGCCCTTTATGTTAATGGATACATTAAGATAAACCCAAAGGCCCTTTTCAGGGCCACTCATAGGTCTCGAAAAGAGAATGACTTTCCATTGCCTGCCCCTTTTTTTATTTGTTTTTTTTAAAAAATAAAATAAAATCCCATGTTAAATTTCCCTTGTCCCTAAAGTAGTTTTTTTTTCTCCCATGGTAAATTCCCCTTGTCCCTAAACAAGCCCAAAATCTATTCCCATGTTAAATTCCCCTTGTCCCTAAACAAGCCCAAACTCTATTCCCATGTTAAATTCCATTGTCCCTATAGTGGCCCAGGGTTTTTCTCCATGTTAAATTTACATAGTCCCTATAGTGGCCCGGGGGGGAGGGTCTGTAATGCTAATTCCCATTGTCCCTATAGTGGCCCCCTTCACTACTCTGCTAGTTTTTGATTTGCAGCTTGACTTACTACCTTACTGACATTCGCAGGCATATCCGTGGTGCTATATAATTTTACTGGCGGTGATTTTCGTCTTATTAATCGTGCTAGTCTTTCTTTGATTGCCCAGAACGCCTTACCAGCAACATCGACAATTGCACCAGGAGCTTTTTCACCAACAACATTAATAGCTTTCATTGATAATTGTTTTGCAATAGGTCCCGCTTTTGGTGCTAACCCCGTGAATAAACCCTGAACAACATCACCGAGTCCATCTCCGTAAGTTGCTTGGTAATCGGGAGTTTACTGCTCTGACCTGTACGGGTCTATAATGTCTATTATACATGATCATTTTCTTTTATTAGCTATTGTTTAACAACTAGTCACTGTGGTAATCATCAACGAGTTCATCAATGAGTTCCAGATAAACATTAGTGTCCATGATACCGCCTTGAAATAGTCGTCGACAGATATCAGCTGCTTCATTAATTATTTCTGGAGAATTATTTCCAGCTCGTTTTCCTCCTATGATAACTTCTAGCTGTTGCACATCTCGCACTATGTTTTAAGGGCATGGTGTTACTATTCCTGATCCAGTTTTTGTACAAGTCGGCTGTGTTGTTATTGGTGTTGTTTTTAACGGTGTTGACAGATCTGCGATTACAACAGATCTTGCAACGACTCTTGCTTTAACATCTTTCTTAAATTGTGTAAACTCATCGTCGTACTTTGTCTTGACCCAATGAATATTTTTATGTGTAGTAAACACCAACCGTTGCCACTGGTCATAATTCAACGGTGGTGAACCCGGTTCCAGGTAACGGCCATGATCATTAAATTCACCTACAAGATCAACAGCGTTGTCGTAATTTTTCAACCTGATATTTTTTGCCGCATCCTCCCTGATTTTTGCTTTACGACGTTGGTATTCCGGCGGAGCTTCGGCTTCAGGTGGCGTTTCTGGTGCATCTACGAAAACTTCTCCGGGCGGTCTTGTTGCAACTTCCCTGATAGCAGTGGCCGCCCTAGCGACTGCTTCAGCGGATCTTTCAGCTGCGGCTGCTAACTGCCTTGTTGCAACATTTTTTTTGTTGAGGAGTACGCGCTAACGATGTAGTAACAGGCTTAAATAATAGTTCAGATGATTCTGCGAAACCTTCTTGTGCTTCCTGCCGCGCTTGTAAGTTTTTTCTGAACTTATCTCTGTCAGGAATAATTGTTTTGATTGCTTGTAGTCGTTCTCTAGCTAGTCTAGCCGTGTAAGATTCCGGATGTACCATTTTATAATATAATAATTTTTTAATTATTTAGCAGCAGAGAGGGTGCGCCTCCAACTTGGCACCGACAAGATCGCATATTTTCCTTCGATGTATCGCGATTCGAAAAAACTATCAGCGATAGGCGGGTAAGCCAATTCGTCGTTGACAGGGTTGTCTTATGCTGGATATCGCGGTTTTTTTTTTTTTTTTTTTTTGCGATTTTCCAGGTAGGCTTATTTTGCGAAAATACAAGTGAACCAATTAGACTCTGTTCGCCCTCTCTGCTGCTATTATTGATATTTCGATAAAAGACTGTTGGCACATCACTATGGCACAGGCCATCGCAGTCATATCAACACTTCCAATCTTGGGTTCCTTTTGGAATACCACTAAATTTTATTCCGAATTTTATTCTTTAAGAATTGTGTCATTTGTAGAATCCTAATTCTAGGATTATTTGGGATTGAATTCACAATACCATATGTTTATTTTTTTAAAACATTTTGACGTTTGTATTTTAGGGAAATAATTTGTTAAATTTTACAAAGCTCATTGGTTTTTGATCTTTTCTGTTACTTTGCTTACGTATGTATGTATGTATGTATGTATGTATGTATGTATGTATGTACGTACGTACGTAAGTAGTGAAGTGGGGCACCCTACGTACAATGGGAATTAGCATTACAGGGACCCCTGGGTCAATCTACGTACAATGGAAATTTAACATGGCGAAAAATCGTGGGTCAATCTACGTACAAGGGGAATTTAACATGGGAATAAATCGTGGGTCACTCTACGTACAAGGGGAATTTAACATGGGAATAAATCGTGGGTCAATCTAGCGTCAAGGGAAATTGAATATAGGATTTTTTTTAAAAAATAAAAAAAAATAAAAAAAATTTTTTTAAAAAAGGGGTAGGCAATTCAAAGACTATCTCTTTTCGAGATATATGGGGGCCCTGAAAAGGGCCTTTGGGTTTTCTTCTTCTAATTTCTTCTTTTCCTCCACCAACTTCTTATTTTATCTCCAACACTCTTTCTCTTCTTTTTTTTCTCCTTCTCTTCTTTCTTCTCTTCCTCCTCCTCCTCTTCTTTCTTCCTCTTCTCATTTTCCTCTTCTTTTTCAATTTTTTCGTTCCATGTTCTTATTCTTATCTTTTCCTCTTCATCCTCCTTCTCCTCCTTTATTTCTTTCAACAGATCACTGATGATTACCTTCATTTTTCGTAAATTGTTTATCTCCATCTTCACTCGATGGGGACTATATGAATAGTGATCCTCGTTTAGGTTAACCAACATTTGCTCTATCATTCCTAAATTGTCGAGGACGTTTTGCAATTTTTCCATTTTGTCCATTTGGTTAGAAGCCATCTTCTTTGTATTCTTTGCAGAATGGTTTGAACAACGAGCACTGTGGGTTCTTATACGAAAAGCGCGAACGTGAAGGAAAACATCCCCCTAAAACATAAAATGGATCTTACCTAGATGATGACCCAACATCGCGCGGACGTGAAGGAAAACATCCCCCTACTTTCTCATTTCATATAATAAAACCCTAACTATACTCTTCACATACGCTAAGAAACCCATAATCTACTATTCACACTAACATACCTGAGCTCTTACAAACACAAACACACAAACACACAAACTCATACCCTCACACTATCTAAAATAAGAGTTAGTGTTTATATACACACTACTCTACCTACACACATTGGCAAATTGATCGTTATTTCTTTTCTAGATTATTGGGGTAGCCCTTAAAAGGGCTGTTTGTTTTTTAACTCCAGATGCACCTATCTAATGATGGCACCTTCCAGGCCTGGCACCGCACACACATCTTCTTCCCCAGTCTCCTTTTACCTTTCTTCTTGGGAGTGCAGAGGCGGGATAAGTGGCTTCAGAATCCCAATTTTCTGTCTCTGGGATTCTGAAATTTTCTCTCTCCTTTTCCTCCTCTTCTTTTTTTCTTCTTTCCTCCTCCTCTTTCATCCTTGCCTCTTCTACAATGGCCTCTGCGGCCAGTTCATTAAGTATGCGCCTGGCATATTCCAGGTGCATCTGGAGTTCTAGCAGTTTCACAATTCTGGTATTCATTGTCTTGTCAACGAATGAACAGGGTAGCTTGACTGCCTAGCGAGTTTCAATTTATACTGAAAGCGCGAACGTGATGGAAAACATCCCCTAAAAACATAAAATTGATCTTACCTAGATCATGACCAAAAAACAACAACAGCGCGCGGACCTAAAAGAAACACTCACTTACTTTTTATGCTACCCATCACTATTTTAAAATTTTTATAAATCACTTCAATAGACTATCCACATACGCAAAGCAATCTAATCTAACCCCAAAGATATACCTCTAACAGCCCAAAAAAAAATAACTAACATCATTTTAATCTACTATCCACATCAACCTATTTTTTTCACTTACAAACACAATCACACAAACACATATCCTGACATTTTTTATAAAAGAGTTAGTGTTTATTTTCACACTACTCTATCTACACACATTGGCAAATCTATCGTTACTTCTTTTCTAGATTATTGGGGTAGCCCTGAAAAGGGCTGTTTTTTTTTTTTTTTGTTTTGCTATGGCATTCTTTTTTCAGTTTCTAAGAATGCGATGTCCTCTGAGGATAGACTTTCTGGCAATAGGTCTGCTTCTTCGGAAAGAGAAGAAGAATTCTTTGGTGTCGATACGACAATCGACAAAGCCTCTGTCAGCTTCAGGTTGTTGCTGCTGTTGCTGTTGTTGCTGCTGTTGCTGCTGTCTCTGAAGTCTGTACTTCTCTGTCCATTCTTCTTTCTCCCTGTTCTTTTCTTCTCTGAAGAGCTCTTCTATCAGGTCTTCAGTGATTTTTAACATTCTCACATTCTCTATTTCTTCTGGCTTCGGTATCAGACTGTGTCTGACCCTATGCAAATTCACGTAGGCTTCGTTGAGCTTAGCTAGTTTGGAGCACATCTTCTTAGGAGGATGAGTCGACAATGGATGGCTAGACTGGGAACAACCCCGGTTATTATAGTGAAAGCGCGGACGTGAAGGAAAACATCCCCCACACGGTTTTCGAGCCGCAACGTTCATGAGAGGGATAGTAAGAAATGAAAGAGCATCAATCCAACATTCTTATAGCTAAACAAAAGACAAAGGCATTTTTTCTAAACACAACATTTTTATTCAAAAATCACTTAACACTAAACACAACATTTTTATTCAAAAATCACTTAACACTAAACAACAACATTTTTAACAATAATCCAACACTATAACATCAAACAATTTTTTTCAAATACAATCTACTTTAAACAAGGCTGACAACGTTGTGAATGAAATTGTGATTTCCACTGTTGGAAATCATTAGGCCATTGATGGACACTACGTTTCCTAGCTTGAGACAAAAGATAAGCATAATGGTCACAAAACCATCGATCTACTTTCACATCGTTTCTAGCAGAAGAACGAGGATCAAAATGAGTCACTAAATGTTCTAAGGAATAGCCCAGGCTGCGATGATGCAGAAAATACACACAGTACTGTCCACACACCAAGGAATCTGTGCTTTGTAATTTCACGTTATTGAATCGGGTGGTTTGAGCATTTCTTCTCATAAAGTCGATGATATCGTCTTCCAAAGGGGGCAATCCGTACGAATCGAAATATTCCACACATCCTTCTTGAGGAAAGTAGACGGCTACCCAGTGGGTTCCTGGGAGATGACTTTCGTCCGTGTTGATCACGTAAGCTTGATGGTCTTGAGGTTTGCGATGAGGGAGTTCATCTTTAGCACAGACGACAGGATTCCAAGAAGCCGTATACGAACTATGGTTCAAAAGGTAATAAAGTTCCCAGGTATCCATTGATTTGTGTTTTTTTTCTTCTTCACAGGTAATAATAAGTCGTCAATTCGATCCTGACTTTTTGCTTGAAAATGTCTGACGAATAAACGGTTATTCGTTCTGTTTCCTCACTCTGATTCAGGAGAGCTTCGATACGATGGATCTCTTGAGTGGTTAATGGTGGACAAGAATGTTCACGCAAGTCTTTATACCACTGGTGCAACACGTCTTTGTTTGAGATGAGACTCCAAGCTTCGTCCAGATACTCGTCCAATTTTTCTTCTTGACTCAACATCAGGCATTTATCGTGTTGAATTTGACTGGGATGATCGTTTTGACATCCATAACAATTTTTCTTGATCAATTCCGTCATTTTGTCGACCAAGTGTTTGGCAAAACAGGAGACTAAATGGGCTTCTTGTTCTGGCCATCTCGACTTCATCATGACAATTTCTTCGTCTTTGTCTTGGGATTCTCCTTCCACGGTCTCCTCACATTTCATGTCCAAAGTTTCTTCACTAGGTAAAGAGGGATAACAGTCTTCCATGGCTTCTAGTAATCTAGAATGACTTCTCTCAAACTGTTGATTTCTATCGTATTGTCAAATTCTGCATACAGGATCACGTTCAACGTTGGATCAGCAGGGTCTCGATTTGCAAACTGAATTTCCACACGAATCTGGCCTGATTTTATAGGGTGGAAATGTCCCTCGTCGCTGCCTTGGTCTGGAGTGAAATCGAAAGCCCACAAAGCGTAGCCTCCTGCATAATCTTCGTACGTAATACCGTGACTGGTATTGGTTCCTAACTGTCCGGTGGCTTCGTACAGGGACAAGTACGATCTCAAGTAATTGTTCTGGGCAAAGTTAGGCTCAAAGGGTCGTGTACACAAGGTCTTGCCGTCACGACTGACTTCGATTTTGGACACGCTAGAGTGTCGAAACTCAAAAGGATTTTCGTTATGAAGTCCATTGAAAGCTGAATTCCTGACGATACCAACGATCAAACGCTTGGGTAACTGTCCTTGGAACAGATGATCTTCGATCATGGATCGCTGTCCAACAGGAATGGTGAACGTTTTCACTTCCACACGTCTTATGGGATACTTGGCGGTCGTTCTGCTCAACGTCTGACTGATGTCGTTTCCCACTTTAGGTAACACTTCCACACGGCGTACGTAAAGTCTGGCTTCTTGGATAACAGTTTTGTATTCGTTGGCATGGGCCATCAAATGGAAAGCGGCAGTGCTACGATTCAGTCTCAGGCGGATATCCACTCCGTTGAGCAAATACTTTTCTTGTAACCACATGTCCAAATGCAAACGATCCATCAGTTCTAAACTACGTCCTTGCAAAATTTTAGTTCTACGTGTGTTAAACCCCACATTGTGAGGATCGTTATCTTCTGTCAGGGCTGTGTCGCTAAACGTGCCTGCCGTGTCAGGTTTCCATACCACGCAAGCATCCAGATGAGTATTCTTGGCTTCTTTTCCGTACGTCAAGAGATTTTCCAAGTAGGCACGATATGGGTAAGTATCCATGCTGCTGCTGACCAGTTTGTTATTCAAGTACAAGTCCACTTCGCTGAACAAGGAATGCATGAAATTGTTGACGGGCGCTACCCTATCATTGGCTCCAGGATTGGTGTTGTCAGTTTTGATCACTTTGACTTTCAAATACAGGTAACTGCTATTCAGATCGATGTAATCTTCGGGTTGTCCTTTGATTTCGAACTCGATGGGAGCGGAATCCGTCAAAGAGGAGACGGGATGAAATTCCACCCACTGGGATTCTTGCATCGTCATCATGGTGGGGGGCATGGCAAACATATCCAGTTCTGTCTTGGAACAAGCACATGACTCTCGGTGCATCATTTTTTCTGTGTCTCAATAATCGAAAACGTCTAAGTCTCGAACGGTTCTTCTTTTCTTGGCTTTTCTAGCTTGAAGTCTGGTGAAAGGGTGTTTTCTTCGTCGTCTCTTTCTGCCTTGTCCTTGCTGAATGCCTGACTCGGTAACGTGCAGGGCATTTATAGGTGTGTCTCGTCGGCCCAAAATGTCTTTACCCGTTTGCAGCAAGACATTTTTGCCTGCCCTCATGAAGGCTTCTTTAGGGTTTTGTTTGTCGATGATGACGTTTTGGAGAAATTCTTTGCCTTGTGTCAGTGCCGCATCTTTCAAGGCGTGCAATCCGCGTGTCACCATCGGTTTCAACACCGGGGCCACCGAACGAAAGGCCGATTTTAACATGTCTCCTAAACCGTGTCCTCGCTGTCGTGCAACCCCTTGGTACACTGGATACATGACTTGCTTACGAATCGTGAGAGAACCGTTTTCGAAAATGGAGTTTCACCGTGACTTTTCCTTTGGTGAATGGAATATTTTGTCCCAAATCTCCTTTTATAGTAATGTTGACCGTGTCCAAATACGACTTGCTGACCGGCAAATAATGAGGATGGACAAATTCGCGGTGAACGTGGTAAGTGTTTCCACCTTCCTCGTCAGCGTTCGCGGCAGAATCCACTTTGAAAGGAATGACACGCAGTAACGGTACGGAGGTGTGTCCCACCACGTTATACTCCACCACATCGGAGTACACGAACATCAAATTCAGTCCTTGGTTCAGTTCTACTGGGGTACGAAATAACTTGCTAAAAGACTCGTTGTCGTAAACGATGGGTAATTCGTTGTTCTTGAGTATGCTCATTCTCAGGTTCATGTCTCCGCCCAACATGTCAAACAATTCAGGACAAAATAAAATGGACATGATTTTACTCCGCTCAAATCTCATCGAGAAGCGACGAGCTACTTTGTGGTACTCCATGGTGACACTTATTTTGGCATGCTCCAAAGCTTTCCCAAACACGCCATTAAACTTGGCAGCTATGACGTTGACCAAATGTTGACCACTGAAATAATAACCTGGGGGAATTAAAAAGTGGTAGGTCCATTTTTGAGTTTTCTCATTATAGATTTTATTGTCATACGTGACTTTCTTATTCAACTCCTGTTGCAATGACTCGTCATGAACTTCCACATTAAAAAAATTTTGATTGGGAATGACATTGAGGACTTGGGTCGGGTGAATGATTTCCACTAAAGCCACTTCCCAATGGGCTTCGTGATCTAAGGGGATGGCCTGAGGTAATTTGGCCGTGTAACAGCACAACGTGTTGTGGGGAAACACCTCCATGGAACTGTCACTGGGTAAGGTTAAGTAAAATTGGTTTTGGTGACTCATAATTCCAGAGTTCTGTGGCTGTCCGAGGGAATATTAGTGGATGTCAGAGGTGTGTCTCCGCCCAAAATGGGGTTCTGGTTGTTGTTGTTGGAGTGGTGACTGGCACTGGCACTGGACACAACGTTCCCGTTCGAGGAGAATTTCAGGGAGGGATTGGGAAGCAGGTAACCGATGCAACTGCTCAATAAAATGGTCCACAATTGTTTGTCTCCTTGTTGCAAACTCAAATTGGCGATGGCTGCCCCGATGACACAATACACCACGAAGATTTGGCAGAAAAAGACGATTTGCGTTTTAGGCACACGTTCTCCACACCACACCCACAAGGGTTGTTTTTGTAAATCTTGCACAGAAGAACTAGGGGAAGAAGGACTGGTCGACGTAGCTGCGTCTGATGTGTGAAAGGGCATGATGGTCACTTCTTCTTTTTATAGTCGATGACTTGCGAAGCGTCGATCCAAGAATCGAAACTGGGTGGATATCCTTTCCAACGTACTTTGACTTCTTTGACACGTCGTTTGCCCACTTTACGGGTTCTGCGTTCGAGAATGCTTTCGATGTCGTACACGTCGTCTTCTTTTTTGGTGACACGTTGTAACTCGGGCAAATAAAACGTTCCTTTGAGTACTTCTCCGTTCATGTCTTCCAATTTATAGACGGCAGGATGACGGCCATGTACTCGTCCAGTGACGCGAAACAGTTCGGTCGTCCAGTTAGGTAAGTAACCTTTGTCGAAAGTGCGTTTGGTTTTGCCAATGCGCACCCAATCTCCTACGGTCAACTCTCCACTTTTCTTGGGGACAGCCCTCGTCGGGGACGTACCGAACAGGTGCTCGAACACCAACACTTCGTTGTCGGGAGTCACGTCTTGCGGGGCACGTCCGATGCTTCGATGGTAAGATTGGTTGTACGCTTGCACCAGGTGCGGTAAGATGTCGATGTACTTCAGAGTGTGGTGATGCGTAAAATATTTCCACATGCGTTCTTTCAAAGTGCGTTGAAAACGTTCCACGATGCTGGCTTTGGTTTCGGGATTCTCGGTGGTAAAAAAATGAATGTCACGTTTCTTTAATTCTTTTTGGAAAGCTTGGTTCAGAAATTCGGTGCCTTTGTCCGTTTGCCATCGAAGAGGGTGACGACCGCTTTGTTTCAGCACTCGTTGCAGGGCTCGCACTAACTCGCTGCTGGATTTGGAAGTCAAGGGTACGACCCAGGCAAATTTGGAAAAGACGTCGATGACACAAAACAAATATTTGTAACCACGATTGTAGCTGGCCAAGTGAGAGACATCGGCTAAATCGGCTTGCCATTGATGATCGATGCCTTCCACTCGGGTGCGACTTCTGGCAAACTTGCGTCGAATGGGTTTGTGTAAAGTGTAGGTAGCTTGTTCTTGTAACCATCGTTGCACTTGAGGTAAACGGAGACTTTTCAGCCGCGTTTTGGCAGCACGATACAATTTTTGAACTCCTGCGTAACCTGCAGGATGCGAGGGATCGTAGTAAATGCTGGCTAAGACTTTTTCCATTTTTTATTTTGTGTGTTAATAAGTCACCCACTCTTCGGTGATGCTACTTTGGGTGGGACGAAAGGGTGGTTTGGAAACGGATTTACGTGTCCGATGGGCTACGGGAGTAGAAGTCGAAGGTAGTGGTGGTAGAGGTGGAGGTGGCAATGGAATGACTTTGGTTTTCTTTTCTTTTTTCACTTCTGGTTTCCCTTCTTTCTTTTTCACTTCTGTCGAAGAAGGCGTGGACATCATCTTTTTAACCCAAGCTTTCATTTCTTCTCGTTGGGGTGTGGGGGACGGGGTCAACAAGGATCCTGCAATCTTACTCGAAATGGGAGCTGCTGACGGTGTTTGAAACACTTCGCGCATCTCTTCTTCCTCAGGTCTTTGTGGGGTAGCATCTCTGGTAACCCTTGGGGATGGTAGTGGCGGTGGTGGTGGTGGTAATGATGGTGCTGGACTTTTCATCAAGGTCTTAAAATCTTTTAGAGTGGGTAAAGCTGTTTCGTCTAAAGCTTTCTGGTGAAAGAGTTGCAGTCGTTGCAAGAGTTGACCATACTTTTGCGATTTTTCTGTTTCGGACAAATCTTGGCGATCCATCAAGGATTGCAATTCGTGTTGTAACTGGGACATCTCGCTCAAATTGGGATTGGGAGGTAAATGCGGGGTGCGTTGTTCTTGCCACCGATGGTATTCCATCCATCGTTTGTAAGGCACTAAAGCTAGTTTTCGTCCTTCCATGGGGTTGTCAGGGATGAATTCTGAGATCTTGGGACTTCCGAAGGCCTTTTTATCTTGCTCCCATCAGTCCTTCCAACATGGTTCCCAAGACTCCTTTTAGTATGGGGCCTAACAAGAGAGGTAAAATGCCTCCACGTTGGACCAACATCTTCTTTTTTTGACGAATGGGAATTTTCTTTTGAACCATTTTCCGAAGAACGTGACGATGTTTGCCTAAGCATTGTTTCTGGTGTTTGGACAAAGGGATCGTGCCTTTCAAAACGTTCAAACAACATTCGCACACGGTATCGATGACCTCTTTGGAGGCCGTTTGAATGAGTTTTTTTCGTAGGGGTGGAGAAGCTTTGGACAGGACAGATAACAGGTCCCCATGTTTGGCTAAACGTGGTGGCAGTCCTTTCCTTTTTTTTCCTTGGGGTTTTCTGGAGGGTGACATTTTTGCTTGTGGGTTCCGGGACATTCACCGAACAGACACTAACGTCGATGACTTAACGCACACCCTTTTATCTTTTTTTTCTGGGACTATCGCTTTGTCATAAAGGTGACAATGTTTTTCCGAAAATCGCCAAGGAATCCTCCCCTTTGTTGACGCCTCTTTTTCTTGGAACGACTGTGTCTTTTTTTAGGGTAACGTCGATGCTTGGCTAAGCGCTTTGTCGGATGACGCGTCTGCCTTTGTCTCTTTCTTTTGTGGCTTCTTGGAGGTGACATCTTTTACAAGTTCACTGATACCCCCGACTTGGTCACAGGTCTTTTTATACTGGAACTCGTCGCCACTGATTGTCTTTACGTTTTATCAGTTTGAGGACAGGCATGACACGTCGTGCAGGGGTACGTAACGGACTAAATCGAGCCAGTTCTTGCTTGGACAAATCCAGTAAACTTTGTAACATGCCCGATCTTTCATGGACTTTGATTTTGGGAGAAGGTACTTTGTGAGCAGCAGCCACTGCCGCTAAATTGGAAGGTCCTGCCACTGGGGAAGTTCTTTTGGGGGTCATCAACGGAGAAGTTCTTGGTGTGATCAACGTCTCCAAGTACTCTTCAGTTCCTGGTGACATCAACGGAGAAGTGGACAAACGTGAGGCTGCCGGAGACGCTGTGGCAGGTCGTGGCTTGCGAGTGTAAGGTTGCGTCCTGGCCGAAGTGCCTCTCTTGCGACTAGTTTTCTTTTTCTTCTGTGGACTTTTCTTTTTCTGGGGACTTTTTCTCTGTTTCTTTTTCTGGGGGCTTCTTTTCTTTTTCCGGGGTGATGGTGGTGGTGTCTGGTAAGAGGAGGGTCCTGCCACTGGAGAAGTTATTCTTCTTGGGGACCTGGTGTTTTTCTTTTTCTTCTTGGGGCTTCGTTGGACTTTTGTCTTGGGGATAACTTTGGGGGCATTAGGATCCCATCTTAAGAGTGAGCGAATGATGACCCCTCCTAGAGTACCGCTCCCTCTAGGTTTCAAAATGATTTGTTTTTTGGTTTGAGTGTCGATGCGGGGATCGGCCAGTTGGACCAAAGCGACTTTGTTTCGATCGAAAAAGCGTTGGGTTTGATGAGGAATCTGAATGATTCCTTGGAGTAATTGACGTGCCGTCACCGTGAACCATCGTAAGACTTCTTTGAGACTAGCTTCTAAGACACGGGCTCGTGTTTGTGGATCTTTTTCTCGGCTGATGCCATACAAGGCACGAATCAATTTGACGGGAAGATGCGACTGAAGGGACGTCATGTTCACACTGTGTGAGACAGACGAAAAAGGGTCTGAGGTTTTTATAGATTTTTTTCATGGGGAGTGAAATGAAGTCGAGGACGGAGACGTGTACAGGACAGGCCCTCCGTCTTGGCACCAGTGGTGAAACAAGTGGGTACGAAATCGCAAATCCTCGGGGGTCGTAGGTTTCAAATCGACGAGTAAATAGGCGTGTGGAGTTTGAGTGGCATCGTCGTACGCCTGAGTCAGCCAAGGTGTTCCTAACTGTTTGGCTAAGACTTGCACTTGCGATTTATCTCGAGGGCTTTTAAACAAGACCACGTAATGCGCATTGAGACTGATGGTGCGATGGGCTTTACTTTGTTGAAACAAATTTTGGGTGATGTAAACGACACTGGCATTACGGTGATGCCCTGTGCGCGTGAACCACAATTTAATTTCTTCTTCGTCTTCTCCTAACATGTCGTCGAAAATGACCAAATGGGTTAGACGGGAGTCAGAGACGATGCCATCGTCTTCTTTAGGAATGCCTTCCACAAACACGATGGAATCGCCTTGACTTTCTCGCAAGAGGTTGTACGCCGATTGCCACTCTTTGTAACACCACACGATCCGTTGAGGGGGCCGATCGATCAAATGATGTTTATGTTCGATCAAACGTTTGACGAATTCGGTTTTGCCTGAACCGCTAGGTCCAGCAATGAGCATGTTAAAGGGATGGCGAAGATACAAAGCCTCCCAACTGGCACGATCTAAGTGTTCGTCGATGACTTTGACAGTAGAGGAAGAGGGAGCAGAGACAGCAGAGGTAGCCATGGTATGAGAAATGTCACTTGTGACACGAAAAAACAAACAAGACAAGAGTTTATATACTTTTTCAGAACACGTTTATTGAATGTTTCAAATATGAACACGAAAGACAAAAATACATACAACCCAAATAGTGATGTACAGGAATATAAAACACAGCAAAGCGATCAAAGTGGAATATAAACAAGTGTCTGTACAACATGTTTTGGTTAACCAAGATGTCCTAGGGACAGTGTGTAATGTTCTTACAGTCTCTACATGAGGTATTGTCACACAAGTGTCCTCCCGGAATGACCTTTCAGGCATGTCCATGACAGTCCTGTCCTGAAGCGAGTGGTTGTTCTCGGTGACGGGTTCTTCTGGCACCGTCACTAACACAGGTTGAAAAGTAACTTTTTTCCTTGAACAACTCTTGTGCATACTGGGCCACTTCTTGGGTCCAAGCCTCAAAACCCCCCTTTTTCCAATCACGAACATCTGTCCAATGAGGGTGTAAGTCACAAGCTACACACACATCGTCATACACGTCTTGGGTAGCTAAAAGTTGACGAATCTTTTTTTCCTGTTGAGGTCGAGAAGTATCCAGATGAAAACGCAAGGCTTTGAGCAAAAGGAGTTTTTCGTGACCATTTAAGGCCATGGAGGTGGTAAGTACTGATCGTAAAGAGTCCACAAAGAATCGGCTGGTAAACGAAATCCCAGAAAACAAGTCACTAAGACACACACCACTTGTCGTCCAAAATTGAATGGATACAGTTCTTGTAATAATTGATGGTAATGATCCACGGTTTGAATATGGTCATTGAGTTCCTTCCACGGAATCTGTTGGATGACATGTGACATAAACCGTGGCATGGCAGCCTCTTTTTATATTCTCTTTTTTTCGGATGCAATAGACGTACTTTCTAGCCAGAGATCTTCGTTCTCCAGTAGGGAATCTAAATCTTGCATACTGTAACCGAAACGTCAGAGTTCGTTTAGGTGTTTCCTCTTCCTCTAAGTAGATTCCACGTAAAATATGTTGGTAATCCTTTAACTTGTCTTCCTCAATGTATTGCTGTAGGTGAATCTCGAAGTAACCATAATCATGAACATGTCGATCATTAGCGACCTCAAAGTTTTGAACAATGTCTGACCATTGAAAGAATTTCTGACGAATCAGTTCTCTTATACCATTCAAGTACCAGTGGTTAAAGATCTGGTGACGTATCGGATGCAATTGTTCTTTACGTTTCACTTGTATTTTCACCAGCTCTCGGTAAATGCGTTCTCTCAACTCCACAGGCAAAGCACGAATGTTCTCTTGTAAAGTATCCATGAATAGGTCATACTAAATCCTCTTTGGTCTGACACAAGAAATGTACTCTTTGCACAAACATGGTTTCACTTCAGTGTCGAATTTAAATCGTTGAGTCACTAATCTACACATTACAATTCGTTCAGAAGTTTCCTCTTTCACCAAGTTGACATTGTGTGAAAGATGTTGGTAATTCGTTAACTCTTCCTCTGGAATTCGATGCAATACGTTTACAATGTAGTAGATAGAATCGTCAATACCAAACCATTCCTTTTTATAACCAGGAGGTCGTTGATCAATGTCTGTCCAATGGAACACTTTCAATTGAATCAGTCCTTGTATAGCCTTCAGGTACCAGTGGTTCAAACACCGGTGACGTATCGGATGCAATTGTTCTTTACGTTTCACTTGTATTTTGACCAGCTCTCGGTAAATGCGTTCTCTCAACTCCACAGGCAAAGCACAAATGTTCTCTTGTAAAGTATCCATGAACAGATGATTATGGTAAGAAGTTACTTCAATGTCTCGGTCCCACTAAAGGTAAGTAATGACAATTCGGTGACCATCGAGCATGTTCTACGTAGGCCAAATCTTGCGGTTCCCAGTGGTGAAGTGACACACCGCAACTGAAGCACTTGACTTTATCTCCTTCGCCCAAGTAGAAAAATCCGGCTCTGGCTAATTCTTCGGGGGTCGGTCCTCCCAGATACTTTGGCCATTTTCCTTTGAACGATTGAAGACGATTTTCAAAGTCGCAGTATTCCGACGAACGCACAGGAAACGAATATTCGTTTTTCACAGGTTCGTTTCGATGAGGGTTGAGTGAAATGGGTAGGAGTTTGCTCAGGGCTGGATGACATCCGTAGGGAGGTAAACGTGAAGGTCGACATTCCCCTTTAAAACGAAACCCAGTAAAATGTCCAAGAGGACGAGCAGCATCGCTTTCGCATCCCACAGGTTTGACACGCACAGCATCACTTTCCATGACAGGGGTAGGGGCACTAAAGTTCCCATGATGCTTTACGGCATCGCTCAGGTCACAAGGTACAGCATCGGTCCCATCGCAAGGCTCACAATCGCACTCGTCTGCAAACTCCGTTACGCAATTACAATGGTAACCACATGGACAAACGCAGTTTCCTTCCGGACATTTTCCGTCGCAATGCATGGGTCTTATCCATCCAATATTAGTCACACTAGAGGAAGATACAACTTTTTTACAATCCCCAAACTGGAACGATGTCTCTTTCAAAGTATTCATCTTGTTTGCTCGGTCTTGGTAGTCACAATGAACTATCGATCTTGCCTAGGGTTCCTTTTTATATACAGACCAATACCGACGTGACCGTACGGGAAGGTGAAATGATTGGGAAGTCGAACTCGCTTCTGGTATACAATTTGATAGACTTTTTCCAAGGGCCGACTGACGATGTGGTGAGTGGGTAAACGTACAATTTTGTTCGGTTGGTAGGTGGTCACTTTAAAGTTTCCATCCTCTCCCGATTGCAAGGCTTCTTTCAATACCCCAAAGTTGACCACTCGACTGGTACGATAATTCAGAGTCAGTCCTTTCACTTTGCACGTCGTGTGCACTTCTCCTTGTTTGTCACGGTATTCGTAGCCGTAATTTTTGGGACCGCCACTGACGAAACTTAGAATCTTGTCGTCGGGATGTTCGTCTGTCCAGGCTCCTAAACGGTCTCCTTCGATGTTAGGGTGATGTTGAATCGGGTGATGGATGTAAATGCAACTGTCCGTGTCAAAGTACAGGACGCGTTCCCCTAACAGTTCTAAAGCTTCGTACAATTTTAAGCGAGCATGGGCTGTCACGTAAGCCGCAATGATGACATTTCCAAAAGGGTCGTCTTGTACAAAGTCCAGATCTTCTTCGTAATTGACCAAGATTAAATTCTCTCGAACGACGTCCACGTGTTTCATGTATTTGGTTTTATCGTGAATCATCTGGAAGTAGCGGGAAGGTTCTGTCAAATATTCCGTCTTGGGTAAACACGGTCGTTGTGCCATTTTACCCCACAAGCAATTTAACATCACTTTGGCAAACGATCGCCTGCCTTCGTTTTTCTCGATGTGGTCTAAAGTGATGCCTTCTTGTTCCCGGTATTTCTCTTTGAATTGTATTTGGTCTTCGGGAGTGTGACACCAGGAAGGATAGCCGCTGGCTTCTTGCTTCAGTTTCAAAAAGGCATCCACGTAGTCTGCGAAAATGCCTTTCTGAGTAGGGTCACCCTTGTGGTATTGTTGTGTCTTGGGAAAGTGGCAAATTTCGTACACTTCTAACAGTTGGTATCCCATGTCCAGAGCTTTGAACAATTCCACGCTGACCCAGGTTCCCGTCAAGGCCCGTTCTTCCTGGTTGTGCTGACAAAGCTGATCTTGGTTGCACGTTTCGGCACAAGTACGGCACAAGGGAAACATCAGTTTGCCTTGACAATGGTGAGGTAAGACGGGATGGTAGAGGTTCGTGGGAGGCAAAACTTTGCACTTGATCAAGCCTTCGTATTGTCGAATGTTGACCAGGTCGATGTGTTCCGTCAGCAATTGCGGGTGCCCTACAGGAAAGCGACAATATTTGCACACGTAGGGATACAGCGAACACACGTCCAAGTATTTGATTTCTTCTCCTTTCTCTTCGTCGGCTTGGTACAGCAAACAGGTGGCATTGGTCCTTCCTCCGTACAAACTATCCCTCGGGTTCAGCGGGTCCATGAACTGGTAACTTTCCACGAGACGTTTAAACTCGGGATCGGTTTTCATACGGTGATCGTACTCGTGTTCCCACATTTCCACCACTTGGTATCCTTCCTGTTCTAACTTTAGGCGTCGCTGACAAGTGTCCTGGTACAAGTCTTCCATGGTTCGTTGCAAAAACTGATTTTTAGTACCACGGTCAGGGTAACAGACGGGACATCCGTGAAATAAGCAACCGTTAAACTCGTACACGATCTTGGGGTTTTCTAAGTCCCAGCCATCTACCGAATATGTTCCGATGGTCTTTTCGCCCCCTCCGTTGCGGGCATGCTGAATCCACTTGTCTTCCTTGTCGCACAAGTAATGTAACCAACGTAGGGCTTTGACCGAGTACTGACGTTTGACATAGTGGGTCGTTTGAGGACTGATGACAGCCACGGTGTTTTCAGGCATGAATCGTTGTCGATACACTAAGGAACACGCTTTGGCAATGGTGCAAGCTTCTTTCAAAGGATCGACCCCTCCGTGTTCCATGAACAGTTCTCGAAATTTTCCACAGCAACGCCGTAAAATGTCCACGTCGGAACGACAATACTTTAGCATTTCTTCCTGAAAGTCGAAAGGGTCCGAAGCGTGAGCCTGGTACCAAGCGTAGAAAGCTTCTCGTTGTTCGGTACGCATGTTGTCGGGGTCGTAATAGTGAGCCTCAGGTAAATGGGGTAGAACGGCGTGTTGATTGGCTTCCGTATTGAAAAAGTGTGGAAAGTACCCTTTAGCCATTTCTGTCATTCCAAACGTTTTAGGCATTCGACTCAAAGGCATGGCCAAATAGCTCATCGAATCTTTAAACTGTACTTGTCCCACTTGCATGAAAATGATTTTGGCTCCGTTCAAAGTCACTTTAGGACGCTCGGTGCCTTGTTCCGTATAGTACCTCAAAAGAAACTGTCCATCGTATCCGGAGAAATTGTGAGCCATCACCGTGGCATGACGATGACAATCTCCGTAACGTTCGATGTCCTCTTGGCTCCACGTCTTGTCGATGGGGTCTAAGACCCATTGTGCAAAATCGGCTAACGTGTTCGGTCCCCGAAAGATTTTTTCACGTCCTCCAGGAATCTTGCTGCAGTGAGGGCAATGACTGAAGATAGGTTCTTGAATGCACTTCTCGCACGCTCGATGAGCCACGCAAAAATTAGGAATGTGAATGCCGGTCTCTTGCATGCATTCGAAATCGAAAAAGATGAAATTGCCTTTCTTCTTGTGACCGTCCTCTTTCTCTGGTGAGGGTTGGTATTTTTGCACGTAGCATTGGTGTTCCAAGTCCACGATGTGGTGACAAATGTGACATTTTTTCTTTCCTCGACATACGTGTGCCTTGGCATTATTGGTAAGTATGCCTTGTCCACACGTAGGGCACAATCTCAGCAGTTGACAAGCGCATTTCTTCTGTGAACCTTGCGTCTTCAGATGTTGTTGGTAACAGGTAGGGCTGACAAACGTGCGCAGACAAGTTGAACAAGGCACTGGTTCTTCGCTCAGACAGGGTGGAGAGGCCAAACATCCTGAGCATTTCCATCCACAATGTTTGTGTTGCTCTCGATTATTATAACCATAGTCACATTTCTCACAATAATAAACATATCCCAGGAATCCAGTGATACTGGTAATGGTATCGAAATGGTCATCGTGATGATAAAGGTGAATGTATTTTCCGTCCTTAAAATCTTGGCCTCGAAACAATAGAGGCCCGCGCATTTCTTGAGGGTGCACTTTCAAGGTGTATCGTGGAGCTAGGACATCTTGCAATTTTTGCATCTCGGGAATGCCACAAGGTGTGTCTTTGGGCAGTCCGGCTTGTTGTAACAGGAGTTCTGCTTCGTTTCGTTGTTTGGCTCGGTCGGAACGTTGAATAGTGTTCCAGGTTCTTTTCCATTCTACCGTGTCGTTCTTGTTGGCATAGGTTCGTCCCACCACGATGGCACGGGCTAAACACATCTGGTCATGAGGGTTGTTAATTCGGACGAGACTCGTTTTGGTGTTGCGAAGGTCGTCCACCAATAACATCTTTTTGCGTCCAGTCCCTTGAGGAGGAGAGACGTGGGTCATGTCCAGTGTGGCTTTACCATCGGTGATGTCAAACTGATCATTAGATTGTTGTACGTGTTGAATCTTGTCCATGACTTTGGAAGCAGTTAATTCTGCAGGGGTGCTAAACTCGATCCAAACAGGGGATTTCAAACCGTCGTGTTGTATGGAAAGTCTCAAGCGATCGTCTTCTTTGGGTTGACATTGTCGCTTGAGTGCAGTGAGCAAAGAATCCCACACCTCAGTGATGAACCCTTCTGCTTTCTCTAACGGCACTTCAGCCTTGAAATCTTTAAACTTCACCGTGTATTTGTAAGCCGTGGTTCTAAATTTTCTAGAGGAGCGCTTTTCCGTCTCTCGAATGGAATAGTAATTTTCAGGGTTAACTAAGGGTGATGAACTTGGTTTAGAGGGTTCGGATTCTGGTTCACTCATGTCCTCTTCAAAATCACTGGCATGAATTTGTGCCAAGATCTCAGCCCTGGTACGAGGCGATAGATCACGTTTCTGCCTCTTACTTTCTTCTTCTTTCTTCTCGAATGAATGGGATCGTTTCATCTTGAAAGCAAAAAGTCAAATGACTCAAGTTCAAACACCATAAACTACTTTATAGTCATAGCAGACCAGCGTATATAAAAGGGTGTGTGTCTTGTCCTTTCACTATTCATTTCACTCTCGAGCCGAGCACAACGATGGAAGAGACTGACCAGATGGAACGTTTCGTCAGAGCTTTGCGAGGGGTCATTAGAAAATTCTCTTCAGACCAGCCTACGGACTACTCTCCTTCCTTTAGAGATAAAAGTCAAGATACTTGCTATATCTGTCAGAAGAAAGGGCATTGGTCTTCAGAGTGTCCAGACCGTCAAAAAAGAAAAAAAACAGGGGATAAAAGAGACAAAAGTCAAGATACCTGTTATTATTGTAAAGAAAAAGGACATTGGTCTCCAGATTGCCCAAAAAAGAAACAAGAGGAGTCAGAAGAAGAGAGGAATTCTTCAGAAGAAGAGAGGGATTCTTCAGAGGAAGAGAGGGATTCTTCTGAGGAAGAAAGAAGACAGGTGAAGAAAAAGAAACAGGAGAAAAAAAGAAGAAGGGAAGAAAGCGAGGAGGAAGAAGAGGAAAAGAGTGTGACGGTGAAGAAATTCAAAAAACAGAGAGACTAAACAAGGAGAAAAGAAGAAATTAATGAACTTTTTATTAAAGTGTTGTGTTATAAATTGTGAATTGGATTGTAAAAAATGGAGAAAAGAATAAATGAATGATATAAGGTAAGTGTCTTTGAGTTGTGATTTTAAAATAAGAAGCTACACTCACGCACTCATACACAGACACGTATTAAAAGGGTAACATGGGTGAGTTTTTTTTTTTGAGTTATTGGCAAATTGAAATTGTATTTCTTTTCGAGAAATGTGGGTGGCCCTGAAAAGGGCCTTTTTTCTTCATGGTGTAGGGGTGAGTTTAAGCAATCAATTTTAACTGCCTTAAGCCTTTGCCACGGCCAAGGCCTACTTCTGGACTGCGTAATGTTGATGATAATGATTGGGTTGAAATCACTAAGGGTGGTACGGTAGGCTTAGTCACAGGGTTGACATGTTTGGCTCGGGAAGGTCGTATTCTCTTCGGTCGTGATAAAGAAGTCTGATACATTTGTTTCAGACTTCTTAACTCCGCTAAAATGTCCAACAGTACCGTGACCGTTTGATTTTCACCCTCTTGTTTCTTTGCTGCTACTTCTTCTTGCTGTTGTTGCTGTTGTTTTTTTCTTACCTCTTCTTCTTGTTGCTGTTGCTGTAGGAGTAAAGTCTGTTCCGCTTCCTTTTGTCGTTGTATAAATTTCTCTAATTCTTCTTTCTGTCTCTGTCTAAAATTCTCCACTTGCGGTAATGAAGAAAGTAACGAAGGTTCCGGAACAAATTCTTGCGAGGAGAGAAAATCCACAAAATCCCAATTCACCTCTTCTGAAAGTAAGTCCGGGTTCCCTTGGGCAGTCTCCCCTGCTGGTGCACCCCACTGGATCGTTTTCTGAGTTTCCGTCATGTTGAATCACTGTCGCATAGATTGACTGCACACAAGCGCTAGCGAATCTATATTGACTACGTGACGTCACAGACTGCTCTCTTCGGATTGGATGCGGCTGGCTGAATTTTGTAACGCGTGTTTGGATTGGTGAATGAACTCAATCCGTTTCAATCCTTTCTGTCCCTATAAATAAGCGCCGTTGACTGCATTGATTCACCTGTTCTCGTCGCTTCAAGATGTGGACTACAGTTGAGTCATCCACCCTTGTGTCTTCCATGATGTTTCGGACAGACTTGCTCATGTATGTCCGATCGAAGTGGACCGTTGTCCACAGGACAAACACCAGCCTGTGGATACGTAGGATCTACGTTGAAAGACAAGGATGCCTAAAAAGAGTGCTGATGTACGGACCAACAGTGAGACGTAGCCTAAGGACAAGAAGAAGACCAATGCGGTGCCATTTATGTTAATGAATACATTAACATAAAACCCAAAGGCCCTTTTCAGGGCCAGCCATATTTCTCGAAAAGAGATAGCCTTTCCATTGCCTACCCCTTTTTTTAAAAAAAAAATTTTTTTTAAAATTTAAAAAAAATCCCATGTTAAATTCCCCTTGTACGTAGAGTGACCCACGATTTATTCCCATGTTAAATTCCCCTTGTACGTAGATTGACCCACGATTTTTCGCCATGTTAAATTTCCATTGTACGTAGATTGACCCAGGGGTCCCTGTAATGCTAATTCCCATTGTACGTAGGGTGCCCCACTTCACTACTTACGTATGTATGTATTACCATACCATATTCATCTGATATTTTAATATAATCCTCAAGTGTCTTATGCATATTGAAATAACACATCTTTAAATTTAAAAAAAAATAAAGAAATAATCTGAAAATTATATGTGAATATAGTTTTAAAATTCTTCAATGATTTTATTTTATCAATAAAATAACTTTTCTTTACAACTTATGTATGGGATATGCAATAATTCAAATTATTTTACTCAGCACACTTTAAAAAATGCATGCATAAATGTTACTATTTTCGTCAAAGAATGAGCTCTGTTCCAATTTTTTTAATTGTTTTACATTTAAATGACTTTTCACCTGTATAGACAACTAAGGTACATTCTTAAAGAAGCTATATTGATTTCTATCAATCATATAATTTCGGGGAAAAATACATCAGAATGGATGTTAACTTGTTTCCCTTTAATATAAATTTCATTTTTGAATTTAAGATATCAAGTAAAGGAAGGGGAAGTCTATGTCATTACAGCACGAATACAGCCAACTACGACCGCTAACCTAGGTAGAGACAGCTGGGACTGTACAGCCCGAGGGCACGGTCTTCGTTCCCTTGATTACTCTGTAGCTCACTGACAGCACAATGCGTTAGTATAACATGTTAGTCCTAGATAATACAAATAATAATTTGTAATAGCAATTATAGCATATACTTCTCTAATAATAATAATAATAATATTCAAAACTTTGTCAACGGAACAAACATTTATTGAGATGCTTCGAAATCTATTCAGCCTGGTTCAGTTAAATCTGGTTCTTGTACGTTGTGGTATGCAATACTACTACAAATAGGGCACCGGTCTGTGCACAATTCAGTCGCATTTGTGCAGCAGGCAAATTATGTAGTCTGTGAGTGTTATGCATACTTAATGTAAGCAGGCGTCGACAATAAAAGAAGAGTATATGATAGAAAACTTCTGAGGGAACGGTATGTAGAATTAATTAAATCAGTAAGTTGTATTCGTTCTTTATACATCATATTTCAGTCAGCTCAATACGTTACCGTTTTTATTGGTCAGCCAATGCTGAGATTGGTCTGTTACGTTTCCAATATAAAGCTTTCACCAATTTAAGATTGAAAAATGTCATAACAAATACTGCAAATTCGTGTTTTTCAAAGTCATGTTTTTACTTTTGCACCGATGGACTCGGTGTAAGGTTATATTTGTTTCTAAAGCTTTATATCCTGGCAGATAAAGTCCTTCCAAAACTACGCTCAAATCCTTCACTGCATATCACTCAGTAACAATCTACATAATATAAATTTAAGTTAAAAAAAAGATAATTAAAAAAGGAACATAACTATAACCGAAATGGAAACACCGAAATGGGTAACAGAGATACGATGATTTTTCGGTATGGCAAATCAGCTTGGCAAGTAGTCCAAAATATCCACAGAGCAATGGTTTCGCCGAAAGAGCTGTTCACACAATTAAAAGAATGCACTAAAAAGCAAACGATCTTTACATAGCTCTTTTGACATATCGCGCAACACCATTACCAAATGGATACAGCCCTGCCGAATTACTGATGGGAAGAAAATTAAAAACTACTTTGACAATGGTACCAAACAACTTTGAGCCGAAATGGACAGATTGAATGAAACAAAGAAATCAAAAAACTATCAAACGCAAACTCAAAACTTTCTAATTCAGATAATGATGTGGTGACATGTGTGGATCAGTGTGGTCTGTTGTTGATGGCAACCACCCAACACAAGTGTAGAATTAAAGATAATTTGGGCACTCTCCAATGAGTACCGGGAAGGAGTGGGGGACAATATAAAGATCAATTGTTTGTTGCAGGAAATTACATAAAACTTCATTATAATCTTTTTTTTAAATGATAATATTTTAATAGTATTTTCTGGTTTCCCAACAGGGCTTTGACATTGTTAAAAAAGTTGCTTGGGTTAATTTTAGTTGTACTGAGCTCACAGGCAATTATTTTTTGTACTGTTGGTATTGTGTTGCAGTTAAGCATAAATCTTCACACTATTCTTCAGTTATCATATACAGCCTCAAAGCACACATCCACAGCCAAGCTTTCATTCATATTCCTTGTTTTTAATCTTTCCATTCACAGTCAGAATATCTTACACTCCGCTACCAGAGAAGATCAGACCATCACCATGTTTATGATAGGATCTGGAATAGCCTGCCTGTTGGTGGGGGTCATCATTGGTTGCTTTTTCTACCACAGAACGGAACCACTCACAAGCTATCTACAGCATCAACAGATGTAAGTTGCTTGGTATTTTTACACAAAGTAAATTGTCGTATAAAGGATTATTTGATGCTTTTTCTAACACTGCCAAACACTTACTGAGCTCCTATCTATCCTTGAGGTTCTGTTAATATATTATTATCGTGGTGATGTGATATTGATTGCTAGATCATGTCAAGTTGTCAGAATCCGAAAATCCACATAATTACAGGATACGAGCATCAAAGCATCAAGTTAGATCCAGATTTTCTGATACTGACAGCAAGACTAGACCTTGCAATCTTGACAGAAATTCAGTGATAATACTTTTGTTATATACTTATCAATTTTTAGATAATTTAATAAAATCAGCATACTTAACTGAAAATAAAATGAATTGCTTAACATTTCATATCCTATTTAATATGAACCATATTGATCAGCTGATATGCAGATGATTATCATTGTTTGTAAATGAAACATGTGAAACAAGAGTCACAATTTTCACTGTGATCACTGTTAGTAACACCAATTCTTAGATGTATGGGGACCTATTCATGTGATTTACAGTTATTGTGCTGTTCATTCAGTTTGCATCACAGAAGATTTCAACAGCTAAATGACTCTTAAAAGTTTCTGACCAAGGCAAAATGAGGCCTGGTATTCATACTTGATCAGTTGTAACTGGGAAGCATCAATGAAAATCTAATTCCATCCTCATTTGAAAGGATGATGATATGGGATTGCAAAACCAGAGCATCATTTTCCTACTTCTAGGAAATGTCAGCAACATTCAGGCTACTTCTTGAGTAAAATAGTTGATAGGTGTATAATAAATGAATTGACCTGCCATTTAAAAAAGTTACGTTGCATTTAAGTGCTTACTTTGCTCCAATATATGTTTTTTAAATGCAGCTGTATAGCATAGAGGCCCATATATGATTGATAACCAAATTGATATTGATTGATATCCAAATTGATATTGATTGATATCCAAGTTTATATTGATTGATATCTGAATTGATATTGATTGACATCCACATTGATATTGATTGATATCCAAATTGATATTGATTGATATCCAAGTTTATATTGATTGATATGTGAATTGATATTGATTGACATCAAAATTGATATTGATTGATATCCAAATTGATATTGATTGATATCTGAATTGATATTGATTGGTATTGATTGATATCCGAATTGATATTGATTGATGTCCAGATTGATATTGATTGATATCCAAATTGATACTGATTGATATTGATTGACATCCAAATTGATATTGATTGATATCAAAATTGATATTGAATGATATTGATTGACATCCAAATTGATATTGATTGATATCTGAATTGATATTGATTGATATTGATTGACATCCAAATTGATATTGATTGATATTGATTGATATTGATTGACATCCAAATTGATATTGATTGACATCCAAATTGATATTGATTGATATCCAAATTGATATTGATTGATATTGATTGACATCCAAATTGATACTGATTGATATCCAAATTGATGTTGGTTGATATCCAAACTCTGCAGTGGAAGTTAATTGAATTTGGCTGCATAGACATGTTACTGGCAGTTTGTTTAACATATCATAATACTAACAGATAGATTCTCAGTTACATGACAGGATGTTTTACATGGGTAAAAAAAATGATCCTGGACCTTTTTGAGACTGTTGTCATATAAATACAATTTATAAGGGTCATATTTTTTATATGCCTGCCCTTGGCAGGGTGTTTTATGTTATGATGTGTGTGTCCATTTGTCCATCTCTTGCCAAAAGGTTACTTTTAATTTGTACTGTATAGTCATTTCTTTTTAACAAGGTGCCATTTTTTGTACCATTTAGTCACTGTTTCACTGAGGTACCATTTAATTCTTTGTATGATATAGCCATTATGTTACTGAGGTACCATATAGTCATGTTACTGAGGTACCATATAGTCATTATGTTACTGAGGTACCATATAGTCATGTTACTGAGGTACCATATAGTCATTATGTTACTGAGGTACCATATAGTCATGTTATTGAGGTACCATATAGTCATTATGTTACTGAGGTACCATATAGTCATTATGTTATTTAGGTACCATATAGTCATTATGTTACTGAGGTACCATATAGTCATTATGTTACTGAGGTACCATATAGTCATTATGTTACTGAGGTACCATATAGCCATTATGTTACTGAGGTACCATATGGTCATTATGTTATTGAGGTACCATATAGTCATGTTATTGAGGTACCATATAGTCATTATGTTACTGAGGTACCATATAGTCATGTGACTGAGGTACCATATAGTCATTATGTTACTGAGGTACCATATAGTCATGTTACTGAGGTACCTTATAGTCATTATGTTACTGAGGTACCATATAGTCATGTTATTGAGGTACCATATAGTCATTATGTTACTGAGGTACCATATAGTCATGTTATTTAGGTACCATATAGTCATTATGTTACTGAGGTACCATGTAGTCATTATGTTACTGAGGTACCATATAGTCATTATGTTACTGAGGTACCATATAGTCATTATGTTACTGAGGTACCATATAGCCATTATGTTACTGAGGTACCATATAGTCATTATGTTACTGAGGTACCATATAGTCATGTTATTGAGGTACCATATTGTCATTATGTTACTGAGGTACCATATAGTCATGTGACTGAGGTACCATATAGTCATTATGTTACTGAGGTACCATATAGTCATTATGTTACTGAGGTACTATATAGTCATTATGTTACTGAGGTACCATATAGTCATTATGTTACCAAGGTGGCATTTAATTTTATACAATATACTGATTATTTTGTCAAGGTGCCATTTTTTGGGTTCTGTATAGTCATTATTTTACTGAGGTGTTATTTCATTTTGTACCATATAGTCATTATTGTACTGAGATGCCATTAAATGCTAATACATACACACTGTGTTAAGTTTTATTTCTGCACAATAAATTGAATTCTCCTCTATGTACAGGTACATTTACCATAATTGTTATCTAATTGAGGACATTTTTTAAAATTTGTGATCTACGTAAATGTGACCTTTTTGTGAAGTTGGCAGTAGTCATCCTGAACAAACTTGGTTATGACACATTAGTTTTGTCCAACATGATTCCAAACAATTAGTATTTGAAAGGATTCCAAACAATTAGTATTTGAAAGGATTCCAAACAATTAGTATTTGAAAGGATTCCAAACAATTAGTATTTGAAAGGATTCCAAACAATTAGCATTTGAAAGGATTCCAAACAATTAGTATTTGAAAGGATTTCAAGCAGAGGATTTGGAGCTGCTTTTTTCTCTCAATATTTTGCTGGAAATCAATTATTTATCACACTGGAAAATGTTTTGAGACTATGAAAGTTACAATGGTTGAAAACAAGTTTTGTCCTCTGATAAAAATATTCTTGCATCCCAGGAAATACTCATTATGCATTATTCCAAGGTGTAAAGTGTTTCATTCAAAATTGTTCATATGTTAGAGAGAAACAAGCATTTATTTTACATACATAAATAACAAATTTATGTGCTGTGTATAATCCTGTGAATAAAGTTTTTAATCAAGATACCTAAAAGAGAGAGAGTGGAAATTTGTTTTATTCAAAGTCCATTTTGATTAGTTTCAATATTTGAAATATCTTGCATTTGAAATAAAAGCCTTGTATTTCTCCATCTTTTTAAAGGGTTTTGCTGAAATGCATGAACCACATTGTGGATTCCAGTCACCTTGTTTTAAAACTTACTTTTTTATTAACTTCCTGGCAGTGAGTGTAAAATTTGAACTGATTTAAACAGACATATCATTTTAAATGTATTGATAGTTAACAAAACATACAAAAATCTAAACAGTCCACTCCAAAAACAGCTCCCAAATTTGAAATGAATTTTGTACAATGTTATTGTGTTTAGTGGTAGATAATTATTATATTGCCAAATAGTTCATTTTGGGATAGTTTCATTTACCTAGGCTGAACAACTCAGATAATATGTAGAACTTGTTTGTTCCCTAGTATGATCTGAATTAGGCATAAAGTCTTAACTTGTGCAGAAGTTCTCTATCTCAACACCAAGTGGCATATTTCCTCATGACTTTATGCTGTGCAACGCATAAAGAAGAGTTTAACATGGGCATTTAGGAATCAGACCCTTGGACAACCATTCAGCATGCATATTTGATGTAAGTTTATTTGTCTCTATTATGTATGGACTATGACTATGGTAAAATATGTTTGGCTTAATAAGTAGGTGTTTAAAGTGGAATACTTTATTAACATTTACTAATGTTTTATTTTGTGCCCATCTTTGATTCCAGTACAAGATATCAACATTTACTGCTGTTATCTAGTGTTCATGTTGAACCATTGCAATTGTACATTTTTTCTCTCCATATAATCATGTGATGATGTTGGTTTAAAACATTTCTGTGCCATTTAAATTGTTTTGAAGTAAAATGAATGGAAATCATATTAATGCACAGTATTGATTAAATAGCATTAAGGGTCATGGAGTCATATTAATGACAGTAAGGGTCTTGGAGTCATATTAATGACAGTAAGGGTCATGGAGTCATATTAATGACAGTAAGGGTCATGGAATCATAATAATGACAGTAAGGGTCATGGAGTCATATTAATGACAGTGAGGGTCATGGAGTCATATTAATGACAGTAAGGGTCATGGAGTCATATTAATGACAGTAAGGGTCATGTAATCATACTGATGACAGTAAGGGTCATGGAGTCATATTAATGACAGTAAGGGTCATGGAGTCATATTAATGACAGTAAGGGTCATGGAGTCATATTAATGACAGTAAGGGTCATGGAGTCATATTAATGACAGTAAGGGTCATGGAGTCATATTAATGACAGTAAGGGTCATGGAGTCATATTAATGACAGTAAGGGTCACGGAATCATAATAATGACAGCAAGGGTCACGGAGTCATATTAATGACAGTAAGGGTCATGGAGTCATATGAATGACAGTAATAGTCATGGAGTCATATTAATGACAGTAAGGGTCATGGAATCATAATAGTGACAGTAAGGGTCATGGAGTCATATTAATGACAGTAAGGGTCATGGAGTCATATTAATGACAGTAAGGGTCATGGAGTCATATTAATGACAGTAAGGGTCATGGAGTCATATTAATGACAGTAAGGGTCATGGAGTCATATTAATGACAGTAATAGTCATGGAGTCATATTAATGGCAGTAAGGGTCATGGAATCATAATAGTGACAGTAAGGGTCATGGAGTCATATTAATGACAGTAATAGTCATGGAGTCATATTAATGACAGTAAGGGTCATGGAATCATAATAGTGACAGTAAGGGTCATGGAGTCATATTAATGACAGTAAGGGTCATGGAGTCATATTAATGACAGTAAGGGTCATGGAGTCATATTAATGACAGTAAGGGTCATGGAGTCATATTAATGACAGTAAGGGTCATGGAGTCATATTAATGACAGTAAGGGTCATGGAGTCATATTAATGACAGTAATAGTCATGGAGTCATATTAATGACAGTAAGGGTCATGGAGTCATATTAATGACAGTAAGGGTCATGGAATCATAATAATGACAGTAAGGGTCACGGAGTCATATTAATGACAGTAAGGGTCATGGAGTCATATGAATGACAGTAATAGTCATGGAGTCATATTAATGACAGTAAGGGTCATGGAATCATAATAGTGACAGTAAGGGTCATGGAGTCATATTAATGACAGTAAGGGTCATGGAGTCATATTAATGACAGTAAGGGTCATGGAGTCATATTAATGACAGTAAGGGTCATGGAGTCATATTAATGACAGTAAGGGTCATGGAGTCATATTAATGACAGTAATAGTCATGGAGTCATATTAATGGCAGTAAGGGTCATGGAATCATAATAGTGACAGTAAGGGTCATGGAGTCATATTAATGACAGTAATAGTCATGGAGTCATATTAATGACAGTAAGGGTCATGGAATCATAATAGTGACAGTAAGGGTCATGGAGTCATATTAATGACAGTAAGGGTCATGGAGTCATATTAATGACAGTAAGGGTCATGGAGTCATATTAATGACAGTAAGGGTCATGGAGTCATATTAATGACAGTAAGGGTCATGGAGTCATATTAATGACAGTAAGGGTCATGGAGTCATATTAATGACAGTAATAGTCATGGAGTCATATTAATGACAGTAAGGGTCATGGAGTCATATTAATGACAGTAAGGGTCATGGAATCATAATAATGACAGTAAGGGTCATGGAATCATAATAATGACAGTAAGGGTCATGGAGTCATAATAAATGACAGTAAGTGTCATGGAATCATATTAAATGACAGTAAGTGTCATGGAATCATATTAAATGACAGTAAGTGTCATGGAGTCATATTAAATGACAGTAAGGGTCATGGAATCATAATAATGACAGTAAGAGTCATGGAGTCATATTAAATGACGGTAAGAGTCATTGAATCATTAAATAGCATTACGGGTCATGGAGTCATATTAAATGACAGCAAGGGTCATTGAATCATTAAATAGCATTACGGGTCATGGAGTCATATTAAATGACAGCAAGGGTCATTGAATCATTAAATAGCATTAAGGGTCAAACTCATGGAGTCATTAAATGGCAGTAAGGGTCATTGAATAATATTAAATGGCAGTAAGGATCATGGAATCATATTAAATGATGGTAAGGGTCATTGAATCATTAAATGGCAGCAAGGGTCATGGAATCACATTAAATGGCAGTAGGGGTCATTGAATAATATTAAATGGCAGTAAGGGTCATGGAATTACATTAAATGGCAGTAAGGGTCATGGAATCATATTAAATGGCAGTAAGGGTTATGGAATCATATTAAATGGCAGTAAGGGTCATGGAATCATATTAAAAAGCACTAAGGGTCATTGAATCATTAAATGGCAGCAAGGGTCATGGAATCACATTAAATGGCAGTAGGGGTCATTGAATAATATTAAATGGCAGTAAGGGTCATGGAATTACATTAAATGGTAGTAAGGGTCATGGAATCATATTAAATGGCAGTAAGGGTTATGGAATCATATTAAATGGCAGTAAGGGTCATGGAATCATATTAAAAAGCACTAAGGGTCATTGAATAATATTAAATGGCAGTAAGGGTCATGGAATCATATTAAATGGCAGTAAGGGTCATGGAATCACATTAAATGGCAGTAATGGTCATTGAATCATTAAATGGCAGTAAGGGTCATGGAATCATATTAAATGGCAGTAAGGGTTATGGAATCATATTAAATGGCAGTAAGTGTCATGGAATCATATTAAAAAGCACTAAGATTCATTGAATAATATTAAATGGCAGTAAGGGTCATGGAATCACATTAAATGGCAGTAAGGGTCATTGAATAATGTTAAATGGCAGTAAGGGTCATGGAATCATATTAAATGGCAGTAAGTGTCATGGGATCATATTAAATGGCAGTAATGGTCATTGAATCATTAAATGGCAGTAAAGGTTGTGGAATCACATTAAATGGCAGTAAGGGTCATTGAATAATATTAAATGGTAGTAAGGGTTGTGGAAAGTCGTAAAACAGTTTGATTATTTATTCTCTCAGTAGTGAGTTATTTGCATGTTATCATTCATTGTTTTGAAAATCATTGGTTTTATGTATGATCTATTTGCTTGTTATCATTAATTGTATTGAATATCATTGGTTTTATGTATGATCTATTTGCTTGTTATCATTAATTGTAAACCACTCCGGTGGCCTAGTGGTTAGAGCATCCACCTCGGATGCGGGAGGTCGTGGGTTCGATCCCCGGCCGAGTCATACCAGAGACTTACAAAAATGGTACTAACAGCTGCCTCACTTGGCATTCAGCATTAAGAGGTTAGTGTTAGGACTGGTCGGCCTGGTGTCAGGATAATGTGACTGGGTGGAACATCGTGCTACATGTCTGCGGCATGATGCCCCAGTGCTAGACATCACTATAAACTGCCACACTGCAGACATTGAAGCGATATGGCTGAAAATTTTTTAAAGATACATTAAAAAAAAAGTCCAAAAAGTCATTAATTGTATTGAAAATCATTGGTTTTATGTATGATCTGTTTGCTTGTTATCATTAATTGTATTGAAAATCATTGGTTTATGTATTTCCATTCTTAAAACATGCTCATATGCATGCTTGAAAATATTTAGTGTCTATTCTTTGTTTTGAATTCCTATATTTGTCCCATGTTATTAGGACAAGTGTTTTGAATTCCTGTATTTGTCCCATGTTATTAGGACAAGTGTTTTGAATTCCTCTATTTGTCCCATGTTATTAGGAAAAGATTTCTATATCTTGAACACAAATCAGTTTGATGGTCTAACTAAAGGTTAATCTATGTTTACATTTTCAGGATGGAACAGTCATTACAGCGCATCATGTATGATCTCAATAAAGAAAATATAAGGGCGAATCTAAAGTAAGTGTACAGATTTATATTACTCAGCTTTCCTAATTGACTGAGCTATCATTAATTAATCTGCAATATAAACTTGCTCATAAGTCAAGTCCAACTGCAAGCAACAAAGATCCTGATCTGCTGTAACATAATATGCCTGCAGATCAGGGTCTATGTTGTTGTTCTACTGATTACTCCTAACAAATTGCACAGACCAAGATTGCCGGCTCGTTATGTTTTATATCCAACCACCTTACCATTTAATTGTCTCAATGATAATTACTTGTGTAAACTGCCCAAAGATAGTTTTGTATGAACTTCTTGCAGAACTCTTTTTCATTTATGTAAACTACATGTATCATGCATATATAGAGTTTCTTATGATTACTGAAAATTGTGTTTTTCAAATCATGACAGTATCATTGGTTTTGGTAGTAAAAAAATCATGTTTTTTGCATGATACATCATCTTATGTCAGGTATGCATATTGTGTGTTTATAAGCATGACACATTGTATTATGTCAGGTATACATATTATGTGTTTATATATTCATGACACATCATGTTATGTCAGGTATGCATATTATGTGTTTGCATATGCATGACACATCATGTTATGTCAGGTATGCATATTATGTGTTTGCATATGCATGACACATCATGTTATGTCAGGTATGCATATTATGTGTTTGCATATGCATGACACATCATGTTATGTCAGGTATGCATATTATGTGTTTATATATTCATGACACATCATGTTATGTCAGGTATGCATATTATGTGTTTGCATATGCATGACACATCATGTTATGTCAGGTATGCATATTATGTGTTTGCATATGCATGACACATCATGTTATGTCAGGTATGCATATTATGTGTTTATATATTCATGACACATCATGTTATGTCAGGTATGCATATTATGTGTTTATATATTCATGACACATCATGTTATGTCAGGTATGCATATTATATGTTTATATACTCATGACACATATCTCAGGTATGTGTATTATGTGTTGATATATGCATGACACTGTGTTATGTCAGGTATGCATATTATGTATTGATATATTTCTTTTATATATTCATATGGTATTAAACATTTAAAATATTAAAAAGTATATTTGTCTGACATTGAATTTGTTGAAATTTGTATCAAATAACTTTGATTTCTGTTATAAAGTTCAAAAATGCATCATTAATATTTTAATAGTGAAGATTTTTATTACATATCTCAGAAATTCCAAACATTCTAATGTGTGCACATAAAGTTGAACAGAAGCTGAAAGAAAGTGGAAGAATGTTAAATAAATTTTTAATGCATGAAACAGTTAGTATTATGCATATTTTGTGACTTTGAGGCAGTGCTTGCTTTTTGGGCATTTGGAGTACTGATTCAGGACTGACCTCTTTAATTAAATTTATGTTCTTCTGAGTATATTGTAGACTTTGTTTATTGAAAGTCAGTGCTTTCTACCAGAAGTTTGTTTTTCATTTTTTTGTGGTATCAAACTCATACAAGCAGTTGCTTTCACCCTTCAGTACTAATAAGCCCTTATTGGATGGAGCTTACACTGGTCTCAATTGCATTTGTTGCAGCCAATATTAGATGGGTCACAGAATAAGTTCTGTTAAACGGCCTTTCACTAATTGAGTTTAGTTCCATAACATTATCAACTTATGTATTTCCATAATAACTGGTTGAGTCAAATGTTTTAGTACTTGACTTTTGGAAATTTTCATCTCTTCTTTTCAAAACCTGTTAAAACAGCCACTGTTTATCTTTTTATCATATGATGTTATAGAAAGAATAATTGAATTCCAGTATTTTTATTGGTTTTTAATATGTGATAGTTTTTATGCAGTTCTTTCACAGTTTATGTAGTTTCTTTCTCAGTTTACAATTAGAAAAGTTTGTCACTAGTACAAATCGTTTTAAGTCTTTGAACATTTGTGGCTATACACCAGTACAACCCCATAGCTGCATCCTTTGTTTAGGCTGAACCTTGTGAACTCTGTAGCTGTGTCCTTTGGTAAGGCTGAATTTTATGGGGAGACTCGCTGCATTCATGTCATTTACAGACTAAGCAGTGGTAGTATGGAAAATAAGCACCTGACCTTACATCATACCTTTACTCCAGAATTGTGTTTGATTGTTTATTAGTGTTTATATACTACAAAATTATGGTTGATTTATTATTTGTTGGTGTTAATATATTCCAAAATTGTGTTTGATTAATTATTTGTTGGTGTTTATATATTCAAAATTTGTGTTTGATTAAATTGTTTATTGGTGTTTAACAGCAAACCAACACATGAAAGGTTAGACCAGTTTTAGGAAAGTGTCTTGCCCTGAGACAAACCACAGTAGCCAACCCAGCTTGGTCTAGTCGGAACTTGAACCTGAACCTTTCTGATTGCTAGCCTAGTAAACCAACCATATAATCCTGAGTGTGGCTTCATACTTAGAATTTGATAACATTGATCTATGTTCCCAGCCATTTTTTAGTTCTTATCAATAAATTGTTGCCAATGAAATTTTATCTTTGCTCAGAACTTAGTTATTGCAAATCAGAGTTATTAAATTTTGAACCAGAGATGACAGTGTGTGCTTACAATGTTTGATGACTATGGGGGCATAATTTGATTTTTGTTGCAAGTTTATCTATTTTATGGTAATTAGGTTGTTTATCTTAAAATTAACGTTTAATTTTGACAACATGGCTGTTTATATTTTTCTTTAGAGTTTACACAAGCAAACAAAGGTTAGCAGGCACAGAGGACGTTAAAGAGTTGGTGAGACTGATATCCCAACAATGGAGAGATAATGGACTTGACAAAGTCATGGTTACCCCTTATGATGTCTTGCTGTCTTACCCTAACATATCAAATCCAAATAAAGTAAGATGATGTCTTGCTGTTTTACTCATATGAATTCTTGCTGTCCTTCCCTAATGTATCAAATGTAAATAAAGTAAGATATGTAAATTAAAATGAGTTATGTGCATATTTATATGAATTTCAGTAATACTTGTTTCTAGTGATGCATCTTGTGTTTTTGTACATATTCATATGTCTAATGGTACATCTTGTGTTTTGGTACATGGTCATATGTCTCGTGATACATCTTGTGTTTTGGTTCATGGTCATATATCTAATGATACATCTTGTGTTTTGGTACATAGTCATATGTCTAATGATGCATCTTGTGTTTTTGTACATATTCATATGTCTAATGGTACATCTTGTGTTTTGGTACATGGTCATATGTCTCATGATACATCTTGTGTTTTGGTTCATGGTCATATATCTAATGATACATCTTGTGTTTTGGTACATAGTCATATGTCTAATGATGCATCTTGTGTTTTTGTACATATATTCATATGTCTAATGGTACATCTTGTGTTTTGGTACATGGTCATATGTCTCATGATACATCTTGTGTTTTGGTTCATGGTCATATATCTAATGATACATCTTGTGTTTTGGTACATAGTCATATGTCTAATGATGCATCTTGTGTTTTTGTACATATTCATATGTCTAATGGTACATCTTGTGTTTTGGTACATGGTCATATGTCTCATGATACATCTTGTGGTTTGGTTCATGGTCATATCTAATGATACATCTTGTGTTTTTGTACATATTCATATGTCTAATGGTACATCTTGTGTTTTGGTACATGGTCATATGTCTCATGATACATCTTGTGGTTTGGTTCATGGTCATATCTAATGATACATCTTGTGTTTTGGTACATAGTCATATGTCTAATGGTACATCTTGTGTTTTGGTACATGGTCATATGTCTCATGATACATCTTGTGGTTTGGTTCATGGTCATATGTCTCATGATAACATCTTGTGGTTTGGTTCATGGTCATATATCTAATGATACATCTTGTGTTTTGGTACATAGTCATATGTCTAATGATACATCTTGTGTTTTGGTAAATGGTCATGTGTCTCATGATACATCTTGTGTTTTTATACATTTTCATGTCTCTAATTCAGAAGGGAGAGTGTTAAAATAAAAACAGCTTTTGATTTTAAAAATGCATATTTTCTTAACCATATGGATCATATGTGATTCTTGAAAACAATCGAGTGACCATTTCAGATTTTGGGTTGCCAAGCCCAAATTGTTTAATCTGCAATGAAATTGAGAACAGAAGTCATTTGGGGTTGTAATTAATAGTAGAAGCAAGCATAAAGTTAAGTTTTAACTTGAAGCAGGTGAAAAAGCATATGGTCATTTTTATTGGTGCATATATTGGTCTCTGACAGAATTGTCAAAATTCATTTGTGTTTAGCCTCAGGTCAGCTTTTGAATGCCAAATTTTATTTGCAAATTTAGCATTTTACTCTTAACTTTGAGCACTAATGATGACATTTACTTTTAATTCAGGTAGAAATATTGAACACCAGTGGGAACATAATCTTCTCAGCTGCATCTAAGGAAAAACCTCTTGATGAATCTGGTGAACATGCTGACATAATTCCATTGTACAGTGCATATGCTCCAGCAGGAATAGCTGAGGTATCTGTCACAAATTTACGTGACCTCCACATCCATATTCGACAATGACAAAGCGCTTTAGATTTGACAAGATCTGTCACAAATTTACATGACCTCCACAGCCATATCTGACAATGACAAAGCGGTTTAGATTTGACAGTATCTGTCACAAATTTACATGACCTCCACAGCCGTATCCGACAATGACAAAGCGGTTTAGATTTGACAAGATCTGTCACAAATTTACATGACCTCCACAGCCGTATCTGACAATGACAAAGTGCTTTAGATTTGACAAGATCTGTCACAAATTTACATGACCTCCACAGCCGTATCTGACAATGACAAAGCGGTTTAGATTTGACAAGATCTGTCACAAATTTACATGACCTCCACAGCCATATCTGACAATGACAAAGTGCTTTAGATTTGACAAGATCTGTCACAAATTTACATGACCTCCACAGCCGTATCTGACAATGACAAAGCGGTTTAGATTTGACAAGATCTGTCACAAATTTACATGACCTCCACAGCCGTATCCGACAATGACAAAGTGCTTTAGATTTGACAAGATCTGTCACAAATTTACATGACCTCCACAGCCGTATCTGACAATGACAAAGCGGTTTAGATTTGACAAGATCTGTCACAAATTTACATGACCTCCACAGCCGTATCTGACAATGACAAAGCGGTTTAGATTTGACAAGATCTGTCACAAATTTACATGACCTCCACAGCCGTATCTGACAATGACAAAGCGGTTTAGATTTGACAAGATCTGTCACAAATTTACATGACCTCCACAGCCGTATCCGACAATGACAAAGTGCTTTAGATTTGACAAGATCTGTCACAAATTTACAACCTCCACAGCCATATCCGACAATGACAAAGCACTTTAGATTTGACAAGATCTGTCACAAATTTACATGACCTCCACAGCCATATCCGACAATGACAAAGCGGTTTAGATTTGACAAGATCTGTCACAAATTTACGTGACCTCCACATCCATATCCGACAATGACAAAGCGGTTTAGATTTGACAAGATCTGTCACAAATTTACGTGACCTCCACAGCCATATCCGACAATGACAATGCAGTTTAGATTTGACAAGGTCATCTCAATACTTGTAATATTTTTAATTCTCTGTAAAATGCATGATAGGCTAGGTAAGGACAGGCTAGATGAGGACCAGTGATTTTTGTGTAAAAAATATTATGAAAAATCATCTGTAGAATTGGCTTGCATGAAGTGCACACAATCAACCAGCAACTTTCTGATTATTCCTTAACATTTCTTCAAATCTCTTGTGTCTGAAACCTTTGGTTGACACCTAATTTGATACAGTAGTTCTGTCTGTAATAGGGCACTATTTAACGTCTTAAATGCTGATTGTTATAAAGAATTTTATAATTTTAACCCCCATATCTGATTTTTGTAAATATTTCACAATTAAAAGAGAGAGATAGAGATTGTATAGTATTAAATGATGCATGTCCAACAATGTGTATTGCTCTCTGTGTGTGTGTGTGTGTGTGTGTGTGCATTTGTGAGATTGTATAGTAGTAAATCACAAAGGTCAGAGAATACAAAGTATATAAGAAGTAGGATTGTACAATATGTTGTCAAGCATACGTTGTTTTCATAATACCATAAGTCCAAATTGCTCATAAGTCATTGCTTGCAAATAAATTGGAATGAATACAACATGACACAAATGATGGTTGCAATTATGATGGAAATAAATTGGAATGAATACAGCATGACACAAATGATGGTTGCAATTGGGATGGAAATAAATTGGAATGAATACAACATTACACAAATGACGGTTGCAATTGTGATGGAAATAAATCATGAGGTTGCATGTTCATTTACTTTTGAGTGAAGGCACAAAGTACACATAAGAATCAGTACTACAGTATGCACAAAGTACACATGATAAATCAGTACTACAGTATGCACAAAGTACACATGATAAGAATCAGTACTACAGTATGCACAAAGTACACATGATAAGAATCAGTATTACAGTATCCACAAAGTACACATGATAAGAATCAGTATTACAATATGCACAAAGTACACATGATAAGAATCAGTATTACAGTATCCACAGAGTACACATGATAAGAATCAGTATTACAGTATCCACAAAGTACACATGATAACAATCAGTATTACAGTATCCACAAAGTACACATGATAAGAATCAGTACTACAGTATCCACAAAGTACCCTGATAAGAATCAGTATTACAATATGCACAAAGTACACATGATAACAATCAGTATTACAGTATCCACAAAGTACACATGATAAGAATCAGTATTACAGTATCCACAAAGTACACATGATAAGAATCAGTATTACAGTATCCACAAAGTACACATGATAAGAATCAGTATTACAGTATCCACAGAGTACACATGATAAGAATCAGTATTACAGTATCCACAAAGTACACCTGATAAGAATCAGTGTTACAGTATGCACATTATGTTATTATACTGGTTTGAATTATGAAACAGTTTTGAAGTATGTCAGAATCACATACTGTGACTCGTGATTATATTGCATACCATTTTCATGGTTCTTATTTCAAGTTCAAAGACTTGGTTCGAAGGCAGTTTGTTCCTGTCCTGATTGTAAATCACAAGAAGTTAGAAAATGTGAAATGGAACTTTGTACAATTTAACATCAGGACTGGAGGGTGTGTTTTGTGAGCAAGGTCAAAGATTTTAAATCTGTTTAATTATTCAGTCTGGACTCTAAATTAATTTTTTTGAAGGTAGTAATATATGAAGATTTTTGTTATTTTACTTCCATCACTTAGATATGTGAAATACCACTATCAGTTTTACTTCATGACTTGGATATGCAAGTTACCACTGTCATGTTTACTTCATGACTTGGATATGCAAATTACCACTGTCCTGTTTACTTCATGACTTGGATATGCAAGTTACAACTGTCATGTTTACTTCAGGACTTGGATATGCAAATTACCACTGTCATGTTTACTTCATGACTTGGATATGCAAGTTACCACTGTCTTGTTTACTTCATGACTTGGATATGCAAATTACCTTTGTCATGTTTACTTCATGACTTGGATATGCAAGTTACCACTGTCATGTTTACTTCATGACTTGGATATGCAAGTTACCACTGTCATGTTTACTTCATGACTTGGATATGCAAGTTACCACTGTCATGTTTACTTCATGACTTGAATATGCAAGTTACCACTGTCATGTTTACTTTATGACTTTGATATGCAAATTACCACTGTCATGTTTACTTCATGACTTGGATATGCAAGTTACCACTGTCATGTTTACTTTATGACTTTCATATGCAAGTTACCACTGTCATGTTTACTTCATGACTTGGATATGCAAATTACCATTGTCATGTTTACTTCATGACTTGGATATGCAAGTTACCACTGTCATGTTTACTTCATGACTTGGATATGCAAGTTATCACTGTCATGTTTACTTCATGACTTTGATATGCAAGTTACCACTGTCATGTTTACTTCATTACTTGGGTATGCAAGATACCATTATCACTTACACTTCATGACTTTATATGCAAATTACCACTGTCAGTTGTACTTCATGACTTGGATATGCAAATTACCACTGTCAGTTTTACTTCATGACTTGGATATGCAAATTACCACTGTCAGTTTTACTTCATGACTTGGATATGCAAATTACCACTGTCAATTTTACTTCATGACTTGCATATGCAAATTACCACTGTCAATTTTGCTTCATGACTTGGATATGCAAATTACCACTGTCAATTTTATTTCATGGCTTGTGCATGGACGATATCAGAATCAATTTTTCTTCATGACTTGTATGCAGAATACCACTGTCACTTTTACTTCCATCACTTGAATATCCAAATTACTGCTGTCACTTTTGCGTGGGTCGGTGGTTCTTTCCTGGGTTTTCCTGGGTTCTTCCTCCACTATTAATACTGGCCGCCATGCATAGCTTATTGTTTGCTGAAAAATGGCGTTAAACCCCACAACAACAACAACAACAACATCATGACTTAGATATATAAATTACCATTATTACTTTTACATCATGACTTGGATATGCAATATACCACTATCACTTTTTCTTCATGACTTGGGTATGGAAGATGTTGCTATCACTTTTCCTTCATTACTTGGATATGCAAAATACCACTATCACTTTTACTTTATTACATTGGTATGTTGTCACTTTCACTTCCATTCTTTTAGGTCTGGAATAAACCCATTGTGTTTTGTATATCTTCCTTGATTTTCCATGTTCTCAGGTCTGAGTAGGCCCACTGCTTTTTACATACCTTACTTGTTCTTTTCCATGTTCTCTGGTCTGCGGTAAGCCCACTGTTTTATATATCTTCCTTGTTTCTTGTTTTACATCTCTACTTAATAACAAAAATCACCACTCTTGAATTTATACTGAAACACCACTTTAATTGTCCTGTCTTCAAGGTCAAGAACACAGGTCAGTGTTTCTTAATGTCTCAGTTATAAAGATAAAACTTTATATATTTGTAATGACAAGAGGGTGATTGATGACCACTGTCAGTGTTCTTTTTTCAAAGCCAGGGTCACATTGCACAATAAATAGGCTTTAACTGCACTTGAATAGGTATTGTAATAGTCTTCTTACCAACACTTGCATAGGCATTGTAATAGTCTTCTTACCAACACTTGCATAGGTATTGTAATAGTCTTCTTACCAACACTTGCATAGGTATTGTAATAGTCTTCTTACCAACACTTGCATAGGTATTGTAATAGTCTTCTTACCAACACTTGCATAGGCATTGTAATAGTCTTCTTACCATCACTTGCATAGGTATTGTAATAGTCTTCTTGCCAACACTTGCATAGGCATTGTAATAGTCTTCTTACCATCACTTGCATAGGTATTGTAATAGTCTTTTTACCAACACTTGTCTAGTTATTGTAATAGTCATCTTACCAACACTTGCATAGGTATTGTAATAGTCTTCTTACCAACACTTGCATAGGCATTGTAATAGTCTTCTTACCATCACTTGCATAGGTATTGTAATAGTCATCTTGCCAACACTCACATGGGTATTGTAATATTCTTCTTACCAACACTTGCATAGGTATTGTAATAGTCTTCTTGCCAACACTTGTATAGGTATTGTAATAGTCATCTTACTAACACTTGCATAGGTATTGTAATAGTCTCCTTACCAACACTTGCATAGGTATTGTAATATTCTTCTTACCAACACTTGTATAGGTATTGTAATAGTCATCTTACTAACACTTGCATAGGCATTGTAATAGTCTCCTTACCAACACTTGCATAGGTATTGTAATATTCTTCTTACCAACACTTGTATAGTTATTGTAATAGTCTTCTTACCAACACTTGCATAGGTATTTTAATGATCTTTTTACCAGCACTCACATAATCATTTTAATATTCTTCTTACCAATACTTGCATAGGTATTGTAATAGTCATCTTGCCAACACTTGCATAGGTATTATAATAGTCTTTTTACCAACACTTGCATAGGTATTGTAATAGTCTTCTTGCCAACACTTGCATAGGTATTGTAATATTCTTCTTGCCAACACTTGCATAGGTATTGTAATAGTCATCTTGCCAACACTTGCATAGGTATTATAATAGTCTTTTTACCAATACTTGCATAGGTATTGTAATAGTCTTCTTACCAACACTTGTATAGGTATTGTAATAGTATTTTTACCAACACTTGTATAGGTATTGTAATAGTCATCTTGCCAACACTTGCATAGGTATTATAATAGTCTTTTTACCAACACTTGCATAGGTATTGTAATAGTCTTCTTGCCAACACTTGCATAGGTATTGTAATAGTCATCTTGCCAACACTTGCATAGGTATTATAATAGTCTTTTTACCAATACTTGCATAGGTATTGTAATAGTCTTCTTACCAACACTTGTATAGGTATCATAATAGTATTTTTACCAACACTTGTATAGGTATTGTAATAGTCTTCTTGCCAACACTTGCATAGGTATTGTAATAGTCTTCTTGCCAACTCTTGCATAGGTATTGTAATAGTCTTTTTACCAACACTTGTATAGTTATTGTAATAGTCATCTTACCAACACTTGCATAGGTATTGTAATAGTCTTCTTGCCAACACTTGCATAGGTATTGTAATAGTCTTCTTGCCAACACTTGCATAGGTATTGTAATAGTCTTTTTACCAACACTTGTATAGTTATTGTAATAGTCATCTTACCAACACTTGCATAGGTATTGTAATAGTCTTCTTACCAACACTTGTATAGGTATTGTAATAGTCTTCTTGCCAACACTTGCATAGGTATTGTAATAGTCATCTTACCAATACTTGTATAGGTATTGTAATAGTCTTCTTGCCAACACTTGTATAGTTATTGTAATAGTCTTCTTACCAACACTTGCATAGGTATCATAATAGTATTTTTACCAACACTTGCATAGGTATTGTAATAGTCATCTTACCAACACTTGTATAGGTATTGTAATAGTCTTCTTGCCAACACTTGTATAGTTATTGTAATAGTCTTCTTACCAACACTTGCATAGGTATTGTAATAGTCTTCTTACCAACACTTGCATAGGTATCATAATAGTATTTTTACCAACACTTGCATAGGTATTGTAATAGTCTTTTTACCAACACTTGCATAGGTATTGTAATAGTCTTCTTACCAACACTTGCAGAGGTATTGTAATAGTCATCTTACCAACACTTGCATAGGTATTGTAATAGTCATCTTACCAACACTTGCATAGGTATTGTAATAGTCTTTTTACCAACACTTGTATAGTTATTGTAATAGTCTTCTTACCAACACTTGCATAGGTATTGTAATAGTCATCTTACCAACACTTGCATAGGTATTGTAATAGTCTTTTTACCAACACTTGCATAGGTATTGTAATAGTCTTCTTACCAACACTTGCATAGGTATTATACAAGTCTTCTTACAGACATTTTGACCACATAAAATCTGTGCAGTAAAGTACAGTTTCAAACAGAAATTTGTTTGTACTCTGGATGAGGTAATTATTTTGATCATCACTTTCATCTATAATGAGTATAAGAGTATCTTATTCCATTTCAGTCTTTTTATGCAAGTTTATTTACCTATTTTCAGGGTGATTTGGTGTATATCCACTACGGGCGATTAGAAGACTTCCAATATCTGAAGTATAACCTATCCATTGATTTAACCAATAAGATAGTTATTGCTCGATACGGAAAAATGTACCGTGGTGACAAGGTCAGTTCATTTTTTTCCTGTTCATCAAGAATTAAGTATCAATGAAATTGTGAAATATTTGTTTATAAATCATTTGCTACAAAGCTAGATAATTTAAATCCTTTAAAATTATGACCCAGGTGTTAAATGTTGTGCTTCAGGGAATCATGATTATGTCTTTACAAGTGTTAAATGTAGGGCTTCAGGGAATCATGATTATGTCTTTACAGGTGTTAAATGTAGTGCTTCACAGAATCATGGTTATGTCTTTACAGGTGTTAAATTTAGTGCTTCACGGAATCATGGTTATGTCTTTACAAGTGTTAAATGTTGTGCTTCAGTGAATCATGATTATGTCTTTACAAGTGTTAAATATAGGGCTTCAGGGAATCATGATTATGTCTTTACAGGTGTTAAATTTAGTGCTTCAGGGAATCATGATTATGTTGTTACAGGTGTTAAATTTAATGCTTCAGGGAATCATGGTTATGTCTTTACAAGTGTTAAATGATGTGCTTCAGGTAGTCATGGTTATGTCTTTACAGGTGTTAAATGTAGTGCTTCAGGGAATCATGGTTATGTCTTTACAAGTGTTAAATGTCATGCTTCAGGGAATGATGGTTATGTCTTTACAGGTGTTAAATGTAGTGCTTCAGGGAATCATGATTATGTCTTTACAAGTGTTAAATTTAGTGCTTCAGGGAATCTTGGTTTGCTCTTTACAAGTGTTAAACGTTGTGCTTCAGGGAATCATGATTATGTCTTTGTAGGTGTTAAATTTAGTGCTTCAGAGAATCATGGTTATGTCTTTACAGGTGTTAAATGTTGTACTTTAGGGAATCATAGTTATGTCTTTACAGGTGTTAAATGTTGTACTTTAGGGAATCATTGTTATGTCTTTACAGGTGTTAAATGTGCTTCAGGGAATCATGGTTATGTCTTTACAGGTGTTAAATTTAGTGCTTCAGGGAATCATGGTTATGTCTTTACAGGTGTTAAATTTAGTGCTTCACGGAATCATGGTTATGTCTTTACAAGTGTTAAATGTTGTGCTTCAGGGAATCATGATTATGTCTTTACAGGTGTTAAATTTAGTGCTTCAGGGAATCATGGTTATGTCGTTACAAGTGTTAAATGTAGGGCTTCAGAGAATCATGATTATATCTTTACAGGTGTTAAATTTAGTGCTTCAGGGAATCATTGTTATGTCTTTACAAGTGTTAAACGCTGTGCTTCAGGGAATCATGGTTATGTCTTTACAAGCGTTAAACGTTGTGCTTCAAGGAATCATGGTTATGTCTTTACAAGTGTTAAATTTAGTGCTTCAGGGAATCATCGTTATGTCTTTGTAGGTGTTAAATGTAGTGCTTCAGAGAATCATGATTATGTCTTTACAGGTGTTAAATGTAGTGCTTCAGGGAATCATGGTTATGTCTTTACAAGTGTTAAATTTAGTGCTTCAGGGAATCATGGTTATGTCTTTACAGGTGTTAAATTTAGCGCTTCATGGAATCATGGTTATGTCTTTACAAGTGTTAAATTTAGTGCTTCAGGGAATCATGGTTATGTCTTTACAGGTGTTAAATTTAGCGCTTCATGGAATCATGGTTATGTCTTTACAAGTGTTAAACGCTGTGCTTCAGGGAATCATGGTTATGTCTTTACAAGTGTTAAATTCAGTGCTTCAGGGAATTATGGTTATGTCTTTACAGGTGTTAAATGTAGTGCTTTAGGGAATCATGGTTATATCTTTACAGGTGTTAAATTTAGTGCTTCACGGAATCATGGCTATGTCTTTACAAGTGTTAAATGTTGTGCTTCAGGGAATAATGATTATGTCTTTACAGGTGTTAAATTTAGTGCTTCAGGGAATCATGGTTATGTCTTTACAGGTGTTAAATTTAGCGCTTCATGGAATCATGGTTATGTCTTTACAAGTGTTAAACGCTGTGCTTCAGGGAATCATGGTTATGTCTTTACAAGTGTTAAATTCAGTGCTTCAGGGAATTATGGTTATGTCTTTACAGGTGTTAAATGTAGTGCTTTAGGGAATCATGGTTATATCTTTACAGGTGTTAAATTTAGTGCTTCACGGAATCATGGCTATGTCTTTACAAGTGTTAAATGTTGTGCTTCAGGGAATAATGATTATGTCTTTACAGGTGTTAAATGTAGTGCTTCACAGAATCATGGTTATGTCTTTACAAGTGTTAAATATAGTGCTTCATGGAATCATGGTTATGTCTTTACAAGTGTTAAATGTAGTGCTTCACAGAATCATGGTTATGTCTTTACAAGTGTTAAATATAGGGCTTCAGGGAATCATGATTATGTCTGTACAGGTGTTAAATTTAGTGCTTCAGGGAATCATTGTTATGTCTTTACAAGTGTTAAACTCTGTGCTTAAGGAAATCATGGTTATGTCATTACAAGTGTTAAATGTAGGGCTTCAGGGAATCATGATTATATTTTTACAGGTGTTAAATTTAGTGCTTCAGGGAATCATTGTTATGTCTTTACAAGTGTTAAATGCTGTGCTTCAGGGAATCATGATTATGTCTGTACAGGTGTTAAATTTAGTGCTTCAGGGAATCATTGTTATGTCTTTACAAGTGTTAAATGCTGTGCTTCAGGGAATCATGATTATGTCTTTACAAGTATTACATTTAGTGCTTCAGGGAATCATCGTTATGTCTTTGTAGGTGTTAAATGTAGTGCTTCAGGGAATCATGGTTATGTCTATACAGGTGTTAAATTTAGCACTTCAGGGAATTATGGTTATGTCTTTACAGGTGTTAAATATAGTGCTTTAGGGAATCATTGTAATGTCTTTACAAGTGTTAAATGTAGTGCTTCAGGGAATAATGGTTATGCCTTTACAGGTGTTAAATGTAGTGCTTCAGGGAATCATGATTATGTCTTTACAAGTGTTAAATGTTGTGCTTCAGGGAGTCATGATTATGTCTTTACAAGTGTTAAATATTGTGCTTTAGGGAATCATGGTTATATCTTTACAGGTGTTAAATGTAGTGCTTCAGGGAATCATGGTTATATCTTTACAGGTGTTAAATGCACAACAGTTCAATTGTTCTGGCATTATCCTGTACAGAGATCCTGCTGATTGTAATCTAGGTGAAATGGAAGACACATACCCTAACTCGTGGTGGATGCCAGACACTGGTGTCCAGCGGGGATCAATTGGCCCTGATGCAGATTTTCTAACACCCTTATATCCAGCCAAAGGTAGGACCATATATTAAATTATTTCACTTTTTATCTTGCATGCTTTTTACAGATAACTAAATATAAATATTGCTTTCTAGCAGTCAGTTTTCTTGTCATCAGTGTTTAGATATTGTAACAAGTTTGTTTTTTATGTTGTTGAAAATTTTGAAAGTCAAATACATGGAGAGTTTGCAAAAAGAAAGTTTTTAGCTTGAAAAGCATTTTCTGAAAACCTTGATTTAGATATTTTATTGACAAAAATGTTGCTTATTCAGTTTTGATGGTTGTAACTGAATGTAAGGAATAAATGTCTCCTTGTTACAAACTCAAAGCAAAGATAAGGTGACTTTGTTTTGATAGATAAATGTGGGCATAGATATTTGTTCATTAATCAAAATTACTTTATGATTATGCCCAGTTACATATGAAATTCCATGCATATCTTTTATTCTAAGATGGGAATGCAAATGTGACCTACCGATTATAGTTTTCATGGCCAGGCTGAGTTAGTACTGACTATAATTCTCATTGCCAGGCTGTGTTGGTACTGACTATAATTCTCATTGTCAGGCTGTGTTAGTACAGACTATAATTCTCATTGCCAGGCTGAGTTAGTACTGACTATAATTCTCATTGCCAGGCTGTGTTGGTACCAACTATAATTCTCATTGTCAGGCTGTGTTAGTACAGACTATAATTCTCATTGCCAGGCTGAGTTAGTACTGACTATAATTCTCATTGCCAGGCTGTGTTGGTACCAACTATAATTCTCATTGTCAGGCTGTGTTAGTACTGACTATAATTCTCATTGCCAGGCTGAGTTGGCACAGACTATAATTCTCATTGTCAGGCTGTGTTAGTACAGACTATAATTCTCATTGTCAGGCTGTGTTGGTATCGACTATAATTCTCATTGCCAGGCTGAGTTAGTACTGACTATAATTCTCATTGTCAGGCTGTGTTGGTACCGACTATAATTCTCATTGTCAGGCTGAGTTAGTACCGACTATAATTCTCATTGTCAGGCTGTGTTGGTATCGACTATAATTCTCATTGTCAGGCTGTGTTGGTACCGACTATAATTCTCATTGTCAGACTGTGTTGGTACCGACTATAATTCTCATTGTCAGGCTGTGTTAGTACAGACTATAATTCTCATTGTCAGGTTGTGTTGGTACCGACTATAATTCTCATTGTCAGGCTGTGTTGGTACCGACTATAATTCTCATTGTCAGGCTGTGTTAGTACACACTATAATTCTCATTGCCAGGCTGGCTTGGTACCGACTGTGATTCTCATTGTCAGGCTGTGTTGGTATCGACTATAATTCTCATTGTCAGGCTGGCTTGGTACCGACTATAATTCTCATTGTCAGGCTGAGTTAGTACAGACTATAATTCTCATTACCAGGCTGTGTTGATATCGACTATAATTCTCATTGTCAGGCTGTGTTGGTACCGACTATAATTCTCATTGTCAGGCTGTTTTAGTACAGACTATAATTCTCATTGTCAGGCTGTGTTAGTACAGACTATAATTCTCATTGTCAGGCTGTGTTAGTACAGACTATAATTCTCATTGTCAGGCTGAGTTAGTACAGACTATAATTCTCATTGTCAGGCTGTGTTAGTACAGACTATAATTCTCATTGCCAGGCTGGGTTGGTACCGACTATAATTCTCATTGTCAGGCTGTGTTAGTACAGACTATAATTCTCATTGTCCGGCTGTGTTGGTATCGACTATAATTCTCATTGTCAGGCTGTGTTGGTACCGACTATAATTCTTATTGTCAGGCTGAGTTAGTACAGACTATAATTCTCATTGTCAGGCTGTGTTGGTATCGACTATAATTCTCATTGTCAGGCTGGCTTGGTACCGACTATAATTCTCATTGTCAGGCTGAGTTAGTACAGACTATAATTCTCATTACCAGGCTGTGTTGATATCGACTATAATTCTCATTGTCAGGCTGTGTTGGTACCGACTATAATTCTCATTGTCAGGCTGTTTTAGTACAGACTATAATTCTCATTGTCAGGCTGTGTTAGTACAGACTATAATTCTCATTGTCAGGCTGTGTTAGTACAGACTATAATTCTCATTGTCAGGCTGAGTTAGTACAGACTATAATTCTCATTGTCAGGCTGTGTTAGTACAGACTATAATTCTCATTGTCAGGCTGTGTTAGTACAGAGTATAATTCTCATTGCCAGGCTGGGTTGGTACCGACTATAATTCTCATTGTCAGGCTGTGTTAGTACAGACTATAATTCTCATTGTCCGGCTGTGTTGGTATCGACTATAATTCTCATTGTCAGGCTGTGTTGGTACCGACTATAATTCTTATTGTCAGGCTGAGTTAGTACAGACTATAATTCTCATTGTCCGGCTGTGTTGGTATCGACTATAATTCTCATTGTCAGGCTGTGTTGGTACTGACTATAATTCTCATTGTCAGGCTGAGTTAGTACACACTATAATTCTCATTGTCAGGCTGTGTTGGTATTGACTATAATTCTCATTGTCAGGCTGTGTTGGTACCGACTATAATTCTCATTGTCAGGCTGAGTTAGTACAGACTATAATTCTCATTGTCAGGCTGTGTTGGTGCCGACTATAATTCTCATTGTCAGGCTGTGTTAGTACAGACTATAATTCTCATTGTCAGGCTGTGTTAGTACAGACTATAATTCTCATTGCCAGGCTGTGTTAGTACCGACTATAATTCTCATTGTCAGGCTGAGTTAGTATTGACTATAATTCTCATTGTCAGGCTGTGTTGGTACCAACTATAATTCTCATTGTCAGGCTGTGTTAGTACAGACTATAATTCTCATTGTCAGGCTGTGTTAGTACAGACTATAATTCTCATTGTCAGGCTGTGTTGGTATCGACTATAATTCTCATTACCAGGCTGAGTTAGTACTGACTATAATTCTCATTGTCAGGCTGTGTTGGTACCGACTATAATTCTCATTGTCAGGCTGAGTTAGTACAGACTATAATTCTCATTGTCAGGCTGTGTTGGTATCGATTATAATTCTCATTGTCAGGCTGTGTTGGTACCGACTATAATTCTCATTGTCAGGCTGTGTTAGTACAGACTATAATTCTCATTGCCAGGCTGGGTTGGTACCGACTATAATTCTCATTGTCAGGCTGTGTTAGTACAGATTATAATTCTCATTGTCAGGCTGTGTTGGTATCGACTATAATTCTCATTGTCAGGCTGTGTTGGTACCGACTATAATTCTCATTGTCAGGCTGAGTTAGTACAGACTATAATTCTCATTGTCAGGCTGGCTTGGTACCGACTATAATTCTCATTGCCAGGCTGGGTTGGTATTGTTATAAAAGTTCCATCATTCTGTTTTCTGTTCCAGATTATGCCCACAGACTAGACATGAATAAGGTTGTAAAGATCAAGATACCCTGTCAACCAATCAGTTATGGAGATGCACTTCATTTTCTCAGGTATTTGCCTTAATTCTGCAGATTTATTAGTTACAAGTATATTGCTTATGGCTTATTTTTTCACCTTATGGTATTTGACATAATATCCAAACTGGTTTTTTTATAGAAAAACACTTTTTTTGGTTACATTTCATGAAGTTAATCTCATCACAAAAGATGAACATAGAACTAAGATTACTTTATAAACAATGTCATAATCATTTGCATGTACATATTAGAAGACTTATTTCTCTGTCAGCTTTGGAGAAGCGATCTTTCTCTCTCCAATATGGTTGTCCTTTTTGAATAGATACATAATAATTTTTTCAAATTTCAGGGAGCTAGGTGGTGTGGATGCTCCAGAGGACTGGCAAGGGAAACTTCCAATACGCTACAAAATAGGTCCAGGATTTTCTGATAAGTCCAAGTATGAAATTTGGAAATGAAATATTATTGATATTTTCCTTGTCATTTTGTATAGAAAAATCTTGATATAGAAGATCAGTTTCATAAAAATTTTTTAAACAAATTACTGTAAATAATTATAAAGTAATTCAAATTTCTTTCTTTGTTTATTAGATTTTATCAGTAATAGTACTGTCTATTAAGTTATATGAAATTGTACTGTCCTTTATGCAATAAATGCAAGGTTGACTATGAGCAATTCTACCAATTGTTACCACTCTGTGGTCTTAAAATATGTAACAGAAAGGAAGTGGAACCAACAATTTGAGTAAATTCAGCAAAAAATTTATTTGCATTGAATACAAAGTGAAAATTTAATAGACACAGTATATTGAATCAAATTCCAAATAATGCTAAATGTCCTATCGCAAATCGAAAAGAACTGAAGGTTCCAAATGAATTCCAATAATCTTGAATGCCCTTTTGTATCACAATAATATAATCCAGAATGTCTTTGAATAAGTCCCTATAATCCCAAAGTAGTGTTTTATTCCAAAAAAGTAGATGAGTATTTTGTAATTCCATTTAATAATTTAAATAAAGCATTCTTTCAAATTTTATCTGAACACTGCTGAACATCTTGACTTCATATTACAATCATGACAAAAATCAGGTAGGTACGACCCTCAACCATGTAATAAATCAGGTACACAATATAAATTAAATATACATAACACAACAACCATTAATGAGGAATTTGTTGTGAAATAATTGAAAACTTATTTTCTAACACTTTACAGAAAAATCAAGGCTTTGGCACACTTTTGCATCAGACTTGAAGTTTATTTGTGGCAGATTCATGGCATGTATTTTTGCAACCTTGCAGTGATGTCATTTTTATAATGCCAATTAGTTTTCTGGGACACTTTTTGTGGCAAGGAAGTTGATATGTTTTTACTGGGACTATAGACCTGTGTCATCACCATTTCATAAGCATCTCATTTTTACTGTGGGTGTCAAACTAATGTGTAGTTCAACGGACCTGTGAAATTCACCATCAGTAATTTTATTAGAAGGTTCAACAGTGTTGGCAGCGACATGATTATTTGCAGTTTGATTATCAGTTGAGATGGAATTTAGTAGACTTCATATCATTTACAAAGATAATCTGGAAGGAAGGATACATTGCTCTGTTATGGATAACATACAACTAAACAATTTTCTACCCAACAGTAATTAACAATTTTGAGTTGCTATAATGCAGAAATAAGATTTGCTAAAATGTAATGATTTTTAATTAATTTTATTTGCAGTCATATTTATTTTCAATTTTCCTTTTTATCTTACCATACTGAGTGAGCAGGTTGACTGCACAAATTTTGAATTTTCCTTTAGACAATGTGAATGTATGTTTCATATTGTTTTTACTGTTTCTCTCACTCTCACTCTTGAATTTTTAAAGACAGAATTGACGTGAATGTATGTTTCATATTTTTTTTACTGTTTCTCTCACTCTCATTGTTGAATTTTTAAAGACAGAATTGACTCCTAAACTGAGTGTGTATTTTGTTCTTTGTAGTTTGACATAAATGACTCAGATGTGCATGTACTTGTCTAACCACTGAACATGAAGGAAGTACAATGAAGAGTACCAGGTTTTAACATCTTAAATACATAACACTCTTCTGTGAAAAGAATTTTTTTAAAGTGCTAAATAACCATTTTAGCATGCATGCAAGAATAAGAGACTAATTCCAATGAAGTGAGGCTCCTGAACCAGCACAATGCTTGTGACTTGCTATTTTCACTCCTAATTTATGATATGAGTGATGAGTGCTACCATCATTAACATCTTCATCATAGTCATCATCATTAACAACAACAAAAAGCAATAAAATGATTATGCTAATTGTCAGTTGATATCTTCAGCTCTATTGAGTTGTAAAACCTTCGAATATATTTAGTTAAAGTTTATGGCTTTGTTACATTGTTTTCATGAATAATGGGTATTTACATTGTTTTCATCAATAATGGGTAAATACAATGTTTTCATCAATAATGGGTAAATACAATGTTTTCATCAATAATGGGTAAATACAACGTTTTCATCAATAATGGGTAAATACATTGTTTTCATCAATAGTGGGTAAATACAATGTTTTCATCAATAATGGGTAAATACATTGTTTTCATGAATTGTTTTCATCAATAATGGGTAAATACAATGTTTTCATCAATAATGGGTAAATACAATGTTTTCATCAATAATGGGTAAATGCAATGTTTTCATCAATAATGGGTAAATACAATGTTTTCATCAATAATGGGTAAATACATTGTTTTCATCAATAGTGGGTAAATACAATGTTTTCATCAATAATGGGTAAATACATTGTTTTCATCAATAGTGGGTAAATACAATGTTTTCATCAATAATGGGTAAATACATTGTTTTCATGAATTGTTTTCATCAATAATGGGTAAATACAATGTTTTCATCAATAATGGGTAAATACAATGTTTTCATCAATAATGGGTAAATACAATGTTTTCATCAATAATGGGTAAATACAATGTTTTCATCAATAATGGGTAAATGCAATGTTTTCATCAATAATGGGTAAATACAATGTTTTCATCAATAATGGGTAAATACATTGTTTTCATCAATAATGGGTAAATACAATGTTTTCATCAATAATGGGTAAATACATTGTTTTCATCAATAGTGGGTAAATACAATGTTTTCATCAATAATGGGTAAATACATTGTTTTCATGAATTGTTTTCATCAATAATGGGTAAATACAATGTTTTCATCAATAATGGGTAAATACAATGTTTTCATCAATAGTGGGTAAATACAATGTTTTCATCAATAATGGGTAAATACATTGTTTTCATCAATAGTGGGTAAATACAGTGTTTTCATCAATAATGGGTAAATACATTGTTTTCATCAATAGTGGGTAAATACAATGTTTTCATCAATAATGGGTAAATACAATGTTTTCATCAATAATGGGTAAATACAGTGTTTTCATCAATAATGGGTAAATACATTGTTTTCATCAATAATGGGTAAATACAATGTTTTCATCAATAATGGGTAAATACAATGTTTTCATCAATAATGGGTAAATACATTGTTTTCATCAATAGTGGGTAAATACAGTGTTTTCATCAATAATGGGTAAATACATTGTTTTCATCAATAGTGGGTAAATACAATGTTTTCATCAATAATGGGTAAATACAATGTTTTCATCAATAATGGGTAAATACAGTGTTTTCATCAATAATGGGTAAATACATTGTTTTCATCAATAATGGGTAAATACAATGTTTTCATCAATAATGGGTAAATACAATGTTTTCATCAATAATGGGTAAATACATTGTTTTCATCAATAGTGGGTAAATACAGTGTTTTCATCAATAATGGGTAAATACATTGTTTTCATCAATAGTGGGTAAATACAATGTTTTCATCAATAATGGGTAAATACATTGTTTTCATGAATTGCTTTCATCAATAATGGGTAAATACAATGTTTTCATCAATAATGGGTAAATACAATGTTTTCATCAATAATGGGTAAATACATTGTTTTCATGAATTGTTTTCATCAATAATGGGTAAATACAATGTTTTCATATTGTCTAAAAAAGATTTATATGTACAAAAGCTGTTAGACTGTGTTTAGTAATCAGATAGTAAGAAATTATAGTTCTAACTTTTGTTTTTGAATACATGTTTAGAAGTTTTAAATGTCATCATATTTCTATTATTGTGTTGACATACCGTTATATGCTAATATATATCGATATGGAGATGAAAATTTTCGACTGCATTTCTTCTTTGGAAATATAAATATCATGTGTCAGTATTTTTTATCATGCACAATTTGCCCCGGGTAGCAAAGTGGTCTAAAGTGCTCAACATTACTGATAATTGCCATCTCATTTATTTGTGTGGGTTCGAGTCTTGGGATCAGCCAGTGTGGGTATGTGAGAAAGCTTGCCTGTAGCTTCCCATGGCTAACCTATTGTGTGCTGAAAAATGGCATTAAACTAACAACAACATGTATTACATTTGCACTTTGACTGTTTTGCAGATTTGAATGCTATAATTTTCAAATACAGTGACCTTTGATACATTTGTTTCAGAAAAGTGAGGTTGACAGTAAACAATTACCTAAAAGTTGAGACTGTGGAGAATGTCATAGGAATCATCTCTGGAAATGTTGAACCAGGTATTTAAATTTTATTCTTCTTTGAATACATTATCTGTTGATAAAGTGAATACATTTTTGTGGATATAGTGAGTCTGAAGTTTTGCAGAGAAAATCATATTTTTATAAGTTTTTAAAAGATTAGATTTATGTTTGAATACAGTTAGTCTTGTGTCACATCCTAATGATATGCATGTTTGAATACAATTGGTGCTGTGTCAAATCCTAATGATATTCATGTTTGAATACAATTATTCCTGTGTCACATCCTAATGATATTCATGTCACATTCTAATGATATTCATGTTTGAATACATTTGGTCCTGAGTCACATCCTAATGATATACATGTTTGAATACAATTAGTCCTGTGTCACATCCTAATGGTATTCATATTTGAATACATTTGGTCCTGTGTCACATCCTAATGATATTCATGTTTGAATACAATTGGTCCTGTGTCACATCCTAATTGTATTCATGTTTGAATACAATTGGTCCTGTGTCACATCCTAATGATATTTGGTTCAGTATAGGTATTAGTCATATATAGTGGAAAACATGAAATGACATGCTTTAGCATTCTATATATTAGTGGCATTTTCATTATGTACTACAGCATATACACAGGCCTGTAAGAGGAAGAAATATAATTTGCTTATTGTTTTTAAGTGTTGACATATATAGTTATAAAGACTGATATATGTACTTATATGTTGTTTTCACAAGAATTTATGATATAAAACAAGAATTATGATAAATAATACATAATAAGCCAAGTTGTTTATTTTTAGATACTGTTCATAAATTCAGTTTCTGGCTCCATCCCTACAAGAACTGATTATATGGAATTCACAGGCTGTATGTATCATTATGGACTAAATATGACTGCCAAAATTAATACTTGCAAAAATGTATGAAAAGACCCAACAAATGAGACTTTATGTTATTTGGTGAATGGTCTAAAACACTTCAAATTATACCAAAAAAGGCCCACAGTCACTTCAACTTAAAATTCCACCAACATCAATATCTCACTGACATTGTGTTGTATGTAAAAGACCATATGGGTATCAAAATCATCTTGTTAATGTCTCAGTGTGTGCCATAACCCAGTCTTTTGCAGTGTAGTATATTTATAAAGTGAAATAGTAGATATAGTCCATTTGGAAATCTCCTGCTTCATTAATTAATCCCTGCAATCTATCACTGAAACAAAAGAGTCTGAAAACTTTTCAAGAACAGATATTAAATCACTTTTACAAAATGTGCGTGAGCTAATTAAATCAAAGTCATATCTTAACTTTGATATTCCTTCATCCTTATCCAATGATGACTATTTCCACCTTTATTGGCTAGAAAATGAATCAATTCCTGTAATGGAAAAAGGTTTGAATCCTGGTTCAAGAGAACAACTTGCTGAATAAGCACAATTTGTACTTCAAGATGGATGCATCCACTTGGAAACTGAATGAATTCCTCAGGATATTAGTTGATTACCTGTGTGACATCACTATGGGCATTTATCAAGTCAAACAGGATCCAAAGTATACAAATGAGCATCTCACAGAGGAGGGGCACTAAGATGTTATGGCATGCATGTATTTTCCAGGTCTGTTACATGTAAAAATCCAGTCTTACCACTACATAAATAAAATCCATTTGCTGTCGATCCAATATAAGCTGAAATATTTCATGGACTCCATCAAAGGATGGCATTGTATCTGCAAGGTCGGTGCTTGGGTTTTTGGGTGTTGTGCCCATTTATCTAGTTTTCTATGGTTTTTTGGCTGAAAAAGATGGGTAAATGATGAGCTGACAAAGAAAGCATCACTAACTATTCATCTTAAGGTCGCATCATCTATTCCAGAATGTGAATATGACAACGGGGAATCAGATGAGTTGTTTTTCTACACTGTGACCACTACTTTCATCAATAGCCATCTGGTTTCTTTTATGTTTACATGACAAATTTTGTATAATTTGAATTGTCATTCTTACCATCATGTTTCCATTATTATGGCATCTTGTTTGTGTGATGTTGATAAAGAAAGAATGATAATATATAACAATTGCCAGATTAATGCCTTCCAGGGCCCTTATCACTGAAAATATTATAGTACCCCATCCCCACTACTAAATGTGAAATTAAAAATAAATATCAGAAGCTAAAAATGGCTGCCACCATTCCAAATGCCACCATTCCAAACCAAAATACTCATACATGCAGATTGAAATGGTCATATATAATTCATTTAATTTTATCATCAGCAAATAATTATGATTTTTTCTGGTGCCCCCGTTGAGCTGTTGTCCTAAATCACGAGCTTAGTATGCTTAATGGGTAATCTGGCAATGTACATACCACACTCAAATGATTACAAAAAGGTATATTTTTAAGACATATTCATTAATAATATGACTTTATGTCCATGTTGGCCTAAATAGTTTACTTTTAATGCTTTTTATTCTGAGACTCTCTGATGACTGTGTAGTCATTGCAAGTTCTGTCTGGTCACATCCCAGTGAATCTAAGAGGGGTCTAAGGTTAAATCCACAAAAAATGGCTATTACAGTAACAGTTTCTCATCTCAACTGTACAGACAGCATGAGTGCATCACCCCTGGGTCATATTTTGGGTGGATGAGTGGGGTCGTAGAATCATCAGGATTTGCTATTAGTTTTGGTTAACTGCTACTGTTAGGTAATATGTGTTTACTGAGTGCATTTCTTTTATCAGATGCTTCATCGTCTCTTGCTTGCATAGATTTTCATTTTAACACTTCCCTAAACCTCCAGTTATATAGAAAGCCTTATGGCAAGATATTCGCATGATTTTTGTTTAGTAATATGGACAAGCATGTTGGCCTACATGTATAGTATACAGTACTTAAAATATTTATGCACAAAATTAGCCTTTGAAACTGCTGTCAAATTATAATAGTCAATGTTATAATGTGAATAGCTTTATTATAATGGTATATATATGAACACATATTCATATAACGTTATTTTATTCATTAAAATGTTTCTATACATTTTTAAATTCATTGCCCCCATTGAGGGCACAGTTTTGAATTGCTGCAAAGAACAATATAGGCTTACATATGCATAGGAGGAGGAGAGAGAGAGTATAGTCATACATAATTATTTTAAACAATGAAATGGTAGAAAAATACTTTGACTCGTTTTTCATCCAAGTTTATGTGCAAACTTGTTCCTAAAAATTCTTTGAAATTTGCATTTGTCCTATAAATCCCATAATCTTGCACGATATAAATCACCATCTTTGCTGACTCTGGTGCTGGTAAGTAGCATTTGTAAAACAAATAATAAAATGATTGTGTTTCCATTTGTTCGTTATAGGTATATGTTCTTTATAAATGTGTACATCCTCTCATTTCACAGACAACTGTGTGCAGTCACAGTAATGCAGTATTCCCATGCTAGTTTAAAAATAGATGCAAAAGGTCTAGAGAGTACAAACCTATAGTCTGTTTCTTGCCTGTATTCTCCAATGCCATTACTTCTGAAACATATTTCACATGTTTCAGAAGTTCATTCAAAGTGCTGAACCAATATTGGTTTATTATAATGTCCATATTATATCTTTACGGATGAGTTTATAAATTGACTATAGTTTGACTATAGGCTACCACACAGGGTGTGGAAGATAGTTTTTTTCTTTTCTACTAAAGATAGAGACACAGTTGTGTGTGTTTCTTTTCTACTAAAGATAGAGACACAGTTGTGTGTGTGTGTGTGTGTGTGTGTGTGTGTTATATAGCCATGAAAATATAAGGATTAAAGTACATAAAGGACACTTGACATTTCCAGGTTAAAAAAAACATGTATTCAGTGAAGAAGCGAACATACAGGCCCCCGTTATATGCCTCCTTTACAGTCGTATTCAATAATATCAAACAATCATTTGAATAATTCAATAATATTAAACATCATTCAATAATATTAAACAATAATTTTTTGAGGAACAGTTTTTGTATTTTATGATTAAGTACCTTTCTGTCAACGTATTTTAGAAAATGTTTTCTGTTGACTTATAAGTTCGATATTCTATTTTTGTCTATGATGGACCATTTTGGAATAGTTTTAGAAACTAAACTTTATATATAGAGCTTTACAACCCCTAAAATAATAAAAATGCATATTGCAAATTTGAAAATGAGTTAATAGCTCATGGTAAAGCAGTATCTATGGGAAGTAAATGGAAACGATGACTACTTTTCATGCCTTTTTTGATAGTGTTTTGACACCCTGTAACCATGGCAATGGACACGTGAACACAAAACTGATTTTAGAAATAAATGTTAACCACTTCATGTGTACAGTATTTATAATATTAGGACATTTGAGGGTGAGGGCATAACAAGGCCCTTATTCAATATAGTTCTTTGCTGACTAATTTAGAAAATCAAATTATGTATATTTCGTGGCCAAATTTGCTTACTATTTTAGAAATTCTAGCACCAGCTGAGACCAAAAAGTGACTGGACTAAACATTTTGACCATTGAACATGTATTGAAACATTTTTATTATGACCAAAATAAACTCTGCAGAGAAAATGAAGGTTACAGAGAATCATGTTTAGTGATTTCTGTATTGTGTCCTGTCAATTTAGTGATTTCTGTATTGTGTCCTGTCAGTTTAGTGATTTCTGTATTGTGTCCTGTCAGTTTAGTGATTTCTGTATTGTGTCCTGTCAATTTAGTGATTTCTGTATTGTGTCCTGTCAATTTAGTGATTTATGTATTGTGTCCTGTCAGTTTAGTGATTTCTGTATTGTGTCCTGTCAATTTAGTGATTTCTGTATTGTGTCCTGTCAATTTAGTGATTTCTGTATTGTGTCCTGTCAATTTAGTGATTTCTGTATTGTGTCCTGTCAGTTTAGTGATTTCTGTATTGTGTCCTGTCAGTTTAGTGATTTCTGTATTGTGTCCTGTCAGTTTAGAGATTTCTGTATTGTGTCCTGTAAGTTTAGTAATTTCTGTATTGTGTCCTGTCAGTTCAGTTGATGATATTTTGTAATACTGTTCTTATGGGGAAGGCATGCTAACCTGGTTGGTCATCAGAAAAACATTTATGTGCTAAAACTTCTGATGTACTTCTGAAATTAAATTTTAATTCACATCCAGACAGATATGTGTTGCTAGGCAACCATCATGATGCCTGGGCCTTTGGAGCAATAGATCCACTCTCTGGCACAGCAGCTCTCACTGAAATCACCCGTGTGATTGGGAATATGAAACAAGAAGGTAAACCCAAATATTTACTATAATTTTGGTTACCATTGCTCAGTTTTTTTATAATCTTCTATGTAATGACATGTATTTATAATCAGTTATTTTTATCATTTGACTCTAGAAAAAGCACATTGAAATATTTTGTATCAGGTCCACCCAAGAAATTATGTATTCAAGTGTCACCGGATGTTATATTGTTGTTTATCATGTGACTTGTATACAGACTGCAATATAAACTCAAGGGTTTTTGTTCAGTGACAATTGTTTTTCCTTTTCTCATTATAGATAATAAAGATACATAATACTTGAAATGTAAATTTCTCATTTCAAATCACAGTTTTAGAAGACTGAATCATGACAGAAAATGAAGGCTAAATGAAAAAACAAATGCAGAAATATATTTTTCTTGATAAAATTTCAAATACAGCTTACATCAATGCAAAGGGGTCATTGTTCCACAAGTTATCAAATACAACAGCAGATTTGTTCCATAAGTTATTAAATACAACAGTGGATTTTTCCCACATATTATTTCATGCAACAGTGGATTTTTCCCACAAGTTAATAAATACAAACACTGCAAGTTATCAAATATAACAGTGGATGCATTTATAAAAACATTTCTGCAGGCATTCGACCCAGGAGAACAATTATCTTTTGTACTTGGGGTGGAGAAGAAGTTGGTTTGCTGGGATCAACAGAGTGGGTAGAGGTATGTACTCTCTATACATTTTCAGACTAGTGATGTTCGTAGCTTGATGCATTTCAATTTGCATTCTTGGCAGTGCTATCTGATTATCAGCCGTATGTATTTTGCATTATTGAATAATGTATTGCTAACCAAATTGGATAGTCCAATGTCCAGGGCACCTTTAAATCTAGGTTAGGCTCCTTCCATATTCTAAATGAAGTGTCCATCAGGCTTTTGAAATAAAAAGGTGTGATCCAGTAGAGTGGACCGAATCTTGAGCACACCAATGAAATGAGACATTTTAATTTTGAAGTTCTTGCAAGACACAGGTAAATATTGACATTCAGCTTTTTTCTGGAGCTAATTTTGTAGATCCCACACCCTTTGAAGATCATCTTTTTCCTGGTAGGACTCCAATTGTAGATCCCACACCCTTTCAAGATCGTCTGCTTCCTGCTAGGGCTCCATTTGTAGATCCCAAACCCTTTGAAGATTGTCTGCTTACTTCTATCAGTTTGGACATTATCCACCTGTAAGTTTAAAGATTGTCTGCTTACTTCTATCAGTTTGTAAATCCCATACCCTTTGAAATTCATCTGCTTCCTGCAAGGACTCCATTTGTAAACCCTATACCCTTTGAAATTCATCTATTTCTGATATGACTTCATTTATTGATCCCATGCCCTTTCAAATTCATCTGTTTCCTGCTAGGACTCAGATTATGAATCCCATACCCTTTGAAATTCATCTATTTCCTGCTAGGACTCCATTTGTAAATCCCATACCCTTTGAAATTCATCTGTTTCCTGCTAGGACTGTTTGTAGATCCCACACCCATTAAAGATTGTCTGCTTACTTGTATCAGAAGTTACACACTTTCTGTATAAAGTGAAGAATGTGACCTATGAATGGGGAATAAAGCTATTTCTATTCTCTGTATTTCATTATTTACCAATGATTTCATTATTAGGGCTCACTTGTCATTCAAGAATTATTAGCTGTCCCTTGTTCTTACTTATAGGGTAATGCATAATTTATTAACTCTGTTGAATTTTTCCTGTGTGGTTGCTCACTTAATGATATATATATATATATATATATATATATATATATATATATATATATATATATATATATATATATATATATATATATATATATATATATATAGTTAGTTAGATAGATAATCCAAGCTAGTGGATTATTGAATTGAATTGTATACAAATAATCTTAGCTTGTGGATTATCGACTTGAATTGTAAACAAATAATCTAAGCTTGTGGATTAGTGACTTGAATTGTACACAAAGAATCTAGGCTAGTGGATTAGTGACTTGAATTGTACACACATAATCTAAGCTAGTGGATTAGTGACTTGAATTGTACACACATAATCTAAGCTAGTGGATTAGTGACTTGAATAGTGTACACATGATCTAAGATAGTGGATTATTTACTTGAATTGTACACAGATAATATAAGCTAGTGGATTAGTGACTTGAATTGTACACAGAGATAATTTAAGCTTGTAGATTAGTGACTTGAATTGTACAAAGATAATCTAAACTAGTGGATTAGTGACTTTTTGTAGAGCATTCAGACAATGCTTTTGACCATGAAAAAAAAAAATGACATTGTATTTTAATTAATTTTGTTCCAAGATTTGGCAGTTATTGGTTCTATTGATATATGGCATTTGTTTTATGTAATTGCAATTTATTGGTTGACAGTGTAATATGCAGACTAATTATGAAACTTTATGTAATTGCAATGCATTGGCTGACAGTGTACTATGCAAACTAATTATGAAACGTTATGTAATTGCAATGCATTGGCTGACAGTGTACTATGCAAACTAATTATGAAACTTTATGCTGGCTTTACTAATTAAAATAGAAACTACTCCATGTCCCTTGAATACTTTTCCCTATAGGTTATGAAGAAAATGAAACTACTTCATGTCCCCTGAATACTTTTCCCTATAAGTCATGAAGAAAATGAAACTACTCTTTGTCCCCTGAATTCTATTCCCTATAGATCATTTTGAAAATTAAACCATTCCATGCCCCTGAAGACTCTTCCCTATAGACCATGATGAAAATGAAATTATGTCAAGTCCCCTGAAGACTCTTCCCTATAGACCATGATGAAAATGAAATTATGTCAAGTCCCCTGAATACTCTTCCCTATAGACCATGATGAAAATGAAATTATGTCAAGTCCCCTGAATACTCTTCCCTATGGACCATGATGAAAATGAAATTATGTCAAGTCCCCTGAATACTCTTCCCTATGGACCATGATGAAAATGAAATTATGTCAAGTCCTCTGAAGACTCTTCCCTATGGATGATGATGAAAATGAAATTATGTCAAGTCCCCTGAATACTCTTGGACACTTACATTATTGCAATAAACATTTTATCATGTGCAGAAATAGCTCAGAAAAACTATAGCATGTTTGAATATCAGGTAGAAATGAGCTGCAGAATGGAATTTACCTTTCTGGATCTTACTGGATCATTCATTACTACCAGCATTTATTGTAATAAATACCAGTGTTTTCATTAACTTACTTTCCAAGTTAATAAATGATTTAATGACATGATATATTTGCATAAATGTTGTCTAGTTTTGTCATTAATTTAATCTCAAAATAAATTAAGTCTTCTTCCTTGCTCTAGGTATGATTTGAACCTTGATAATATATTGCACTAGTGACCATCAAAGACTTTACATTGCAGACACATTGTTTTAAATTGCAACTTGACCGACTACCACAAACACTAAGATTTCATTGGCAGAGATATTGTTTTAAATTGCAGCTTGGCCAACTACACAAACCCTGAATGGTTTCATTGGCAGACCCATTGTTTTAAAATGGATGCTAGTTGTTATCCCAGTGTTTATCTCCTTCAGGCCAAATTGATAGTGCCAGCATGAATATGGATGGACATCTACTGAAGAAAACTTTTGAGCATATATTTTGATTTTGTCCTGATGAAAAAGCATCCCTAGTGGGGAGCTCAGGGTCAGGATTTAGGGGACATTGGGCAAAAAATTGCAAGATATGCATTCCACACTCAAGGTGCAGCACTGATACATTAGCCTAAATGCAAGGCTAAAACATGCATGTACAGTCCAAGATCCTAAAAGGTGTATTGAGAATTCCACACATTAATATACAAAAACTGTGAAATTGTTGGAAATCCTATAAGTTGGTAACCTCTTGATGCTCAAATATGAATGAGGGTTCATGGACATGAAAAATATCAAAATTATAAACAGTTTAAAGTAAAGAGACCTCAAATGCTTATAAATATTTACTCAAAAGCTTATAAATGTAAACTCGAATGCTTATAAATGTGAACGCGAATGCTTATAAATGTAAACTCGAATGCTTATAAATGTAAACTCGAATGCTTATAAATATTTACTCAAAAGCTTATAAATGTAAACTCAGATGCTTATAAATATAAACTTGTATGTATATAAATATAAATTCATATTTATAAATATAAACTCAAATGTTTATGAACTCAAATGCTTATAAATAGTTATATGTTTAGAAACATAATCTCAAATGCTGATAAATGTAAACTTGAATGCTTATAAATGTAAACTCAAATGATTATAAATAGAAATTCAGCTAAAATAAAGGCTGTAAGGATGACATTGATAGAGGAATTAGACACTGTTTGACATAAAGGCTGTAAGGATGGCATTCACGGGGGAATTAGACACTGACATAAAGGCTGTAAGGATGGCATTGATAGAGGAATTAGACACTGTTTGACGTAAAGGCTGTAAGAATGGCATTGATAGAGGAATTAGACACTGTTTGACATAAAGGCTGTAAGGATGGCATTGATAGAGGAATGAGACACTGTTTGACATAAAGGCTGTAAGGATGGCATTGATAGAGGAATTAGACACTGTTTGACATAAAGGCTGTAAGGATGGCATTGACGGGGGAATTAGACACTGACATAAAGGCTGTAAGGATGGCATTGATAGAGGAATTAGACACTGTTTGACGTAAAGGCTGTAAGGATGGCATTGATAGAGGAATGAGACACTGTTTGACGTAAAGGCTGTAAGGATGGCATTGACGGGGGAATTAGACACTGACATAAAGGCTGTAAGGATGGCATTGATAGAGGAATGAGACACTGTTTGACGTAAAGGCTGTAAGGATGGCATTGATAGAGGAATGAGACACTGTTTGACATAAAGGCTGTAAGGATGGCATTGATAGAGGAATTAGACACTGTTTGACATAAAGGCTGTAAGGATGGCATTGACGGGGGAATTAGACACTGACATAAAGGCTGTAAGGATGGCATTGATAGAGGAATTAGACACTGTTTGACATAAAGGCTGTAAGGATGGCATTGATAGAGGAATTAGACACTGTTTGACATAAAGGCTGTAAGGATGGCATTGATAGAGGAATGAGACACTGTTTGACATAAAGACTGAGAGGATGACTAAGTGAAATGGAATCAAACTTTGGTTAAAGAAAGATACAAAAGTTGTTTTAAACCACTGTTAAGCATAATCTGTTTTGGTACTGAGTGCTCGGTTGCATCTGGATCAGGAGAAAATACTACTGTTAATTAAGTGAAATCAATCATAACAAAATCACAAAACAAGCCTTATAGAAAGATGTGAACAAATGCCAGATTTCTCAGTAGTTTGTCTCTAGTTACAATTGAAGGTGTCACAGCAGAATGTATTGGTAGTCATTTTTCCCTGCAGGAATACATGAAGATGTTGTATGAGAGAGCTGTAGCCTATATAAATGTGGACTATGCTGTGGACTACATAGATACTCTGGTGGCTGGCACAAGTCCACTTCTTCAGGACCCTCTTTATCATGCTGCTAAAATGGTATGTGGGATTTTTATTCCCATGCTTTGAAAAGCATGAGAGATATTGTGATTGGTTTTGACTGTCTGTCCATTTATCTGTCCATAACCCTATCTCCTACTATGCTGCTTGGTGGATTCACCAAACTTGGTACAAAGGTTATTCATGTGATAATATCCACTCTACACTGCTTTGAGGATTCACCAAACTTGGTACATAGGTTGTCAATGTGATAATCATCCACCCTACACTGCTTGGGGTATTCACCAAACTTGGTACATGGGTTGTCAGTGTGATATTCATCCACCCTACACTGCTTTGGGTATTCACCAAACTTGGTACATGGGTTGTCAGTGTGATAATCATCCACCCTACACTGCTTTGGGTATTCACCAAACTTGGTACATGGGTTGTCAGTGTGATAATCATCCATCCTACACTGCTTGGGTTATTCACCAAACTTGGTACATGGGTTGTCAGTGTGATAATCATCCATCCTACACTGCTTGGGTTATTCACCAAACTTGGTACATGGGTTGTCAGTGTGATAATCATCCACCCTACACTGCTTGGGGTATTCACCAAACTTGGTACATGGGTTGTCAGTGTGATAATCATCCATCCTACACTGCTTGGGTTATTCACCAAACTTGGTACATGGGTTGTCAGTGTGATAATCATCCATCCTACACTGCTTGGGGTATTCACCAAACTTGGTACATGGGTTGTCAGTGTGATAATCATCCACCCTACACTGCTTGGGGTATTCACCAAACTTGGTACATGGGTTGTCAGTGTGATAATCATCCATCCTACACTGCTTGGGGTATTCACCAAACTTGGTACATGGGTTGTCAGTGTGATAATCATCCACCCTACACTGCTTGGGGTATTCACCAAACTTGGTACATGGGTTGTCAGTGTGATAATCATCCATCCTACACTGCTTGGGGTATTCACCAAACTTGGTACATGGGTTGTCAGTGTGATAATCATCCATCCTACACTGCTTGGGTTATTCATCAAACTTGGTACATGGGTTGTCAGTGTGATAATCATCCACCCTACACTGCTTGGGGTATTCACCAAACTTGGTACATGGGTTGTCAGTGTGATAATCATCCACCCTACACTGCTTGGGGTATTCACCAAACTTGGTACATGGGTTGTCAGTGTGATAATCATCCACCCTACACTGCTTGGGGTATTCACCAAACTTGGTACATGGGTTGTCAGTGTGATAATCATCCACCCTACACTGCTTGGGGTATTCACCAAACTTGGTACATGGGTTGTCAGTGTGATAATCATCCACCCTACACTGCTTGGGGTATTCACCAAATTTGGTACATGGGTTGTCAGTGTGATAATCATCCACCCTACACTGCTTCGGGTATTCACCAAACTTGGTACATGGGTTGTCCATGCGATACTCATCAGTAACTTACTTTCAGAAGGAATGCCACACCATTACAGGACAACTAGAATGCAGTCATATTTATTTTGAACTCCTGATCTTTTGGGCCAATTTTTGCAGTTAGAAGTTTTCCATACACCTTTGCTGGCAGAATCAATTAACTTGATTAGTGTCATTGTGTCACTATTCATCAAAAGCAATTCTTTGTGAGTGGGTCATTTTGGTTATTTTCTAGTATGGATAACATAATAATGCTTTGTGAGTGGGCCATTTTGGTTATTTTCTAGTATGGATAACATAATTCCTGTAAAGCCAACAGTTTGCAGATGGTATCACTTTTCTGCTGGTGGCATAAATGCTATGATTTTGTATCAGAACTTTTGTTTTACATTCCATTCCCTCCCAGAATGAGTTTTAAACTTGTGTGATGAAATGTTTGTTGTTGCTTAGATTGTATAGTTAAGCTTGCTTAGGTTTGGGAAACATTGTTGCCGACTGGATGTTTTGAAAATGAGCCTAGCTTCCCTCATATTGCACACTTGCACTTATGCAGATGATTGTTCTGGTTTTCATTTGGGTTTGATACACTTTTTTTTAGGTAGAATGGTTTTATGTCAGGCACAAATTTTCTGATAGCAACATAGGGACAGTGCATGCACTTTGCTCTGTCCTTGACTTTGCCAACCCCTCAGCTTATATAGCAGTGTACTGTAAGCAATTGTGTGTTACAATGACTTTGGGGTTATATGTTTACATCATCCAATGCATTCAGGATGAACAGTGCACTTGAAATCAGTCTAGCTAGTTTACATGTAATCTTGTCTGCCCACCTGTATTTCAATTTACAATTAATACCATGCCATTATTTCAGTTTACAATTAATAGCATGGCATTATTTCAGTTTACAATTAATATCATGGCATTTTTTCAATTTACAATTAATATCGTGGCATTATTTCAGTTTACAATTAATATCATGCCGTTATTTCAATATTCAATTAATAGCATGGCATTATTTCAATTTACAATTAATATCATGGCATTTTTTCAATTTACAATTAATATCGTGGCATTATTTCAGTTTACAATTAATATCATGCCGTTATTTCAATATTCAATTAATAGCATGGCATTATTTCAATTTACAATTAATATCATGGCATTTTTTCAATTTAAAATTAATATCATGGCATTATTTAAATTTACAATTGATATCATTGCATTATTTCAGTTTACAACTAATATCATGGCATTATTTCTATTTACGATTGGTATCATGGATTATTTCATTTTACAATTGATATGACATTATTTCAATTTACAACTAATATCATGGCATTATTGCAATTTATGATTCATATCATGGCATTAATTTAATTTACAATTAATATCATGGCATTATTTCAGTTTACAACTAATGTCATGGCATTATTTATATTTACAATTGATATCATGGCATTATTTAAATTTACAAATAATATCATGGAATTATTTAAATTCACAACTAATATCATGGCATTTTTTCAATTTATAAAAGTAGTCATGGCATTATTTCAATTCACAATTAATATCATGGCTTTATTTCAGTTTATGATTAAGATCACAGCATTATTTAAATTTACAAATAATATCATGCCATTATTTCAATGAAAAATTTATTTTGCTTGCAACGTAAAGATTGTGAAAGTTTGATACAATTGAGGACTTTGTGGGTGAGACAGAATAATTTATCTGTGATATGGCTAACAAGAAGTTGGATTTAATTGGGGGTGGTTGATGTATTTATTTTGGCAATATTTTGGCATAAAGACACTAATTTTATTATAACGTTTCTTAAAATAATTTTTTGAAGGTTCCAAACCCAGACCACACATCCTCCTATAAAACCCTGTATGACATTTGGAACAAGGTAAATCCAGGGAATGGAACTGGGGAACCTAGGTGAGTGTCATATTGAATTATTTAATTATTTCATTTACCTGTGATTGTATTCAAACAGTGTCAAATAGCATCATTTCATTAATGTATTTACCTATGTTTTATATGCTCAGATAATGTCAGATTGCATCATTTCGTTACTGTATTTAACCATGTATATACTGAAATAGTGTGGTTTTTTCCTCCTATAAAACACCTCATTATAACTCAGTCTCATATACAACACCTCATTATAACTCAGTTATATACAACTATGAGTCCCATTCTACTGGCTGAATAGTAAATTATATAATGTAACTCGTGACAAGGCAACTTTGTCTGTACCATGGTATCTGAAGCAAATCCATACTGAATTCTTTTCTCCTTAATAGAATTATTTTGTATCTAATGCCAGGCTGGCTACACAAAACTGGATTACTCCAAGATTCCAACTGGTTGGTTGGCCATCATGGGGTTCATAATCATTGGAAATTTACTCAAAGCAAATTTAAACATGATTTTGTTGTTGCTGTTGTTTTTGTTGTTGATTTTTTTTAATTGTTGCCAGTAAAATTAGGAGGGGAGATAGCTCTTCAGTTTGCATTTTACTTCATGTGTTATGTGCTAGCTCATTCATTATGCCCCCAGTATCTAGATACATATCCAGGAGATTTACTCAAACTGACCAAACCTAGATCACTGCATCTAAGTTTTTATGCATGAATAACTTTATTTTCAGATATTCATGTGTTACACTCTCAACATCTTTAAACAGATTTCACCTATACAAGGAGAGTAACTTAACCATGCTAAAAGTTATGTCATTGTAACCTAATACTCACTCCACAGTAACTTTAATTTTAGCTTTACCCTATCATTTCATATTGAATATGTTGGACTAAATGTAAAATACATTAAATGAAAACTGGTATTTGGATGCATCTCAAGGAGAGTAACTCCACCATACTAAAATGTGGTCACTGTGTCCTAATTTCTGTGGTTGAATGACTTTATTTTCACTTTTCTGTTAATTACACCCTCAATTGTTTGGTACCCTATTTCACCTACACATGAAAATTGGTATGCATATACATCCCAAGGAGAGTGACTCAACCATACATAAATGTCACTGTGACCTATTTTTTCACTTTTGAGTGATATCCATATCTTGGGCACTATTTCACCTACATTCATGATAATTGGTATGTAGATGCAAGGAGAGTAACTCATCCTTGACTGATGTTTGTATTTCATTTTTTTTGTATGTCACAGCATCTGTATCTTTAACACTATTATATCTAGCCTAATCAAATTTTATTTCATCCCTATGCTGATGAAACAGTGTTAATGCATAATAACGATTAGTACACGATACTGAGGTTTTATTTTTTTCCTCCAATTATTTGCTCATTCATCAGCTTTGACTCACATCAGTAGGTAAAGGATTGGATTCCTGTCTGAACTGGTATAGGGTGTCTGTCATGGAATATATATTGGCAAGATTTTTAACCCCTACTGCCTTGGTTCTAGTCCTGGTATGGGATAACTGTCATGGAATATCTCTCAGCAAGATTTTTAAGCCCAATTGCCTTGGTTCGAGTCGTGGAATGGAATGACTGTCATGGACCATCTGTTAGCAAGATTTTTAACCCCTATTACCTTGGTTCTAGTCCTGGTATGGGATGGCTGGTATGGAACATCTCTTAGCACGATTTTTAAGCCCTGTTACCTTGGCTCTAGTCCTGGTATGGGATGGCTGGCATGGAATATCTCTCAGCAAGATTTTTAAGCCCTGTTGCCTTGGTTCTAGTCCTGGTATGGGATGGCTGGCATGGAATATCTCTTAGCAAGATTTTTAAGCCATGTTGCCTTGGTTCTAGTCCTGGTATGGGATGGCTGTCATGGAATATCTCTTAGCAAGATTTTTAACCCCTATTGCCTTGGCTCTAGTCCTGGTATGGAATGGCTGTCATGGACCATCTGTTAGCAAGATTGTTAACCCCTATTGCCTTGGCTCTAGTCATGGTATGGAATGGCTGTCATGAAATATCTCTCAGCAAGATTTTTAAGCCCAATTACCTTGGTTCTAGTCCTGGTATGGGATGGCTGTCATGGAATATCTCTTAGCAAGATTTTTAAGCCCTGTTGCCTTGGTTCTAGTCCTGGTATGGGATGGCTGGCATGGAATATCTCATAGCAAGATTTTTAAGCCCTGTTGCCTTGGCTCTAGTCATGGTATGGAATGGCTGTCATGAACCATCTGTTAGCAAGATTGTTAACCCCTATTGCCTTGGCTCTAGTCATGGTATGTAATGGCTGTTATGGACCATCTGTTAGCAAGATTGTTAACCCCTGTTGCCTTGGCTCTATTCCTGGTATGGAATGGCTGTCATGGACCATCTGTTAGCAAGATTTGTAACCCCTGTTGCCTTGGCTCTAGTCCTTGTATGAAATGGCTGTCATGGAATATCTCTTAGCAAGATTTTTAACCCCTATTGCCTTGGTTCGAGTCCTGGTATGAGATGGCTGGCATGGAACATCTCTTAGCAAGATTTTAAACTGCTATTGCCTTGGCTCTAGTCCTGGTATGGGAAGGCTGTCATGGAATATCTCTTAGCAAGATTTTTAACCCCTATTACCTTGGCTCTAGTCCTGGTATGAGATGGCTGTCATGGAATATCTCTTAGCATCTAGTTCTTCATAAGACTCTATGTTATTGGCTTTTCAATATGTTTTCATTTTGCTGTGGAGATTTATATTTGTGACTGTTTCTCTTTCATCTTCATTCTTAGTAATATAGTGCCATAGTTGTCATTATTACAATTTTTTTTACTGCATTGAGTTGTGTATAACATGCATCCAGCCAAAAACAACATAGATTCAGGTCTTCTGTCAGGTATTGCACTATCAGACTGAATCTATGCCACCAAATATTGCACCAGCTGACTGGTTCTATGCTTTCAGTTATTGCACTATCAGACTGGATCTATGCCACCAAATATTGCACCAGCTGACTGGATCTATGCTTTCAGGTATTGCACTATCAGACTGGATCTATGCCACCAAATATTGCACCAGCTGACTGGATTTATACTTTCAGGTATTGCACTATCAGACTGGATCTATGCCACCAAATATTGCACCAACTGACTGGATCTATACTTTCAGGTATTGCACTATCAGACTGGATCTATGCCACCAAATATTGCACCAGCTGACTGGATCTATGCTGTTAGCTTGAAATAACAATTAGAATGAAAATCATAGACCTGATCAGTGTAAACAATGTGAAAGCAAATCCAGCTTTCTGTTTACAATTGGATGTATTTAGCTGAATTAAATACAGTACATTTTATAATCTTCTTTATGGTTTTCTTTTTCCCTTTCAGTGTGTATTATTCCCTGGGAGCCAGCAGTGACATGGCTACATTCTACCAGAGAGCAGGAGTGCCCAGTACTGACATGTGGTACACATTTGATCATGTAAGTCGTCCTGAGATATACATGACAAATTTAAAAATCAACATGTGAAATGCCAAAATGTTTGCTTATGTAGATGTTCGCTTAATACACGTTAAGTCTCAATGTAATTGTGTTAACATAGTTTTGGGAGATGACTTCCTGCAAAAATAGAAATATTCTTCTTTCTTGGTTTTATAAAAAAATACAACAGATTTACTGACTGCATAGAATGTTGCCCCAACTTTTGACTGAGTAAATCAACATCTTCTGGCCCAGTATGTTATATGGTGTATGCTGCTGACAGTTGGATGTGCATTATGCCCAGTATGTTATATGGTGTATGCTGCTGACAGTTGGATGTGCATTATGCACCGTATGTTATATGGTGTATGCTGCTGACAGTTGGATGTGCATTTTGCCCAGTATGTTATATGGTGTGTGCTGCTGACAGTTGGATGTGCATTATGCACAGTATGTTATATGGTGTATGCTGCTGACAGTTGGATGTGCATTATGCCCAGTATGTTATATGGTGTATGCTGCTGACAGTTGGATGTGCATTATGCACAGTATGTTATATGGTGTATGCTGCTGACAGTTGGATGTGCATTATGCCCAGTATGTTATATGGTGTGTGCTGCTGACAGTTGGATGTGCATTTTGCCCAGTATGTTATATGGTGTATGCTGCTGACAGTTGGATGTGCATTATGCACCGTATGTTATATGGTGTATGCTGCTGACAGTTGGATGTGCATTATGCCCAGTATGTTATATGGTGTGTGCTGCTGACAGTTGGATGTGCATTATGCCCAGTATGTTATATGGTGTATGCTGCTGACAGTTGGATGTGCATTATGCCCAGTATGTTATATGGTGTATGCTGCTGACAGTTGGATGTGCATTATGCCCAGTATGTTATATGGTGTATGCTGCTGACAGTTGGATGGGCATTATGCCCAGTATGTTATATGGTGTGTGCTGCTGACAGTTGGATGTGCATTATGCCCAGTATGTTATATGGTGTATGCTGCTGACAGTTGGATGTGCATTATGCCCAGTATGTTATATGGTGTGTGCTGCTGACAGTTGGATGTGCATTATGCCCAGTATGTTATATGGTGTATGCTGCTGACAGTTGGATGGGCATTATGCCCAGTATGTTATATGGTGTATGCTGCTGACAGTTGGATGTGCATTATGCACAGTATGTTATATGGTGTATGCTGCTGACAGTTGGATGGGCATTATGCCCAGTATGTTATATGGTGTGTGCTGCTGACAGTTGGATGTGCATTTTGAATATGGCCATAACTTGTATAGAATTTACTGTTATCATTTCACATGTTTAAGTTTACCTGATCTTAAGGTCTAATGAGGCTGTAGTATGGCCTAATGAGGTTATACTATGACCTAATGAGGTTATAGTATGGCCCTGATCTTAAGGCCTAATGGGGTTATAGTATGGCCTAATGAGGTTATAGTATGGCCTTGATCTTAAGGCCTAATGGGGTTATAGTATGGCCTAATGAGGTTATATTATGGCCTAATGATGTTATAGTATGGCCCTGATCTTAAGGCCTAATGAGGTTATATTATGGCCTAATGATGTTACAGTATGGCACTGATCTTAAGGCCTAATGAGGTTATATTATGGCCTAATGATGTTATAGTATGGCCCTGATCTTAAGGCCTAATGAGGTTATATTATGGTCCTGATCTTAAGGCCTAATGAGGTTATATTATGGCCTAATGAGGTTACAGTATGGCCCTGATCTTAAGGCCTAATGAGGTTATAGTATGGCCCTGATCTTAAGGCCTAATGAGGTTATAGTATGGCCCTGATCTTAAGGTCTAATGGGGTTATAGTATGGTCCTGATCTTAAGGCCTAATGAGGTTATAGTATGGTCCTGATCTTAAGGCCTAATGAGGTTATAGTATGGCCTAATGAGGTTACAGTATGGCCCTGACCTTAAGGCCTAATGAGGTTATAGTATGGTCCTGATCTTAAGGCCTAATGAGGTTATAGTATGACCCTGATCTTAAGGTCTAATGGGGTTATATTATGGTCCTGATCTTAAGGCCTAATGAGGTTATAGTATGGTCCTGATCTTAAGGCCTAATGAGGTTATATTATGGCCTAATGAGGTTACAGTATGGCCTTGATCTTAAGGCCTAATGAGGTTATATTATGGTCCTGATCTTAAGGCCTAATGGGGTTATAGTATGGCCCTGATCTTAAGGCCTAATGGGGTTATATTATGGCCCTGATCTTAAGGCCTAATGAGGTTATAGTATGGCCCTGATCTTAAGGCCTAATGAGGTTATAGTATGGCCCTGATCTTAAGGTCTAATGGGGTTATAGTATGGTCCTGATCTTAAGGCCTAATGAGGTTATAGTATGGTCCTGATCTTAAGGCCTAATGAGGTTATATTATGGCCTAATGAGGTTACAGTATGGCCCTGATCTTAAGGCCTAATGAGGTTATATTATGGTCCTGATCTTAAGGCCTAATGGGGTTATAGTATGGCCCTGATCTTAAGGCCTAATGGGGTTATAGTATGGCCCTGATCTTAAGGCCTAATGGGGTTATAGTATGGCCCTGATCTTAAGGTCTAATGAGGTTATATTATGGCCTAATGAGGTTACAGTATGGCCCTGATCTTAAGGCCTAATGAGGTTATAGTATGGTCCTGATCTTAAGGCCTAATGAGGTTATATTATGGCCTAATGAGGTTACAGTATGGCCCTGATCTTAAGGCCTAATGGGGTTATAGTATGGCCCTGATCTTAAGGCCTAATGAGGTTACAGTATGGCCCTGATCTTAAGGCCTAATGAGGTTATATTATGGTCCTGATCTTAAGGCCTAATGGGGTTATAGTATGGCCCTGATCTTAAGGCCTAATGGGGTTATAGTATGGCCCTGTATTCATTGCACATCATGCATCCATCACCAATTACTATTTTAAACATCTCAAAAACCAATGGACTTGTTTATATGGAAATCGATAGACAGAATCCATTCATGAAAGGTTTTCAGACTTATACAAATTATGTTGATCTGTCTTCAGATATGTCCACTATCACTACAAATAGAAAAACACTTAAAATGGCATCTTCTCAAACACAACTAAATAGAATTTGGTCAAATATGACAGAAAGCATACTGTCAGGAAGACTGCTCAAATTTTTGCAAATGATGTGAATCCACCATAAAACATGGTTGCCATTGCTAATAATAGAAATTTTCCATCCTTTCTAACAATTGCCATTGTCAATTTCTTCTAAAAACAATATAGCATGGAGGATCCTGGCATAAATATTGTTCACAAATGATGCCAGTCAACCATAAATATCTTTTACAAATGATGCCAGTCAACCATAAATATCTTTAAGGTTGTCAGAAATGATGCCAATGAACCATAAATATGGCTACTATTACTAAGAATAGGAAACCTTTAAAATAGCTTATTCTGAACCACAGAATAGACTGTCAAGTCAATTCTTTGGTTCAGAAGAAGCTATTTTAAAACAAACTTGATAACTTCATGCCATGAAGACCTTTCAATTACTTACAAATGAAACCACAAATATGGCTGATGTTACTTAAATTGTTTGACTGAAGGCATCCTGGCATGAAGACCTTTCACATTTTTATAAATGATATCGCTGTCTTATTTGGCTGCTGTTACTCATATTAAAAAAGCTGTAAAATGATTCTTCTCAAAAACTGCTGAACAAGATTTGACCAAACTTAACAGAAAGCATTCTGGCATGAGGATCTTCAGGTTCCTATAAATGATGCTGAATTCACCTTCAAAGTAGGCAGCTGTTCCTGAAGGTAAACAAACCTTTCAGCAACTTCTTCCTAAAACTGCTGAATAGAATTTTACCAAACTTGATAGATACCATCCTGTCATGAAGACCTTTCAGTTTTATACAAATAATGCATTCATCTCTAATAGAGCTAGTTTATTTGAATATCTGGTCAGATATTAATTTCTTGAAAATTGGATCAGCATAATGTAAGTGTCATCCATTCTTAAAATTGCAAAATAGAGTCGGATGTTCTTTGGATAATCACTACATCTGATTTTAGTTGATAGACTATGTAAGACATGTCATCAAAAGGCATATCATTGACACTAATGAGTTGTTAATGAAAATTTGTAGCCATGCCAACACCAATAACTCTAGTTCATTTGAATATCTTGTGAAATTCCTTGCAAATTAGGATTTAGAGAATGTTATCCTCCTTATAACAGTATATCATAGCTTCTTTAACTGAGCTTAGTATTGCAGTATTCATAGAATTCATCCAAGTTCAAAGGGACATCTAAAATTATAATTCCAAGGGTGTAAATGTTACACAGGACAGTAATTGAAATTGTTACAGTTACGGTTGATGGGTTGAAGGGAAGCAGTTAATTATGACAGAGAGCCAATCACATTTCAGTATTTCATTAGCGTGTGTGAAAGCTATGAGAGCTTGGCTTGATACAGTTGATGATCAACAAAAACCAAGACTCATTGATGTTTCTGATCAACCGTCTGTCATTGAGGACCATGTAATGGTGCAAAAGATGTGTCTTTTGTTGGTTAAGTGTCTATTGACTAAGCGCTGGTAACAGCTTGACATACTAATTCAACATTTGTAAACTTTGTTTACAGATTACAAAATATGCTGAAAGTTTGCTCTTTCTATTATGGCCTGCAAATTAGAACTACTCCTTCCTTTGGAGGGAGGTGAATTCTTCGTAAAACACTGCATTAATTTACCTGTCATAAAAGCAGTATAAGAGAAATTCTTATTTTGATTTCCGGAAGTATGAAGAGAACATGAATAATCTGGAAGTATGATATGCAGTTTCTCCATTGAACACTTTCTCCAATCACATTAATGCTAGAAAAAGAATGTTACTACCTCTTGACTCCAGCTCTACAAAGGGAGGAAACTCTCCACTGTTGCCTCCCCTTCCTGCTGTTTGGTGGATACCCATTTATTAGATATTTACCAATTTAAGCTTTCACTGTTGTATTATCTCACTTATTGTTATCCATAAAAATCAGCTCGAATTTATTTTGGAAGTAGGACAGTAATTAATTATTAATATATTTGGGACATATTGGCAAAATTATTTTTTTATTTTAGTATTTTTGTAAATTGTTGCAGTTTGTGGGCTTAATTTTGTGACCTTATTGTCCAACATGTTTTCATTAATGATCATTGTTGGTTGTCTTTTTGGCTAAAACTGAATCTTTTGCTTCTTTATTAACATTTGTATTATTGTTATAGCAAACACTTGTGAATTGTTATTTCTTCATCCTACGTTGCCTGATCATAATACCTTAGGAGTACTACTGTAACCTCACAAATAAAGTCTTCGCAGGTTAGTATTATAGTTAAATGTTGTTTGGCCACATATGTGACAGTGAGACAGCATCTTCTCTTCCTTGATAAAAGGATTGGCACCAAATTCACAGTGTATCCCAGTGACTACTTCCAAGCCAACTAGTATGTTCTGTCCTGTTGAGAGATGTCACAAATCATCTGAAAGAATTATTGGAACATATTCAACATTAGAGCAGGTTGTAGGAGTTTTTTCTTCTCAATGAGCTATACTCTACCTCTATCCCTCTCCACACTGTTTACAGTCCGGGAGCTATACTCTACCTCTATCCTTCTCCACACTGTTTACAGTCCGGGAGCTATACTCTCTCTATCCCTCTCCACACTGTTTACAGTCAGGGAGCTATACTCTACCTCTATCCCTCTCCACACTGTTTGCAGTCAGGGAGCTATACTCTACCTCTATCCCTCTCCACACTGTTTACAGTCAGGGAGCTATACTCTACCTCTATCCCTCTCCACACTGTTTGCAGTCCGGGAGCTATACTCTACCTCTATCCCTCTCCACACTGTTTACAGTCCGGGAGCTATACTCTACCTCTATCCCTCTCCACACTGTTTACAGTCAGGGAGCTATACTCTACCTCTATCCCTCTCCACACTGTTTGCAGTCAGGAAGCTATACTCTACCTCTGTCCCTCTCCACACTGTTTACAGTCCGGGAGCTATACTCTACCTCTATCCCTCTCCACACTGTTTGCAGTCCGGGAGCTATACTCTACCTCTATCCCTCTCCACACTGTTTACAGTCCGGGAGCTATACTCTACCTCTATCCCTCTCCACACTGTTTACAGTCAGGGAGCTATACTCTACCTCTATCCCTCTCCACACTGTTTGCAGTCAGGAAGCTATACTCTACCTCTGTCCCTCTCCACACTGTTTACAGTCAGGAAGCTATACTCTACCTATATCCCTCTCCACACTATTTACAGTCCGGGAGCTATACTCTACCTCTATCCCTCTCCACACTGTTTGCAGTCCGGGAGCTATACTCTACCTCTATCCCTCTCCACACTGTTTACAGTCCGGGAGCTATACTCTACCTCTATCCCTCTCCACACTGTTTACAGTCCGGGAGCTATACTCTACCTCTATCCCTCTCCACACTGTTTACAGTCAGGAAGCTATACTCTACCTCTATCCCTCTCCACACTGTTTACAGTCAGGAAGCTATACTCTACCTCTATCCCTCTCCACACTGTTTACAGTCAGGGAGCTATTCTCTACCTCTATCCCTCTCCACACTGTTTACAGTCAGGGAGCTATACTCTACCTCTATCCCTCTCCACACTGTTTACAGTCAGGGAGCTATACTCTACCTCTATCCCTCTCCACACTGTTTGCAGTCCGGGAGCTATACTCTACCTCTATCCCTCTCCACACTGTTTACAGTCAGGAAGCTATACTCTACCTCTATCCCTCTCCACACTGTTTACAGTCAGTGAGCTATACTCTACCTCTATCCCTCTCCACACTGTTTACAGTCAGTGAGCTATACTCTACCTCTATCCCTCTCCACACTGTTTGCAGTCAGGGAGCTATACTCTACCTCTATCCCTCTCCACACTGTTTGCAGTCAGGGAGCTATACTCTACCTCTATCCCTCTCCACACTGTTTGCAGTCAGGGAGCTATACTCTACCTCTATCCCTCTCCACACTGTTTGCAGTCAGGGAGCTATACTCTACCTCTATCCCTCTCCACACTGTTTACAGTCAGGAAGCTATACTCTACCTCTATCCCTCTCCACACTGTTTACAGTCAGGAAGCTATACTCTACCTCTATCCCTCTCCACACTGTTTACAGTCAGGAAGCTATACTCTACCTCTATCCCTCTCCACACTGTTTACAGTCAGTGAGCTATACTCTACCTCTATCCCTCTCCACACTGTTTACAGTCAGTGAGCTATACTCTACCTCTATCCCTCTCCACACTGTTTACAGTCAGGGAGCTATACTCTACCTCTATCCCTCTCCACACTGTTTACAGTCAGGGAGCTATACTCTACCTCTATCCCTCTCCACACTGTTTGCAGTCAGGGAGCTATACTCTACCTCTATCCCTCTCCGCACTGTTTGCAGTCAGGAAGCTATACTCTACCTCTATCCCTCTCCACACTGTTTACAGTCAGGAAGCTATACTCTACCTCTATCCCTCTCCGCACTGTTTACAGTCAGGAAGCTATACTCTACCTCTATCCCTCTCCACACTGTTTACAGTCAGGGAGCTATACTCTACCTCTATCCCTCTCCACACTGTTTACAGTCAGGGAGCTATACTCTACCTCTATCCCTCTCCACACTGTTTACAGTCAGGGAGCTATACTCTACCTCTATCCCTCTCCACACTGTTTACAGTCAGGAAGCTATACTCTACCTCTATCCCTCTCCACACTGTTTACAGTCAGGGAGCTATACTCTACCTCTATCCCTCTCCACACTGTTTACAGTCAGGGAGCTATACTCTACCTCTATCCCTCTCCACACTGTTTGCAGTCAGGGAGCTATACTCTACCTCTATCCCTCTCCACACTGTTTACAGTCAGGAAGCTATACTCTACCTCTATCCCTCTCCACACTGTTTACAGTCAGGAAGCTATACTCTACCTCTATCCATCTCCACACTGTTTGCAGTCAGGGAGCTATACTCTACCTCTATCCCTCTCCACACTGTTTACAGTCAGGGAGCTATACTCTACCTCTATCCCTCTCCACACTGTTTACAGTCAGGGAGCTATACTCTACCTCTATCCCTCTCCACACTGTTTACAGTCAGGGAGCTATACTCTACCTCTATCCCTCTCCACACTGTTTACAGTCAGGAAGCTATACTCTACCTCTATCCCTCTCCACACTGTTTACAGTCAGGGAGCTATACTCTACCTCTATCCCTCTCCACACTGTTTACAGTCAGGGAGCTATACTCTACCTCTATCCCTCTCCACACTGTTTACAGTCAGGGAGCTATACTCTACCTCTATCCCTCTCCACACTGTTTACAGTCAGGGAGCTATACTCTACCTCTATCCCTCTCCACACTGTTTGCAGTCAGTGAGCTATACTCTACCTCTATCCCTCTCCACACTGTTTACAGTCAGGGAGCTATACGCTACCTCTATCCCTCTCCACACTGTTTACAGTCAGTGAGCTATACTCTGCCTCTATCTCTCTCCACACTGTTTACAGTCAGGGAGTTATACTCTACCTCTATCTCTCTCCACACTGTTTACAGTCAGTGAGCTATACTCTAGCTCTATCCCTCTCCACACTGTTTGCAGTCAGGAAGCTATAATCTACCTCTATCCCTCTCCACACTGTTTGCAGTCATGGGGTTTGCTTAGGCAGTTGCTCTGCCACTGCTCATATGCTTTTCTAATATCAGAGCACTTCTGCTCATAGTGATCAGTCTACCCATTATAGTGCCATGTTGTACAATGCTTGTTCAATGGCCAGTTTAGTGCCACATACATAGTTGATATAGACTCTTATCGGGTGAAAAGAGTACTACAGATCTGATACATGTTGAAAGGCACATCTGATACATGTTGAAAGGCACAGTTCTCAAGAATCAGTGTGGTTAAAAGCAGAGGGAAGGAAATGTTTCCACCTCAATTTTTCTCCATGCCATCTGATAAAGATCACTTACCATCATCATCATTATCAAACCCTTAACCCAAGAGGTCATTGGGGCACCACAGTTGACTTTACAACTAGTTCTCTCCATCTTTCTCTGTTCTCTACTGCCCTTTGGGAATCTCCAAATCCCATGCCTGTCCACTCCTTAATGTTGTCTTCCCACCTCTTTTTCTGTCTGCCTCTTCTTCTGCACCCTCGCACTGTGCCTTGCAAGATTGTTTTTGTCAGTCCAGATGATCTTGAGACATGACCATACTACAGTTTACGCTTTTTTACAGTGGTCAAGAGGTCTTCATAGGATCCAGTGGCTCCTTGGATTCTGTTGTGGACTTCATCTTTAATTTCATGGTCAACGTAAGAGATGCTCAAGATCTGATGTGAGCATCCATGTTTCACAATCATACAGAAAGATGTATATGACAATTGAGTGCATAAGCTTTATTTTGGAACCAAAATCAATGTTGGTATCTTTCCATATTGGTCTCAACCTTGTTATTGCTGCTGTTGTCTGGGCAATCCTGCAAAGTAGTTCTGGTTTGGAGTCCTCATCTGTGATAATTGATCCCATGTTCTTGAAGCCTGATCTTTATTTCTGCACTGATGCCATTGGTGTTGTTTGTCATCAGTTTGTTTTTTTTGGCTCTAATCTCCATACCATATGCTGTGGAGGCTGTGTCAATGAGCTAAACCAAGTCAGCCAGTTCTTTTTCATCTCCTGCTAAACCATCAGTATCATCTGCGAAGTGAAGGTTGGTGATTGTTCTGCCTCTGATGCTGACAGTGTGGTCATGCAAGGCATCCTCCATAATCCTTTCCAGGAAAATGTTGAAGAGTATAGGTGACAATATACATCCCTGTCTGACTCCAACTGTTGTTCGAAACCAATCTCCTCTGCTGCCATTGATGAGAACAACACTAGTGGCTTTGTCATGGAGTTGCTCAACAACCTGCACCAGGTCTGAGCTGATGTTATGCTTCCTTATAGTTGCCATTAAGGCTGCATGCCATACCCTATCAAAGGTGTTTTTGAAAACTGTAAAAACATGGTATAGATTCTGCTGATGCTGAAGGTATTTCTTGCAAAGGAGTCTGAGATTGAAGATTTGTTCTGTAGTGCTCCTTCCTGCTCTTTAGCAATAATCTTCTCTGCTTGAGGCTTTAGTCTGTTGAGAATTATCTTCAGCATGACTTTGCTTGGGTGACTGATCAGACTGATGGTTCTGTAGTTTTGGCATAGCTGTAGGTTTCCTTTCTTGGGGAGCATGATGGCCAAGGATTGAATCCATGTGGTGGGCCATTCTCCTGTCTGCCATATCTTGTTGATGATTGTTGTCAGGACTGTGTCTATTTCTTCTCCTCCTGCTTGAATGAGCTCTGCTGGTATGTTGTCAATGCCAGCTGACTTTCATTTCTTTAGTGACCTAACTGCAATTTCTACTTCTTCATGAAGAATGAGGTTATCATCAATTTAGTACTGCCTGATCTCATTGGGTCTTATGATTGTACAATTTAGTACTGCTGGATCTCATTGGGTCTTATGATTGTACAATTTAGTACTGCTGGATCTCATTGGGTCTTATGATTGTACAATTTAGTACTGCTGGATCTCATTGGGTCTTATGATTGTACAATTTAGTACTGCTGGATCTCATTGGGTCTTATGATTGTACAATTTAGTACTGCTGGATCTCATTGGGTCTTATGATTGTACAATTCTGAGCAGTATTCTGTCCATCGCTTGAGGATCTCATGATCTTCTGTGAAGCATTTTCCTTTTTTGTCTTGGATGGTGGTAGTTTTCCCTTGTTTATGGGTTGTGATATCTTTCACCAGTTGATATACCATTTTGCTATCATTTCTACTCAGACTGTCTTCAATTTTGCAGCATTGTATTTCTATCCAGGATTCCTTTGCTTTTTTCATGCTTTTCCAGATCATGTTGTTTATCTCTCTGTATTTTCGAGCTCCTTCATGATCTCTTTTTCCCTTTATCAGTTCTTTTCTCTTGTCTCATAGTTCAAGGACATCTGTTGTGACGTAAGGTTTCTTTGTTTGACAATATTTGCCATTGATCTTGATAGCTGTTCTAGTCACAGATGTGTTGAATGTGGTTGTTAAGGACTTGAACTCAGTGTCTTGGCTCTCCAGGGTTATCAAAGGGGCAAATTTACCACCTATCATTGCTTGGATGGCTTCTGCGACTTTTGGATGTTTCAATTTTTCAAGGTCAAAAATGATTCTTGGTTGGTTAGGCTTTTTCATCATTTTCAGGTGGAGGCAAAATGTTGTCATTAATAAATCATGCTCTCTTCCAATATCTTTCCCTGGACAATTTCATGTTCTGTCGATATTCAGTCCTGTGCAGAATCGCTTTTTCTCCAAGATGTAGTCAATCTGGTTGTGATATTAACCATCTGGACGGTGTCAGGTCCATCTTCTAGATGCTTTGTTAGGGCCGAACAGGTTGGCTAGCACAAGATTGTTGTAGGCAGCAATCTCCAAGAGCCTGAGTCCTCTTTCATTTGTTTTTGCATTGCAGAAGAGTCCAAATGTGCTTTGCATTCCAGTCTCCTTGTACGAACAGAATGTTCTTCTTGGGTGAGTTGTCAATGACATCTTGCAGTTGGTTGTAGAAATTCTCCAGTTCGTTGTCATCATAATTAGATGTGGGTGCCTGTATGATTATGATGTTGAAGGGAGTCACCCTCAGGTGGATGGTAATAAGCCTGCTTGAGACTGGGCAGCAACCAATAATGTTGTTCACAATGCCCTTGTGGACAAGAAATCCAACACCATAATAGTGTTTGTCCCCTCTTCCACTGAAGTAGAGCTTATGCCCTTCATCTGTTGTTATTTCACCAACGTTTTTCCAGCGCACTTCGCAGAGATCAATTATGTTCCAGTTGTACCTCTCCAACTCATGTGCAAGTTCTTTCAACTTTCCCACAGACCTCAGTGTTCTAGCATTCCATGTACCGATGATGATGTTGTCTCTTGCGCGGTTCTTGGTAGTGGGGACACCAGTAGCTCCTGGTGTGCAGCAGAAGGCATGGTCATTGTTGACCTGGGCTGGGACTGATCCGGTATGGAAGAATTGTTAGTTGTCTTCATGTGGTGTGTCAAGGGCAAGATACAGCTTGGTGGAGCCCATTCCTCTCCAGACTGGATGACCATTCCTCTCCAGACTGGATGACCACAGCCAAAATCCACTGATATAGTGTGGCACACCCTGGCCCTGAGCAAATGCTCATTAAGCTCATCTTGGAGCCATTGACTTCATCGAGGAAGACGTCTGCCTGATGATGCACTGCTATCATCACACTATTTTGGGAGACACATAGGGGCAGGAGCGTTTTATTCCATCCCATACCCCTGCCCATACAGTCAGTACCAAATTCAATCTAGCTTCAGACATGCCAAAGGGGACTGATTAAAATTATCTAATATACATATTTCATCTCCACATCTGTACATAGACACTTGGGGAAGATATCCAATTAATGAAGACATATAACACAATGGTTTCATGTAATTCTGTGACAAATTTAGTGATTTTGTGCCCAGTTGCTATTATGGACCAAAGGCAGTCTATGGCCATGATAGACCATTATATATATATATATATATATATATATATATATATATATATATATATATATATATATACACATGGATCTTAATAGGCCTGGTACTCTTCAGATATGTCTTGATCCAATGCCATCACTGACCAGTGTTAAACAGCTACAAAATTCTCCATCACAGCTTATTTCTGGTACCAGCTATGGTGATGTTTCAGTCCTCATCAGAAACGACAGTGATACATATTATGAACCTGTCTCCAAAGGAAGGAAATGATGGCTTAGATTTTACCAAAACTGAAGTTTTGCACCTTTTTGGGATCACATATAGCCTGCATAGATTCTGATACAGCCTTTTGTTATGCCTAGGGGCTTGGGGAATGGGTAACAGGGATCTAACATATTTTGTATGCATCTTCAGCACCATAACATTGACTTCCACATCACTGTCACATGATCTGTACCCAGTTATCAACCTTTCAATCATAGTGCCAAGTATCCAAGTACCAATAATTTCCAATCTGGCTTCAGTTTTTGCAGAAATGATGTTTCAGGCCAAGAATTCCTCCTGAACAGAGTGTCTTTCACAGGAATGTGAGTTGAAATCATTTCACTGTGTGATTCAGTTCTTACAGAGAACCATCTCTCAATCTGAGAATTCCATCACCTATACTGAGTTTACTCAATGCCACATCTGCCAAACCTTGTGATTTTGCCATAAGTCTTATAAAAATGACACACCAATTCATACTCTGCAGAGTTCTTTTTTAGATTTTTTCTAGTACCCATAGCCATACAGGAAGCCCAGACATGTTATTGACCTCAGCTAGATGGCATGGTCTGAGCCATACAGGAAGCTCAGACATGTTATAGACCTCAGCTAGATGGCATGGTCTGAGCCATACAGGAAGCTCAGACAGGTTATAGACCTCAGCTAGATGGCATGGTCTGAGCCATACAGGAAGCCCAGACATGTTATTGACCTCAGCTAGATGGCATGGTCTGAGCCATACAGGAAGCTCAGACAGGTTATAGACCTCAGCTAGATGGCATGGTCTGAGCCATACAGGAACCTCAGACAGGTTATAGACCTCAGCTAGATGGCATGGTCTGAGCCATACAGGAAGCTCAGACATGTTATAGACCTCAGCTGGATGGCATGGTCTGAGCCATACAGGAAGCTCAGACAGGTTATAGAACTCAGCTAGATGGCATGGTCTGAGCCATACAGGAAGCTCAGACAGGTTATAGACCTCAGCTAGATGGCATGGTCTGAGCCATACAGGAAGCTCAGACAGGTTATTGACCTCAGCTAGATGGCATGGTCTGAGCCATACAGGAAGCCCAGACAGGTTATAGACCTCAGCTAGATGGCATGGTCTGAGCCATACAGGAAGCTCAGACAGGTTATAGACCTCAGCTAGATGGCATGGTCTGAGCCATACAGGAAGCTCAGACAGGTTATAGACCTCAACTAGATGGCATGGTCTGAGCCATACAGGAAGCCCAGACAGGTTATAGACCTCAGCTAGATGGCATGGTCTGAGCCATACAGGAAGTCCAGACAGGTTATAGACCTCAGCTAGATGGCATGGTCTGGCAAGGTTTTGGTCACAAGGGACAAGTTTGTGATGATTCTAGTAGTGACTGATGCCTACTTTCATGCCAATCAGACTTCAAGCTAGTTCCTTCACATTGTGTTCCACAGAAATATAAAGCAGTCTTTTGTGAAGGGTATGAAGAACCTTCACCCCATTTTCTTTTATCTGAGCTTTCTAGTTAATTGATAAAAGTCCGATCTCACCCTCTTCCAGCTCTTCCATTTTGGTATAGAATTCTTGACCCATCTCAACCTTATTTATCATGTTCCCTTGTGCATTGCATGGATTATCATGCTTGCAGAGTTGATTTCCAGTAAGGAGTGGATTTCATTGAGACAGTTTTTGCAACTCCTTGTATTGGAGGTAATTAGTTAGTTTTTTCCCTTTGTCTGTATTTTATTTAGATAGGAAATACAGTCTCAATCTTTCTAATAGGGCCAGATTTGAGAGGTAGCAGAGTGTATTTCCTGTGATTTGGTAAATATTCTTGATGAAACCATTAACAAAAACAAATTATTTATTCACACTTTGAAGCACTTTGCTGATGTCTGTAGCAAAGATTTACATGCAAAGTGGTAAATTAACTGTAATTGGTGCTTGTGTCTCAGTGACCCTTTGTTTCAGTTAATCTATGCCCTATAATTTTCACAGTGCATCATGTTCAGGATAAAGAATTGATTTGTAGCACATCATTCTTAATGTAGACTGTGTCATTACCAAATTTTACTGTAGCACATCATTCTTAATGTAGACTGTGTCATTACCAAATTTTACTGTAGCACATCATTCTTAATGTAGACTGTGTCATTACCAGATTTTACTGTAGCACATCATTCTTAATGTAGACTGTGTCATTACCAAATTTTACTGTAGCACATCATTCTTAATGTAGACTGTGTCATTACCAAATTTTACTGTAGCACATCATTCTTAATGTAGACTGTGTCATTACCAGATTGTACTGTAGTACAGCATTCTTAATGTAGACTGTGTCATTACCAAATTTTAATGTAGCACAGCATTCTTATTGTAGACTGTGTCATTACCAGATTTTTACTGTTATTAATTGTTCTGTCATCCATAATACTGATTCTGACTCTTACATTCAGTCCAAAACTTTTTAAAAATTGCAAATCTTCTGGAATCTAATTAAGAATTCTTTATTATAGTCTTTACATTTTTATTCCCTTCTAATTATTTTAGGTGTACAAAAACAGTTATTTATATATAAGTAACTTCTAGAGGAATTTTAAGTAACTTCTGTCATTGAAATATCCTTTTCTAAAATAATTCTTGCACATAGAGATGGTCACATTGACAATTTATTAATTTATTGCATACTATGACAAGGCTGATATATTCCACTCATAAATTGAAGGGAGATAAATGGTGGTAGCAAGCAAGGTAACCCTTGAATAGATAGATTTATTTTAATGTTCTTTCTGATTTTCTGAAATGAAGCTCAAATACTTAAATGTTGCCTGAAGTGCACAATTGATTTTGTTGGTATGCATGAATTTTAAATATAATTTAATATTCACTAACTAGGGGTGGATATAGGCCTCAAGGTACTAATGATATGGGACTATGGGACTTGAGTTCAGAAAACTCATGACTAAAATTATCACCATGCTCTTTAATGTGAAACTGAAAACATGTCTTGCACAAAATCTTGTAGATACAGAAGATGCATGTGGTTTACTCTAAATAGATAAATATAGGTTTGATCATGAGCATTCAGAAATTTAAAGCTATTGAATTTTTAATATCATTGTTGTTTTCATAGATTTACTATAGGAGTTGAATTAGTAAAGGAAGTCTTTGAATTGTAAACCAGAAAACTTGCTCACACTTTGCAGATGGCTTGCAGTTAGATAAGAAATACACCTGTTGATTTTGGAGTAAAAGGTAAATGTCATGGCAGTTCTAGGAAGAGAAATGGTTTTTCTTCAGCATCTTGAGTTGCTTATCATATAATTTTAACATAAGATTATGGATTGCTTTTCTTTTGGGATGAGGAAGCCACTTCTTCTTTTTGGAAACAAAAGATAAACAGTGATGGTCACTGGGATTGAAGAAGTAGAAATGATTTCCACTGAACTACTTTTTTCACAAAATAACTCAAGTTCAGTGCTGGAAATCATAACTAGATTTTGTGTATGGTTAAATTTGAGGTAAAACAGATCCTATTGAAACTGGAATTGTAAGTTAAAGGTTAGTGTTGCCAGGACTAAAAGAAGGAAAATGTGGTCTGTGTCTTTTAGCCAAACCAAATTCTTTGGATGGCTTTGGATTGCTTCCATTTAAGACCTGGAAGCTACTATTCAATTCAGATTTAGAAGCTATCCAATAAGTAAAAGAGAATTTTATGTAAAAGAAGTACGAAACATGGTAGGCATATAACATACTGTTTATGGTACTCTTGTCACTGGATTGTTATTGAAGTCACAAAATGTACAGATATAATGTTTAAATTACATTAATCAGGAAAAAAATAGAAAGAAATTATTCTTTAATCATATTTGAATATTTTCTTTTTGTCTCGTGAAGTTTTCATGCAGAGCGTTGCACCATAAAAACCTTTTTGCACATTACACTAATATATGTTTTGATTTGGTTTATTTCAGAAAAGATGGGATTTGCTTTCCTTTCCCCTATATCACTCTGCCTATGAAACATTTCACATGTATGAGACATTTATAGACCCATCCTTTAACTATACTCTTGGTATGGCACGCCTATGGGGAGTAATGAGCTGGTAAGTTTAAATAAAATTGTTTTCTTCTTCAAATAAGTTACCTGATCATAATACCTTAGGAGTACTACTACTATCTCACAAATGCAGCCCTCCCAGGCTAAAAATATTGCTAAAAAAGGTAAAATTCATTAGCCCACCTATGTATCAGAGTAATCTCCCCTTGGTACAGGGATTGGTGCCAAATTTCATGAACATTTCAGGTACTACTTCCATTCATGCAGAGTAGTGCATTCTCTAAAGACAGGGAGGCCTTGCAATCCACTCTACAGACAGGGAGGCCTTGCAATCCACTCTACAGACAGGGAGGCCTTGCAATCCACTCTACAGACAGGGAGGCCTTGCAATCCACTCAACAGACAGGGAGGCCTTGCAATCCATTCTACAGACAGGGAGGCCTTGCAATCTACTCTGCAGACAGGGAGGCCTTGCAACCCACTCAACAGACAGGGAGGCCATGCAACCCACTCAACAGACAGGGAGGCCTTGCAACCCACTTGACAGACAGGGAGGCCTTGCAATCCACATACATGTATTCTGGGAGTTTTCTTCTTTAAAGCAAGTTAAATGAGTGTTCTCTTTCTAAAGAATGTTACTTCATCTATTATTTACAAATTTGCATTCTTTTTTGACCACTAAGTTCTGTCATTTTGATGCCATTGCTTTGCTATCCTCATGTACTTAGATGCCCTTGGTACATACATGCACAGGTTGCTATTATGTCCCCACACATTGCTATCCTCATGTACTTAGATGCTCTTGGTACATACATGCACAGGTTGTTATTATGTCCCCACACATTGCTATCCTCATGTACTTAGATGCCCTTGGTACATACATGCACAGGTTGTTATTATGTCCCCACACATTGCTATCCTCATGTACTTAGATACCCTTGGTACATACATGCACAGGCTGCTATTATGTCCCCACACATTGCTATCCTCATGTACTTAGATACCCTTGGTACATATATGCACAGGCTGCTATTATGTCTCCACATATTGCTATCCTCATGTACTTAGATGCTCTTGGTACATACATGCACAGGTTGTTATTATGTCCCCACACATTGCTATCCTCATGTACTTAGATGCCCTTGGTACATACATGCACAGGTTGCTATTATGTCCCCACACATTGCTATCCTCATGTACTTAGATGCTCTTGGTACATACATGCACAGGCTGCTATTATGTCCCCACACATTGCTATAGTTGTATTTAATAGGTGCAGCTCTGGTGGGTGATACAGAAAACTCATATCATATTGCTGTGTAATTTCTACATAGTGATCTTGTCACAGTCAGATATTCAGTGAGCATCGGGACATTCAGTGGCATGGTGGGCAACCACTTTAGACAATCTTCTACACTTTCATTTCAGATTGCACAATCGACATCAGCATTGCCCCATTCACCTAGAGATGATGAAGTATGCTCACAAGCTTATCTTGGGTAGATCTAAGTGTCAATCAAGGAAGTTTTTAGCATGTTGTGACCAGAATTTAATTGTCTTTCTCCATCATTAGCTTTGTCCACAGTTCCAGCATCTGTTGACAGGCAAATCAAGACCAACTGTTATCACTGTCTTGTCAAGCGGCTAACTTGGAGAATGTTACAGACACATAACAGCCATGGGAATTGCTGAAACCCTCGTCAGTAAGTACCTCAGATGCCATCTTGCACAGTGCAAATAGGGACTGGTCTTTTAGATTACTTATCACATAATGCACTTCATCATAAGAAAGTTTGAAAAAGTTATGTAGGATACAATGACCCTGTTCCATCACCATCAAACTCTGCCACCTAAACCTGACCTGAAACAAGATCAGCAACAAAGATGATCCTGCCTATTATGTTGAATTATAGACTTTTTTACATTGATTAGCATCCTGTGTGCCATCGTGCCATTGGTACTTTTAGGGCTCAGTCGACCTGTAGTACCAAAATGCACTCAGCTTGCTTCATGGCCATTTGCACAACACAATCTAGTTAATATGGCCTCTTCTCATGGGAAACAATCCTGCAGATCGAATAAGTTCAGAGCCATGGGTCTAGAAAATCAAAGTGGATAAAATCAAGAGAAGGGGATCATTCCACCCCAGTTCCTCTCCATGCCATCACAGATCACTCATGGCCAATACTGAACCCAGTCTAGCTGTTAAATATGCTTTAGGAGACTGCTTATGATGATCTAATATTCCAACCCCTAGTCTGTACATAGACCCAACTGGGGACATACTGTATATTACCACATTGCAATCACATGATCTCTACACAGTACTGGTCCAATATGGCCAGGGAACCATATGGCCACATGATCAGAATGCTGATCGTTTCAAACCTAGCTTTGATTCTTGCAAGAATTGTATTTCACCCCTACAGTTCCTCTTGAACAGAGTATGTCTCCTGTAGAAATACTCACTGGCATCATTTCAATGGAAGCTTCATTGCTTACTAAGATCTTTCTCTTAATCCAAGAATCCTTCATTTTCAGGGTTTACTCAATGTGGTAGCAGACATCATTGTTCTACGTTGCCTTTTGATAAGGCCATTACATTGATAGTTGTCCCAATGGCAGTCAATACTTTGCTTCTTGGGACAAACAGCTTATATGAGGTTCAATCTTAGGAAATGGGAGACCCTCACTTTACCAGCTTACATCAGATGGTCCCTGGCAGGTACAGCCTTCTAGTTGACAGTTTGTATGACCATGAGCACAAGGGCTGGGGTGCACATATCCTTCCATAATTGCAGAAGGCAAGTGGGCAGTGGCTTGCCCAGGATCATCTGTTGCATATCAGTTTCATTGAGAGATCAAAGACATGAGAAAAGCATTCCAATGATGGCAGGAGAAACTGTATGGATAGGGTATTATCATTCTGTTCAACAACTCCACAATGGTGAATTATCTCCAAAGGCAAGGGGGAACAAAGGCCCCAGACCTTTGAATTTTTCTTTGGGAATTTCTAAGCTGGTGTCTTCATTGACAAATCCTAATACAAGCAAAATGGTAACTGCATCCCTCAGAGTTCACTTGCACATCAACCGCTGGTGGATTTTTATTAGCAATAAAGGGAAAGCAAAACTCCCAACATTTGCCTCACCAGCCACAGATCTGAAGGCCTGTGCAAAGGCCTGTGCAGTCAGTGCTTTTTCCATTGATTGGAACAGATTGTATGTGTACATTTACTCTTCAGCACACCTGTTCAAGATGTGATACAGAAAGCAAGAGAATTGGAGTTCTACCTCATTCTTGTTGCTTCACGGTTGTTGGAAAAAAATCATGGATCAAAAATCTGATCAATCTAGAGGCAGAAATTGCCAGAAAATAGAGATATTTTCTCATCTGCTGAGGCAACCACAATGGCAGGCATTACATCCCAATCCAGAGTTGTTGAACATGCACATTTGATCTTATTAAACAGATCCTCAACAGTTCTCTCATCAAGTGATGGAGAGGATTACTCAAGCTATATTGGCCGTACTCTTTACAGTTACAGTGGAAATGGAGAATTTTTGTACAGTGGTCTGAGCATTGTGTAGCTGAATGCATCAATACTGCTATAGCTAACTCCCTACTTTGGCCTTTTGATGACAAAAAGCACAATCATAAAATATTTTGACTGGGTAACATCTTTGAAGAAGAAACCAGTATTTTCTAGTAAAACTTGTTTCTTCAATAATACTTACCCCATCATAATACATATACACTCAGTAATACTTACCCCATCATAATATATATACAGTATAACTTACACAATCATAATACATATACACTCAGTAATACTTACCTCATCATAATACATATACAGTAATACTTACGCAATCATAATACATATACAGTAATACTTACGCAATCATAATACATATATGCTCAGTAATACGCAATCATAATACATATACACTCAGTAATACGCAATCATAATACATATACAGTAATACTTACGCAATCATGATACATATACACTCAGTAATACGCAATCATAATACATATACACTCAGTAATATGCAATCATAATACATATACACTCAGTAATACGCAATCATAATACATATACAGTAATACTTATGCAATCATAATACATATACACTCAGTAATACTTACGCAATCATAATACATATACACTCAGTAATACTTACGCAATCATAATACATATACACTCAGTAATACGCAATCATAATACATATACACTCAGTAATATGCAATCATAATACATATACACTCAGTAATACTTACGCAATCATAATACATATACACTCAGTAATATGCAATCATAATACATATATGCTCAGTAATACGCAATCATAATACATATACACTCAGTAATACACAATCATAATACATATACAGTAATACTTATGCAATCATAATACATATACACTCAGTAATATGCAATCATAATACATATACACCCAGTAATACTTACGCAATCATAATACATATACACTCAGTAATACGCAATCATAATACATATATGCTCAGTAATACGCAATCATAATACATATACACTCAGTAATACGCAATCATAATACATATACAGTATAACTTACGCAATCATAATACATATACACTCAGTCATACGCAATCATAATACATATGCACTCAGTAATACTTACCCAATCATAATACATATACAGTAATATTTACCCAATCATAATACATATACAGTAATACTTACCCAATCATAATACATATACACTCAGTAATACTTACCCCATCATAATACATATACACTCAGTAATATGCAATCATAATACATATGCACTCAGTAATACTTACCCAATCATAATACATATACAATAATATTTACCCAATCATAATACATATACAGTAATACTTATCCAATGATAATACATATACAGTAATACTTACCCAGTCATAATACATATACAGTAATACTTACCCAATCATAATACATATGCACTCAGTAATACTTACCCAATCATAATACATATACAGTAATACTTACGCAACCATAATACATATACAATAATATTTACCCAATCGTAATACATATACAGTAATACTTACCCAATCATAATACATATACAGTAATACTTATGCAATCATAATACATATACACTCAGTAATACACAATCATAATACATATGCACTCAATAATGCTTTCCCAATCATAATACGTATACAATAATATATACCCAGTCATAATACATATACAGTAATACTTACCAAATCATAATATGCACTCGGTAATACTTACCCAATCATGATACATATACAGTAATACTTATGCAATCATAATACATATACACTCAGTAATACACAATCATAATACATATGCACTCAATAATGCTTTCCCAATCATAATACATATACAATAATATTTACCCATTCATAATACATATACAATAATATTTACCCAATCATAATACATATACAGTAATACTTACCAAATCATAATATGCACTCAGTAATACTTACCCAGTCATAATACATATACAGTAATACTTACCCAATCATAATACATATACAGTAATACTTACCCAGTCATAATACATATACAATAATATTTACCCAATCATAATACATATACAATAATATTTACCCAGTCATAATACATATACAGTAATACTTACCCAATCATAATACATATACAGTAATACTTACCCAATCATAATACATATACATTAATATTACCCAATCATAATACATATATATTCAATAATGCTTACCCAATCATAGTACATAATAATACTTGCCCAATCGTAATACATATACAGTAATACTTACCCAATCATAATGCATATACAGTAATACTTACCCAATCATAATTCATATGTACTCAATAATGCTTACCTAATCATGATACATATACAATAATACTTACCCAATCATAATACATATACAATAATATTTACCCAATCATAATACATATACAATAATATTTACCCAATCTTAATACATATACAGTAATATTTACCCAATCATAATACATATACACTCTCGCAGTCTCCCCACAGTTAGATCCATACAGAGAGCAGTGACTGAAGTATTCATGGGATTTGGCATGCATCAAAGGGAGATCACTCTATCTGCCACCTAGGTGGGCAGATAGTTTTTAGCTTTTTAGCTAAAAAGGTTTAGCTATCTGGGTGGGCTGGATTTGGGAGGCAATAATTGTTCTAATATATTATGATCAGGTAAGTATTATTGAAGAAACATATTTTACTAGAAAATATGTAGAATGAAATCTGCACAAACTTAAGAACATCCGACTCACTATAGGTCAATGGCCTTTGTATTGAACAAATCAGAGAGGTGTGGTGGTGTTGTTGTGGTTGGATATAGGATGCACATACTTGATTCATGCATGCCTCCTGAAGGCTAAACCTGAACCAGAGTGTATCCTGCCTGTATCCAATGACAGTGGAGCACATTTTTCTCAAGTGTGTTGATTTCCACTCTGTGAGACAGAAGTATTTTGGTATGAACTGCATGAAGAAGCTGTACATGGATGTATCACCCAAGAAAATCTTGAAATTTTAAAGGGAATGCAGTTTATATAAGAAATTTTCATCATATTGTAGGGATTTTAAATATATTACCTTTATCTGTTATTTATGTATTTTAATGAGTTGTTACATTTTTAATATTGTATCATACATTGATTTAGGTGGCTTTATCATCCTCATTTTTGAGAAGTTCACTTTTACATTTTTTGGGACATAACCTTTTGTTGGCACTACCTAGCCACTATTGGGCTGAGGGACTGTAAAGCACTACATATATATGTACATATATTCACTGTACAGATGGTATGATGTACCAGTGTGAATGTTTAACTTTTATTAACACCACTTAATGTTTAGTATTTGGTCACTAGCTGCATAAATGATGGTGTTTATATACATGTGTCAGAGACTTGAATGATTAACCCATGGTGCTTATATACACATATCAGAGACATGAATAATTAGCCGACATTAACTAGTAGTTGATGGTGCTGATATACAAATATCAGAGACTTGAATGATTACTTGATGATGCTGATGTAAACATATTGGAGTCTTCAGTGAATATCTGATGTTGATATACACATATCAGAGACATTAATGATTAGTTGATGGTGTTGATATACACATATCAGAGACATTAATGATTAGTTAATGGTGTTGATATACACATATCAGAGACATTAAAGATTGATGGATGGTGTTGATGTACACATATTAGATATTTTAATTAGGTGTCTCTTAAAGCAAGTTTTTACAGTGATGTAACAAAATGCATTTAGAATTGGAGACAGCCATTAATCCCTTGGATTCAGAGTAAGAAATTGCCCAATTTTTTGAAGCTTAAGTAGTTTGACTGAGATAATGTAATACAGTTGACTGAGATAATGTAATACAGTTGACTGTGATAATGTAATACAGTTGACTGAGATAATATAATACAGTTGACTGAGTTAATGTAATACAGTTGACTGAGACAATATAATACAGTTGACTGAGATAATGTAATACAGTTGACTGACATAATATAATACAGTTTTTGTTTGTAAATGTATTTTAAATGCCTAATGTTATGATCCGACTTTAAGGAGAGTAAGTTTCATTATGTTATTCCAAGTGTAACAAGTACTTAAGAAATCCGAATAATTGTAAGATTTGAGACACCTTACTTTTCTATTTAGGTCCCTACTGAACAGTGATGATATGGTATGAGAGCTCAAATTATGTAAAACAATAAATGGTGAGTGAAGTACAGTTAAAAAAGTAAGCAGCTTACAAAGAAAATAATGAAAATATGACCAATTATTGTTGAACTCTGTTGAGCACATGGACTCATTAATGTTTTGATATTTTAGGGGTCAGCTACTTAATTGGTAATATCAAAGATGGCTACCCAATTTGATGGGACAGAAATTTGCTAGTTTTCAAACAAATGGAGAGACAACCAAATTGAGTGATTACTTAAGTGTTCCCACATTTAAATGCATATTTTCTTATCAACTTTAAACAGTTTTATTTGAATTTAGCTATTAAGAAACTGTTACACTGTGAAATTTTTTATGGTTATTTATATTTTTCAGGAAAATTGCAGATGAAACTGTGTTTTCTTTTGATGTGCGTAGATATGCTAAAGCTATATCGGACTTCTTAGAATTATTAAAGACCAAGTATGGTACAGAATGGAAAAAGCACAATATTAATATAGGTAAGCACTTTTAGACATTCAGCTCCAATTGAAGTCTAAAGAAGTAAATGAGAAGCTGAAACTTCTTGATATATTTCATTGAAAATATCATAAATAGATGCACAAGGTGTATTTAAAAATTTCTGAAAATTGGTATGCTTTACAACAATGCTCAATTTAAGTAAAATGCATGATGATCCACTCAAAGTACTCCCATGTACCTCTGAATGCTTTCCCATACAAATTGTCTGCCCCCAGCAAATCTTTGAAAATGGGATTTACCTGTAACCAAAGGTGACTTAGATATAAATCAGTGCTATCTGGAGGAGGTGGCAAATCTAAATCAGGGCTATCTGGAGGATGTGGCAAATCTAAATCAGGGCTATCTGGAGGATGTGGCAAATCTAAATCAGGGCTATCTGGAGGAGGTGGCAAATATAAATCAGGGCTATCTGCAGATGTGGCAAATATAAATCAGGGCTATCTGGAGGAGGTGGCAAATATAAATCAGGGCTATCTGGAGAATGTGGAAATTTAAATCAGGGCTATCTGAAGGATGTGGCAAATCTAAATCAGGGCTACTGGAGGAGGTGGCAGTGTTTGGATGCTGTGCTTATTCAGGAAGTTTGTCAAAATGGCAGATGTAAGCACTCTGGTATTGCCATGGAATCGATGAATTACACAGGTGCCAGTGTGTGGATGGGTCATTTGGTAGTGTTCCTCTGCTTTTGGCAAGACTTTGAAGGCATAAAATTGTCAAGTGACAATAGCAGAGCCAGGAACAGGTACCAAAATGACCAGTGGTTTTTCATTGAAAAAAAATGTGCAGAAAACTCTCTTGACAGTCTGACTATATCTGGCTATTGTATGGTTTCTGTTCATTTTATCTGGTCAAATCTTTATTATTTTGTCATGAATTGGGTTCATGAAAATAAACCCATGTTTCATCAGATGTAAGTCTCATTCAAATGTCTCTTTTTCTATATGGTGAGTTGCCATTTGATCAGCTGTCCAAAAATGTGGTTCCCATCTTGAACAAACATTTCTGATTTTCAATTGATTCTTCATTATATTACAAACTGCTGATGAATGAATGCCTGCAATAATAGAAATATTTATTCCTGTGATAATAGAAATATTAATGCCTTGATAATAGAAATATTAATGCCCATGATAATAGAAATATTAATGGTCTGTGATTATAGAAATATTAATGGTCTGTGATTATAGAAATATTAATGGTCTGTGATTATTGAAATATTAATGCCCATGATAATAGAAATAGTAATGCTAATGATAATAGAAATATTAATGCCTGTGATAATAGAAATATTAATGCATGTGATAACAGAAATATTAATTCCTTTGATAATAGATATATTAATGACCATGATAATAGAAATATCGTCCACTGTGTATCAAGCATCTACCTTAATTGCTTACTTCACAGCAAACACTTCCCCATAACTTTTGGCAGGCAAAGAGGCATCTTTAGAGGATTCATAACCCATCTTTAAACAATGAAACCATTGTACAGTGGTCACCTTTATGCAATGGCCAGATTTTCTCTTCCCATGTGCAACCCTATTGACAGGTCTGTCTCTGTGTGTGTGTGTGTCTATATATATACATATATATATATATATATATATATATATATATATATATATATATATATATATATATATATATATATATATATATACACACACAGATTGTGATCCCACTATAACAATGTTGGGGTCCATAGAACCTGACCATTGTTATAGACTGAACTGTGTTATAACCAAGTCAGTTAGTTGAAAAAAATGATGCATGTACCTTAAAATGGTGGTGGTGTTGGTGGGTCTTAATACAAGCGGGCACAAAAATATGTGCTTTTGATTAAATGAAGAATAAC